>CM062816.1:1711542811-1711964511 GCA_031772625.1 Pinus tabuliformis | reverse complement strand
AAATGGATCTCAATGATCCAGTGCTAGAGCCTGTTAGATTTGATGACTTAGAGGGTCAGCCTCCATACCAGCAGATGCAAAGGCGACTATGGATACAGGGGAGGAGGAGGATGTAGAGGAGAGCAGTGGGGACCATGATGATGGGGACAGTGATGCTAATTCTGATGCTGATTGATGCCTTGAGGCTTGTATACCTGTAGTTGTTTTATATTTTCTATTTCTATTTGCCATTGGCATTGCACCAACACTACCTATGTAACACATTTTGATTTGATGACTTAATGAAAAACTACAGTTGTCAGTGTGTTTATCTTACTATCTTGTAGTTTAAGTTGTCTTTCAGTTATGAATTATGAATCATGATTAAATTTTTAATAGATTTATCATTTATGTGACCAGTACCACTGACATTTATTTGAATTTTGTATGTACTATGCATGCTAAATAGCTATAGATGAAGATCTATGTTTGAAATCAATAAATTTGTATCATTAATTAAAATTTGTGTAAGAAATATGATAATATCTAATTTTTAATATATATATATATATATATATATATATATATAATATTTATATTTAAATATATATATATAATATATATATATATATATATATTTTTAATAAATAATATATAACGTGTCCTAACGTGTCCTGTTCCGGGGGTCAGCGTGTCCCGAATCCGACACCACGAATCCCGAATCCTACGTCCCGAATCCCCCGTGTCAGGTGACTTAGCCCATAAGTGATAAAATAACAGTGGAACAACATATAATAATGTAAACTGGAAATATAAGCAGATACACAAGAAATGCAGCGAGAAACGCTAAGCCATTTTATTATACTGAGCAATAAAATGAGTACAATAGGTGATTAGACAGATGGCACCTCGACTTGCACAAGGCAAGTGAAGAAATACTTCAGAATGACAAGAATGGCCTCTCTACATGGATGCTGCTGCTGTGCTGCTGCTGCTGCTAGAAAACAAATGATGATCTAGGGCTGTTCCCCTACTCAGAAAAGGCTGAAACCTTGGAATCAGGCTCTACTCAAGAAACCTAGAAAACCCCACAAAGCTCTCCTGGAATGGTTGACCCCCAAAAATCACCCCTTGGGGTTCTGCATAGTCTCTCAGTGCTCTGCGCTGCCACTGAATGCAACCCTCCAGAAATATGCCTGAAACTCCTACCAAAAACTCTCTAGCTGCAAGGGTTGATTCCCTGATCTATCTCTCAGCTCAACACACACTGCAAACCCCCAAACCAGAACTGCGTCCCTCACAGCACTGCGCAGTCCTTCAGAACTGCGTCCCTCTCCTAGTGTTGTGTAGTCCTCCAAAGCAATGCCACTACTGCTGCTGAAATGCTGATGTATCTGCTACTGAAATGCTAATGGAAATACCTTGCCCGAGCAGGCACTCGAAGTCCCCTCGGGCTAAGGGTGAGATCTCCGAACGGAGACACTCAATGCGCTAAATAGTGCTGCAGACTAGCTAAACAGCCAATGTGCTCAGAAGTCGAAACGACTAGCTCAAAATGAACATAACTGAATGATCCAAAATGAGGGGGCTCCTCTGTATTTTATAGCCTCTACCTCTCACAATCCCTAGGCTCACCTCCTCCTACGTGCTTCTCCTCTTGCCACGTGTTCTTCCCTCTTGCGCAGTCTCTCCATGTGTCTACGTGGGCTCCATTTTTGCGTCCCCCTTTGGCCCCCTTGGCTCCCCTTTAAGTCACAACGTTGTGCTACCTAAGAAGTGACTTTTTATTCTAAAGTGAGTTATGTCCCCCTTCCTCACTTTTTATGTACAAATAACTATAGAAGGCAAAAATTGAACAAAATTGAATATTCCAATTAGCCATAGCTAATTAGGAATATTACAATCTCCCCCGGCGAAATGTTGCGTGTCCTCAAGCAACTAAAGTGATGAATGCTGCAAGATCCTCTCACTCTCCTAAGTGGCATCCTCATCTGGCAAATTCTTCCACCTCAGCAAGAATTTCCGGACTGTCCTGCTTCGTCGCTGCCTCTCCCTGGTATCAATGATAGCCTTCGGCTGCAATACCAAATGCCCCTCGTCATCCACGGGTGGTAGCTCATCTGTCACTGTCACCTGCTGCCCCAATGCCATTTTCAGGCATGATACATGAAAAACGTTATGAACCCTGCTGCCTTGGGGCAGCTCCAGCTCATATGCAACCTGTCCAACCCTACGTAACACCCTGTACGGCCCATAAAAGCGGGGCTTGAGCATCTCAGCCCCCTTTTTCTTTAGTGACGACTGTCGGTATGGCTGTAATCATAGGTAGACCATGTCCCCTACCTGGAACTGTCTCTCCACCTAACCCCTATCAGTGTACAACTTCTGTTGATTCTGTGTTGTAGCCATGTTATCTTTGAGAGCTCGGAGAATATCCTGACTCTCTTGGATCCAAATCTTGGCTCTGGGAGCCTTTCTATCACCAATCATCACATTAGCAAAATATAAAGGATGATACCCATATAAGGCATATAATGGTGACATACTAATGGACATGTGATGTGTAGGATTGTAGCAGTACTCCCCTAGATGTAGCCACCTCAACCATGCTTGCTGTTGCCGACTGACATAGTTACGCAAGTAGCCCTCTTGCCACTTGTTAACTATCTCTGTTTGCCCATCTGTTTGTGGGTGATAACTGGTACTTGGTGTTAACTCCGTCCCCACCAACTAGAAAAGCTCCTGCCAAAACCCGCCCATGAAATGACTGTCCTTATCACTGACGATGGTCTTAGGAAGACCATGTAGCCTGAAGATCTCTCTGAAGAACAGCTCGGCCACCTGTGCTGCTGTATAATGTGCGGATATGCAAAGAAATGTGCAGACTTCGTCAGCCGTTCAACGATGACAAAGATACAATCCTTGCCCTGTACCATGGGCAACCCTGTGATGAAGTCCATCGAAATACTCTCCCATTTCCCCTCTGGAATGGGAAGAGGCTGCAATAATCCCGCGGGATGGCTCATCTCCCCCTTGTTCCTGTAGAAAACATCGCACTCCTTGACATGCTGGAGTACGTCCTCCTTGAGGCCCTTCCATGAGAACCTCTCTCTGATGGCCCTGTAGGTTTTGGTAAACCCCTGATGGCCTGCCAATGGTGAGTCATGTGATGCCTAGAGTATCTTCTTCTTGAGCTGAGACCCCTCAGTGAAGAATATCCGATCCTTGTAATAGATGATCTCATCGATCACCCTGTACCTGTTATCTGCCACCTGTCCGTCCAGAATCTCACATGCAAACTTGTCCTTGGAGTACTCTACTAAGAGTCGAGCCCTCCAGTCTGTATCCAAGCTCATAAGAGACAACGTGGTTGGTCTACGTGAAAGGGCATCTGCTACCACGTTATTCTTACCCTTGACATACTCAATGTCAAAGTCATATGCTTGGATCTTGCTAATCAACTTCTGCTGCCTCTCCTGTAGCTGCTTCTGCTCCAAAAAGAACTTGAGGCTGTTGTGATCAGTCCTCACCCTGAACCTGTACCCACCAGATACTGTCGGTACTTAGCCAATGCATGCATGATGGCCAGCATCTCCTTGTCGTATATAGAATACAACCTCTTGTGCGGAAGGAGTTTCTGGCTCTCGAAGGGTATAGGGTGACCTCCCTGCATCAATACTGCGCCGATCCCCTCCCGACGCATCACACTCCATAAAAGAAGGCTGCGTAAAATTTGGCAACGCAAGCACTGGGTAGCTGCTCATAACCTCTTTAAGCTTGTCAAAGGCTCGCTGCGCTATATCTAACCAACTGAATGCCCCCTTCCTTGTCAAATCTGTTAGGGGTGCAGCAAGCTGCGAGAAACCTTTGAAGAACTTCCGGTAGTAAGTACAAATGCCAATGAATCCTCAAAGTTCCGTCACATTTCTCGGCTCCCAATCTTCTCATCATCCCACTCCATCTCTAGGGTCTTCCAATCCGTCGTGACCTTCCCTAAAGTAATAAGCCACTGAACACCTAGTACCATGTTGGTGTTTGGAATATCGACTACGAAAAAGTGGTTAGTCAATGTGTAGGTGCCCATCGTCACTGAAAGCTCTGGGACATAACGGGCACACGTCATGGTCTGATCTCCTGGGACCAATATTGAAAACCCATCGAAGCTCTCTGTCTGAATACCTCTCCGCTCAACCATCTGTGCATCGATGAAGTTGTGGGTTGCCCCATTGTCCACCAAAACTAATACGCGCTGGCCACGTATTGTCCCTCGTATGCGTAGCGTCAGATACTTAGGAACTCCTCGCAACGCTGCAAGGGCCCTCCGATGGGTGCAAAAGATGCACCACCTGCTGGTGGTGGTGGAGGTGGCAAAGGTCCCTATATGTTATGGCTATCTCCTGCCTCCACATCCTCCTCGTCATCCTCTTCTCCACTGCTCTCGGAGAAGACGACAATAAAATGTGCTTTCCCAGCAGCACATCTATGCCCTGGTGCCCATGGCTCATGACAGGTGAAGCACAACCACTTCTTCTGCAACTCCCTCTTGGCATCATCATCAAGTTGTACTTGTCCTGGATTCCCCTTTGGAGGTGGAATCCTCACGTCCTTACCCTTACACTTGAAAGTCTGTCTCTGGGAGTAAGGTGTCCGGGTCTTGGGTAAGACATCCTGTAAGTCCTGGTCCTGCTGACAGCGTCCTGGAGTGTGGCTGGTCTATTGGATCAGACTAGACCCCGAAGTGGCTCTGCTAACCCCTCAACATACATATAGACCCTCTGTGCTGTGGATAGGTCTGGCACCATCACGGAGACCCTCAAGAAATCTGCAATGTAGGTCTCTGGGCTCCCTGTCTGTTTGAGCCTCGTCAACTCAACGAAATGTTGCTCTGGATCCCTCCGATCAAATCGCTCCATCAGTCTCTTGGTAAACTTGGCATATGTCGTCACTGTGGAGTGCCCCAGTGTAGCCATCCCATGAAACCATCCCATGAAACCACCAATCCTGGGCCTCGCCACCCAAATGCAATGTTGCCACCTTGATGGCCTCTGCCTCCGACATCTGGTTAAGCTAGAAATAAATGTCCAGCTTCTCCACCCAAGACTTTGCCGAACTGTTTGATGAGCCATCAAACGTAGGCAAGTGGAATCTACTCGCTGCACGGTGGGTGTCGCCATCATGGTAATGCCGGTACCCTCTGTGATGGTCGCGGGGTTTGCTATCTCGCTGGAGCTGAACAAAATCTCTGAATGAGAGGGCTTCCCTGAACTCCTGCCCATAGGCCTAGTACTCTGCAAAATAATCGCCCATATGTCCGGGCTCTGCCTCCTGCTGGGCTACGACCCCTGTGTCTGCTCCTAAGAAAGTGGGCATGGTAGAGCGTGTAGGGGCATGTGAGGCCACCTACTGCGCAGTATCACACTGCTCTGGCAAGTGATGGGATGCACCTGATCCCTCACCAATTTGAAAAACTCGTGGGCTCTCACGCTGTCTGGCCTCTACTGCCGTGAATCTGTGCCCCATCACCTCAATCTGCCTTGACAGATCCTGCACTGATTTGAGGAGCATATCCGCAAATCTCTTCTTGTCCTCGTCGGCCGTCTGTTTTGCGTCTACTACTGGCTCTCTCTGTTCTGCGTCTACCACAGGCTCCACTTGCGTCCACCACAGGAACACAGTCTCCCTCCCCATAGGTATTCTCCATCCTACGTCCAGTGTCTCTGTACCTCCTACCTCTGTAACAAATGTAGGGTTTTTCCCCTGGTGTCATAGATTGCTAGCTCCACAGGATGAGCCAGATCTCTGCTTTGATACCACTGTAATATTCCTAACCCAGAATATTCCTCAAACCCCAACAAAAACTCCAACCAAATATGTGCAAATAATATAATAACCCAGAAGTGATAAAATAACAGTGGAACAACATATAATATTGTAAACCAGAATTATAAGTAGATACACAAGAAATGCAGTGAGAAAGGCTAAGCCATTTTATTATACTAAGCAATAAAATGAGTACAAGAGGTGATTAGACAAATGGCACCTCGACTTGCACAAGGCAAGTGAAGAAATACTCTCAGAATGACAAGAATGGCCTCTTTGCGTGGATGCTGCTGCTGTGTTGCTGCTGCTGCTAGAAAACAAATGATGATTTGGAGCTGCTCCCCCCCTCAGAAAAGGCCGAAACCCTGGAATCGGGCTCTACTCAAGAAACCTAGAAAAACCCACAAAGCTCTCCTGAAATGGCCGACACCGAAAATCACCCCCTTGGGGTTCTGTGCAGTCTCTCAGTGCTTTGCGCTGCCACTGAATGCAACCCTCCAGAAAGATGCCTGAAACTCCTGCCAAAAACTCTCCAGCTGCAAGGGCTGATCCCCTGATCTATCTCTCAGCTCAACACACACAACAAACCCCTAAACCAGAACTGCGTCCCTCTCATAGTACTGCGTAATCCTTCAGAACTGCGTCCCTCTCCTAGTGCTGCGCAGTCCTCCAAAACGATGCCAATACTGCTGCTGAAATGCTAATGTATCTACTACTGAAATGCCAATGGAAATACCTTGCCCGAGCAGGCACTTGAAGTCCCCCGGGGCTAAGGGTGAGATCTCCGACGGAGACACTTAATGCACTAAACAGTGCTGCAGACTAGCTAAACAGCCAGCGTGCTCAGAAGTCGAAACGACTAGCTCAAAATGCACATAATTGAATGATCCAAAATGAGGGGGCTCCTCTCTATTTTATAGCCTCTGCCTCTCACAATCCCTAGGCTCACCTCCTCCTGTGTGCTTCTCCTCTTGTCACGTGTTCTTCCCTCCTGCTCAGTCTCTCCATGTGTCTGCACGGGCTCCATTTCTGCATCCCCCTTTGGCCCCCTTGGCTCCACTTTAAGTCACAATGTTGTGCTACCTAGGAAGTGACTTTTTATTCTAAAGTGAGTTATGTCCCCCTTCCTCACTTTTTATTTACAAATAACTATAGAAGGCAAAAATTGAACAAAATCGAATATTCCAATTAGCCATAGCTAATTAGGAATATTACATAGAATCTATTTTCCTTGGGATAGTTTGTATCCGCTGGTGTCTCCAAATGATCCTCAAGCCTTCTCTTATACTTTTTCTATTGATGAATCAACAATCGAGAATAAGTCTCTCATGAACGACTAAGATTAAAACAGACTTGATCCTTGTCTCTTAGAAGCTTCTCACCCTTATCTTTATTAATACCCATTATTATTTTTATTTCCTAAGTTTAGATAAGGAACCCATTAAACATATTAATTATTTTAATAACTCCTCATTTGGGTGGAATTTATCCAAACGATTTTTGGGTCTTGGAAATCTCATGTATTCTAGCCCTTCCACAAAATTTTGGAGCTAGAGCACATCCGATGCTACCCAAAATCAACACAGTGTAATGTTCTCAACCAAGATATTCCAATGTGCAATGAAAGTCTCTGAATTTAAATAATTTTCAAGGGGCCTTTCTGTGAGTTGTTTTGTCAAATGGTTTGTGAATAACTGTTGGAGGTGGTTTACACAACAATTGAAATATAGAGCCAAATATGTATTTGCATGGACAAACCCATTCAAGAGACAAAATTACATGAACACTAGCGTATCATTTACTCATTAATATGGAAGGTACAACCCCTTTTTAATTATTATTTGTCCAATGTAGAAACCCCAAAAACATATACATCATATGTGCAACCAGAAATCATAAAAAAATGATCTTATATGGGAGCAAATAGGAGAAATTACAAGGGTTATAGGAGCAAATAGGAGAAATTACAAGGGTTCTAGAGGAAGTACACATGGACTAGACTCCTCACTAATTAGTAACTAAACCAATTGATATGTTGAACTTCTAAATTGAATTTGGCCCTCCAAATAAACAAGCTGCAACAGATATCGTGGCATAGTTCCAAAAGACCCAAATCTGGAAATGTAGTTAAGTGCAAATGATAATTGCTCCATCTTTCACTTCAAAATGTAGCTCTCCTTTCTGAGGTCTGGTACGATAATGTAAGGCAATCACATATTCTACTCGCCCTCTTGGAAAATGCTGGAAACACATACAATACAACCTCCTTCTTTACAAGTGGTTCAACCCTCCTTAAAGACAGACCAAACCCTTCCTTGACACTAGAAATCAAATGAGGGAGATATTTAACTCGATCCTCGTGGTCTGGTCATGAACTTTGCTATAAGACAACCTGGGAAAGATGATTCCGTTCGTCCTTCAAGCTTCTGGTCTGGAGTCATAAATTTGGAATTTCGGCTAGCATGAAATGAGTAACTCATTCTAATCATGGACAATTTTTGGCCCCCTTTTATTCTCCTAGAAGATGTATAAATTAGACCTGGTTATAAGGAGATTTCGGCCTGCTTGATGCTCCAACCCACTAAGCCTCGCAAAAGATTTTGTCTTGGGCATTAAATCTGGAAATTAGACCTAAAATTTTCTCCTCAAACTTGAAGCAAATGGCAGCAATAACTCGGCCTGTAGTGCTTGGGTCAATTTGGTTCAATCTTGCCATTGGAAGGCAACTCGATCTCCTTCTTGGGATTGGCAACTCGACCTTTGGTGGGAACTAACTTGGCCTTAAATGGATTCGTCCTTGTCACTGGCACATGAGAAATTATGGAAATGACACTTAGTCTTCGACACCTCACATTGAACGATAATTCATCCCCTTTCCAACAATTGTTCTTACAATAAACCTCAATGGGAAGATCTAAAGTAATCTTCCCCTATGCTAACTAGGGTGGCACTTGAAGTCCACCGAAATTAGCTATTGAGTTTTGCTTGAAACTCACTTGAGTTTCTACTCAATGTCAAATAAAAATTATAGAATAGATGTAGGAATTTACAGGGTAAGTTCCTCAGACAGAACACCAAAAGGACACTGCTCACAACCAGATCGCAGATCAATACACCAGTATTTTGACGTGGTTAAAACCCTCAAAGAGGGAAACAGTACACGGCCTGAGCCAACGCGGCCACTTCAGGCAATTTATTAATAAAAGAATGAAAATTTACATATGTTTCTCTCATGCACGGATTACCCTACAAATGACCCTCCATGCGCTTTAAATAGAATTCATGGACCAATCGGGTGTCAAGACACGGATCAAGTGTCGGTAATACCGAGGAGAGAATGAACCGTCGGATCACTACATATCGTGACCGTCGGATTGTAAGTTACAAAATGTACAACGGTAAAGAAACACACTTTACCTAACTCTACACTAGACCAAGTTGTACTTAACTATTTCCTATGTGTCGGAATATCCTAACATCCCCCCTTAAGAACAACTTGGGATAGGATTGAAGGATTTACAAATATGACACAATAGGAGAAGGAAGGAGGCACTAGAGCCTATCCCCCCTTAGTGACAACTTCCTGAACTCCAACCATAAATCGAAGTTTAGTGAACTTCGCCTCTGTGAGAGCCTTTGTGAAGATGTCTGCAACTTGATCATCTGTTGAACAATATTGCACTTCAAGAACATGGTCATGAATGAGCTTTCTGATGAAGTGCATGTGCAGTTCAATGTGTTTTCTGCGCTGATGTTGGACTGGATCTTTGCATAGCTGAATGGCACTTTGATTATCACACCAAAGTGTAGTCGGATGCTGCTGCTGAAAGCCAAACTCTGACAGGATCTGACGAAGCCACAAGGCTTCCTTACTAGCTTCTACGGCACCACGATACTCTGCTTCTGCTGATGAAAGAGAAATGGCAGCTTGTTTCTTACAAGCCCATGTAATAGGTCCTGAACCAAGAGTGAACACATAACCGACAGTAGACTTCCGATCATTAGGGTCACCAGCCCAATCGGAATCAGTGAAACCAACCAATAGAGGAGCTGCTTTGGCACTGTAATGAATCCCAAACTGAACTGTACCTCGAACATAAGCGAAGTATTCTTTTAGCTGCTTTCCAATGACTTTCACGGAGGTTTTGCATGAACCGAGCAACAAGGCCAACAACAAAGGAAAGGTCAGGACGAGTATGGGTTAGATACAAAAGTTTTCCTACAAGTTGGCGGTATAAGGTAGCATCAACTTCAGGAGAATTACAAGTGACTGAAAGTTTGACTCCAGACTGAAAGGGAGAAGGGGCTATCTTACAGTCTTCCATGTGAAAATGACGTAGAATATCACAAGCATACTTGGACTGGGAAAGGGAAATACCCTCCTTGGATTGCAAGACTTGAAGACCGAGAAAATAGTGTAAGTGTCCTAAGTCTGTCATTTCAAATTTCCTTTTAAGGCTAGACTTCACATGGTTTATAAGGTTGGGATCACTACCAGTAAGGATAAGATCATCAACATAAAGAACAAGGATGATAAGAGAGTTGCCCACTTTCTTGGTGTAGACAGTATTGTCAGAATGACACCTAGAAAAGCCAGATTCTAAAAGAAAGCTATCCATTTTGGCATACCAAGCTCGAGGAGCTTGCTTGAGACCATAAAGGGATTTCTTAAGTCGACATACAAGGCTGGAGTCTGTTTGTATGAAGCCAATGGGTTGTTCCATATAGATTTCTTCATGCAAGTCTCCATGCAAGAAGGCAGATTTAACATCCATCTGATGGACTTCCCATTTGAAAGAGGCAGCAAGGGAAAGAACAAGGCGGATAGAGTTCATTTTGGCAACAGGGGAGAAGGTTTCAGTGTAGTCAATGCCTTCAACCTGTGAAAAACCCTTAGCAACAAGACGAGCTTTATGTTTATCAACTTTCCCATCTGGTCCATACTTGGTTCTGAAAACCCATTTGCATCTAACAAGTTTTCGTCCCTTTGGTAGAGGAACAAGATCCCATGTATCATTTGCCAACAATGAATGATATTCTTCATTCATAGCTGCTTCCCAATCTGGATGGCCTGAAGCTTCTGCAAAGGTGTCAGGATCATAATTTACTGGAGCTTGAGCCAGTAAAGAAGAGGCTCTCTCGAACTGAGAACGTGTGCGTCGCTGATCTATAGGATCACCGGCAAGATCACCTGCTGCATCTCGAGTAGCACGAACCCATTTTGGAAGCTCAGGAGCTGAAGGAGGATCCTGAGATGGCGAGGGAGGATTGTCATCCGCACTTTCATCATCTGAAGAAGAAATGTTTTCAAAAGTAGAAGAGATAGGGAGAGGTGGCACATCTGCCGGACTAGGCTCGCAGGCCGATATATTTTCATCAAATTTTACATCTCTTCTAATGATAATATTTTTGGACTTAAATGGAATAAGTCTATAGCCTTTGACATCTTCAGAATATCCAACAAAAGTACATTTTTCACTCTTAGGTTCTAAAGCTTTATGCTTTTCATCTGGAATATGGGCCCACGCTTCACTTCCAAAAACACGAAAGTGACTTACATCTGGTTTGATTGAGCTCCATGCTTCTTCTGGAGTGATATTCTTTAAAGCCTTAGTAGGAGTGCGATTTATTATGTAATTTGCATAGTTAATTGCTTGTGCCCAAAAACTAAGACCAAGTCCTTTAAATTGTAGCATACAATTAGCCATTTCCTTTAAGGTGCGATTCTTCCTTTCAGCTACACCATTTTGTTGTGGAGTATATGGAACAGTATGTTGCATTTGAATTCCATTCTCGGTGCAATAGTTGATGAATGTGTTTTTAACATATTCTCCGCCATTATCAGATCTTAACTTAAGAATTTGATGTCCAGATTGTTTTTCAACAAAGGCTTTGAAGGCCAAGAATGTGTTAAATACTTCACTCTTGAGTTTTAAGAAGTATACCCAAGTGCGTCTGGAGAAATCATCAATGAAAGTTAAGAAATACTTGCAGCCAGAGAATGAAACAACAGGAAGTGGACCACATAAATCACTATGCACAAGCTGTAGAGGGGCTAAGGCGTGCCAAGAGGCACGTTTTTCAAAACTGTCCCGATGATGTTTTTCGAGTACACATCCGGAACAAACACCATCTCTGCAAGATACCATAGGAAGACCTGTCACCATATTTTCTTTACATAGATGCTGAAGGGAGCGATAGTTTAAGTGACCAAATCGCTCATGCCAAAGTTTGCTCACTTCATCGTTATGAGCAACAAATACTGAGGGAAGATTTGATGACCCAAAGTTGTGAAACTTATACAACCTTGTAGAATCATCAGCAATGCCAGTAGCCAAAATCTGTTTAGGATCTCTTAAGTCCTTGATTACAACATCATGAGGTGAAAATTCAACAATTTTACCTTCACCTGAATGAGTTATCTGATATACAGATAGAAGGTTGCAGGATAAGGTTGGAACACATAATACATCATTAAACTGACCGTTGTCTAGATGAACAGTTCCAGTCCCTACAACATTAAGAGATCTATCATCACCAACATATATATTTTTGGTGTTACAATCATTTAAAGAAGAAAACATGGCTTTGTTTTTGGCCATGTGATAAGAAGCTCCAGAATCAATGAGCCACTCATGAGAATGAGGAGAAGAAGATACATTTAATGCATAGCCAGACCGAGATGCTTGACAACCACATGCAGAAAGTGCCATTCCTGAAGATGAAGTTGAAGTTGAAGATTGCCCCAAATGGATGTTATGCTTCTTCATTGCTGCTTCCAAGGCTTCCATCTTCTTAAAGCATTTTGATTCTAAGTGGCCATCTCGATTACAAAAATTGCAATGTCTATCAGTCTTCTTCCCTTTGTTTTTATGTGTCTTATCATTTTGTTGAAATGATTTTTCATTTTGGGGCTGAAATTGCTTAGGACCCTTGTTTGGTTTAAGACCATTCTTTTTAGGATATGACTTCTTAGGATTCTTTGAATTTGGTTGCTGCTGGGCGGCTAACGCTTTCTTGGAAGAGTTTCCAAGATTAAGAAGACCAAGGTGTAAGAGTTTTTCTTGTTCTCTTATTAAAGAATCACAAAAAGAGTCAAAGGAAGGGGACTTGTAGTCTGTTCCTTGAGAAATGAAGGCTTCTCTTGTAGAATGGAAGGTGGAAACAAACACAGAGTAGGCTGGTCCCAACTTTGTAAGAATGGAATAGATAAGGTTACTATCTTCTTTCTTAACTTTAACACCTTCCAAAAGATATCTAAGGGTCTTGAACTTGGACAAGAAATCTTCAATGCAAGAAAAATTATTAGGGTCCAATGTAAGCAACTCATTTTCAAGTTGATGGGCTCTAATTTCATTTTTAATCCCAAAAACTTTATTGATTTGTTTCATTGCTTCATCAGGAGAATTAATTTCTGCAATATGGAATCTAAGATCTGGAGAAATAGACATCCCTATCAATCCACGTGCTTGATCTTGCCTATTTTCCCATTTAGCAGCCTTATCTTCATCCTTCGGTTTCTTTTCTTGGCCCGAGGCTATTCTGTAGAGACCTTTACTTCTAAGTAAATCCTCAATGTAAGCCAACCATTGGAAGTAGTTGGTGCTGTCAAGGGTAACTTGGTATTGAATTTCCATTTCAATGGAAACTGAAGCTAAAGATGCTGAAAATAAGTGTTCTAATGGATAGATCTCGAAAAATTAGGTTGTTTTAAAAAAAACGGCTCTGAAAACAGCTTCCGGATGAAGAAGTTATGGCTTTTTGAAAAAAAGTTGTTGAAGTTGCCGACGAAGTGCGGGAATGTGCGGAAATGAAAAAGTCCGCCCCCACAAAATGGAGACTTGAACCCAAGACCTCTACTCTCTTAAAATAGCTTTGAACCAATTGATCTATACAAAAAATTTGAGAGAGAGAGAGAGAGAGAGAGAGAGAGGGGGGTGCTTTGGGTTGCATGCTTGCTTTGAGAAAGCTCTTTTTCCCTACAAAACAAAAAACACAAAACCCAACACGGACATGCAAAGAAAATGAACCTTACGGCTCGAAGTTAGCTTTACCCAAAAAAACTAAATATTTTCAAAAATGAACCTTGCGGCTCAAAGTTAGCTTTAGCCGAAAAACTAAATATTTTTCTCAATGTTTCTGATTTTCCGAGATCACACTAAGGCGCAGGGAAAAGAGCATACGCATGAGAAAAATCCTTCCTTTCTGTTTCTGATTGCCAGATCACACAGAGTCGCAGGGCAAAGAGCATACGCAGAAATGAAAGGTATAGATCCGGTAATAAAAAAGCTAAATAAACCGAAACCGAAATAAACAGAGAGAAAATAACAGTAAACTGCAAATAAACACTGTATACCTCCAGATCTTAAAAATGATGCATCTAGGGCTACCGGAAACCTTTTCGCGTGAAATGAAAGGGGTTCCTCACTGGAACAGATGCTCCCAACACAACAGAGCAGTCCTCTCGGCCCGAAAGCAGTCAGAAACAACAGATCTAGAAAACAACAGTCGGATGCAGTTCTACCGGCTTCAGATTTGGATCACCAACGGACGCGGCCCTCAAATAGCTCTGATACCATGTAGGAATTTATAGGGTAAGTTCCTCAGACAGAACACGAAAAGGACACTACTCACAACCAGATCGCAGAACAATACACCAGTATTTTGATGTGGTTAAAACCCTCAAAGAGGGAAACAGTCCACGGCCTGAGCCAACGCGGCCACTTCAAGCAATTTATTAATAAAAGAATGAAAATTTACATATGTTTCTCTCATGCACAGATTACCCTACAAATGACCCTCCATGCGCTTTAAATAGAATTCATGGACCAATCAGGTGTCAAGCCACGGATCAAGTGTCGGTAATACCGAGGAGAGAATGAACCGTCGGATCACTACATATCGTGACCGTCGGATTGTAAGTTACAAAATGTACAACGGTAAAGAAACACACTTTACCTAACTCTATACCTAACTCTACACTAGACCAAGTTGTACTTAACTATTTCCTATGTGTCGGAATATCCTAACAATAGAATCTTCCCCATTGAGTCCAATCCTCTATTTATAATTCTCCATTGGTCTCCTAGCTTCTAGATTCTCCTTCCCTATTATTTTATTGGTGGGGCCCATTTTCCACTAGGAGACCTTTTTCCACCATTTTAAATAAAGTAGTAATTTGTCTCCTTTCTCAAAAAATATTATTTTGCCGCCATTCTCCAATAAAATAATAATTTCCTCCACTCCCCAATAAAATATTAGTTGCCACCTTTTTCTATTAAAATAATATTTTGCTTCCTCCAATAAAATATTATTTTGTTGCCATCCCATTAAAATAACAATTTCTTGCTTCTCTCACAAAATAATATTTCCCCTTTTTAATATTTCCAAAATTTTTCAGAACTCCTAAGTGATTTTTGCATTCACCAAAATTGGGAACATGACACACAGACTTAGAATAGGGTGGTTAAGGAGTTGCTATGTGATAATCAGGACAGACCACAAGTTAGGAAGGCGAAGGGAGACCTGTTATGACAGGTTGTAGCCCAGAACACTGGCCAAGGACAGAACATAGGTGGTCGAGGTTGGAAAAGGAAGGTTGTAGCAGTGAAGGGGAGCTAACAGAGGTCTGGACAAGGTTGGCAGAAGTTGGAACGAATAAACCAAAGGACTGGTAGAAGGATACCTGAGGTTAACATTTGGCTACAAAGGGAAGTTGGTCAACTATAGAGAACCGTGGGCTAAAGGAGCAAGCCCATGTGAGTTAAGTATCTTGCTGGTTGTTCTTTTTGCAGGCAAAGGACAATTGATCTTATTGTATGTTGGGCAGATGAGTACCTAAATGAATTGGCCTCAGCCCTAGTTGTACTGGTCGAAGGACAGACTTGTATATCTTGTATTATAGCATTGCGCTGGGTTTTGTAAAGGGCCATGATCCTTGGCACGAGAGCCCTATAGTTTTCTTGTTAAGGACTAATAATGAACATGTTTTGGTCCATAAATATTGTGTATTGTTATTGATATCATTGCTATTATATTCCACTGTGCAAAATTGTCTTTGGTTGGGCATGTTCAGTGTGTTTATGCTCCTAGTTAAGGCATAGACTAGACCCTACAGTGTGTTTAAATTCCAACAAGCATGAAGAAAGAAAAATCGGGTGTGATATGCACTGTGCCACAAGGAAAAACAAGTTGGGCGTGATATGACGTAGAAAATTCAAGTTTCAATGTGATGTAAAAGGAGAGTTTTAGACAATTTTTTGAAACATTTCTAATGACAAAACTACTGCTCAAGCAAGGGGAAAGAACAATGCACATCTTTAGAAGCTTGGTGAGTTCTAAGGGAAAGAATCACAAGAAGTTTCATGAGGGGGTTCAAAATAAAGAATTTTGATACTCAAGAAAATTTATGTGATATCATTTTTGTGCCAATTCTCATTCTTGGAAAAATTGGCATTTATTGGCCAAGGTGTTTGAAATGTCTTTTGTAGATCGACCTATCTACCTCTATGGAGATTATTGGGTTGATGCCCTCAGAGGAGAGTTTTAAGATGAATGTGTGAAAATTTCTAACCTAAAATTCTACTGCAGCAACTGATTTATTTCACCTACTTATTCTTCACAATAAGTTATTTACGAAATCCCTTCAAGAAATATTAAAATAAATTCTACTGCAGTTATCACATAATTACATAGAGAAAATACATACATAAGAACCAATCACATCAACATAGTTGTTTTTGGACAATTGTCCTCGGAAAACCCGATGTGGGAAAACTGGTGCAACAGATGAGGGTTTTATTAATCTTCTGCAACAATCGCTTTTACAAGAAATGGTTTTACATAGAAACTGAGAGAAAACACCTGAGACTTTCCCCTGGAAACTTTCTGACACTTTGGAGACCCTTCTCCCACTTCTGCGTCACCTCTGCGTCACTCTGCGTGGCTCAACGTGGCTTTGAATGGCTCTGCATCCCTCTGTGTCAGCCTGCGTGAGGGCTACGTCTCCCTCTGCACTGTCTCTCAATGTCCCTTCATCACCTCCTCCTCAGTCATTGATTGCTGCTAATGCCCTCCTCTTCCTCCACCCTGCAACTCTCCCTCTGAAATCGATCTCCTTCTCTTGAGAATCAATTTTCCTTGAGATACTGAGTATCTATCAGTGTGTCTCTAAATGATCCTCAAGTCTTCTCTTATACTTTTCTTGTTGATGAATCAATGGCTGAGATTAAGTCTCTAATCAATGGCTAAGATTAAAACAGACTTGATCTCTTAGAAGCTTCTCACTGTTATCTTTATTAATACCCATTAATATTTTTATTTTCCTAAGTTTAGACTTAGGAACCCATTAAAAATATTAATTATTTTAATAATTCCTCATCCAGGTGGAATTTCTCCAAACTATTTATGGGTCTTGGAGATGTCATGTATTCTAGCCCCTCCACAAAATTTTGGAGCTAGAGCACATCCGATGCTACCCAAAATCAACACTCCCTCTTAGCGAGGAATGTGCTTTAGCAATGCTTCACCATAGAAGCATCACATTGATCCTCTGCATCAATCCTCTGTGTTGATGCTATACACACTGCCTCACATCCACTGCACTGTTGCTTTCTGTACTGCTGCCCATGACACTGTTACTGCCACTGCTACATCTGTACTGCAGCTCCCTCTCAACATGCTGCATCATGCTGCCCATAGCACTGCCACTGTTAATTACTGCACTGCAACTCCCTACACTTATCCATTTCTACTATTGAAATGGATTCTTCACCATCCTCATCTTCTCCCTGAAATAAACAAACTTTGTTCTTCCTAGAGCCTTGGTGAGGATGTTTGCCACCTGTTCTCCTGTAGGAGTGTACCTCAACTGTACTGCCCCTCGTTGGACACAGTCTCTGACAAAGTGACACCTGATATCAATATGCTTCGACTGATCATGAAATACTGGATTCTCAGAGAGCTTCATGCCACTCTGATTATCACACAAAATCCTGGTCACTTCCATCCTTCTCCTAAATAGATTCACAAGCAATTTCGTAAGTCATATGGCTTTGCATGAAGTTGTGCTAGCTTTCATATATTCTACTTTAGCTGAGCTCAGAGCCACGGATTTCTGTTTCCTACTACACTAGGAGGTCATTCCTGATCCAATGTTGAAACAGTAACCAATTGTACTTTTCCGATCTACTAAACTTCCAGCCCAATCTGCGTTAGTGAACCCACTCAACCTGATGTCATTGTCTTGGGTGTACAATAGTCCATGCTCAACTGTTCCTTGTAAATACCTGAGAACATGTTTGGCTGCTGCCTAGTGCGCCCTCTTGGGTTCCACCATGAATTGACTAAGGGTGTTGACAGCGTAACAAATGTCTGGCCTGGTATTGAGCAGATACATCAGGGACCCTATAAGTTGCCTGTACAAGGTGGGATCAACGTCTTTATCATCTGATGCATCAATCTTCTTCCAGTTGGTGATTATTGGAGTAGCCATAGGTCTACAGTCCTGCATCCTGAATCTCTTCAAGATCTCTGTAGCATATCTCCCTTGTCCAAGGAAGATCTCACTCCTCTGCTGCCAAACTCCCAACCCAGGAAATAATGCATCTGTCCCAAATCCTTCATGTTGAATTTTGTATCTAGGTTCTTCTTACAGTTTTTGATGAGCCTGGATGATCCTATCAGGAAAAGATCATCCATATATAAAACTAGGGTTAGAGGCTCATTCTCTACGACAAGATAGTAGAGATTAGGATCTACGTCACTCTTGATGAAGCCCATCTTCTGCAAGTAGCCATCAATTGGACTGTACCATGTTCTAGGTGCCTGTTTAAGCCCATACAAGGCTTTCTTTAACCTGCATACATGAGATTTTTTCTCATTTGTTGCAAAACCCTCTGGTTGTTCAATGCATACTTCCTCTTCTATTACCTTGTTCAAGAATGTCGTCTTGACATCCATCTGGTGAATCTCCCACCCCATCTGTGCTGCAAGAAAAATCATGGTTCTAATAGAAGTATACCTGGCTATAGGGGTGAAGGTTTCTTCGTAGTCTATCCCTTCCTTCTGAGCATACCCCTTAGCCACAAACTTGGCTTTGTGTTTCTCCACATTGTCGTTTGCAACATATTTGACTTTGTAGATCCATCTCGAACCTACCACTGACCTTTCTTGAGGCCTAGGTGCCAGTTCCCAGACATCATTGACCATTATAGAACTATATTCCTCCACCATAACATCTACCCATACTCGATGTTGAACGACCTCCTGAAAACTAGAAGGTTCCCCAACCTGAGCTATTAGGGCCTGGTATTTGTCTGACTGTATTCGCTCCCTTTTATCATTCCTGGGTGCACCAATGATGTCCTCTGCATCCCGTAGAATATGTCAGAGTTCTTGGCTCGTTCTTCCATTGGTAGTGGGTACATCTATCAACTCTTCCTCTTCTTGAGATTCCTCATGTTCTGAAGCTTTGCCTTTAGGAGAATTTTTGGTATTAGTTTCTGCTAGTTGAAGTGGTTTGACCAACGGATCGTCTTTTGCCTGCTCCTCGGAAGACATATCAGCTCTTCCTCTCCTGAGATTCCTCATGTTCTGAAGCTTTGCCTTTAGGAGAATTTCTGGTATTAGTTTCTGCTGGTTGAAGTGGTTGGACCAACAGATCGTCTTTTGATTGCTCCTCGGAAGCCCTTTCTCGGGATTTCCTGAAAGCTCCGTCCTTCGTGAACTTTACATCCCGCCGAACTACTACCTTCCTACTCCCTAGAAGATAGTCTCTATATGCCTTAACATTCTTGCTATATCCCACAAGATATCTTTTCTCAGCTGTTTGATCTAATTTCTCTCTTTTCTTCGGGTATACGACAATATGCTAAACTCCCAAATATCCTGAAATGACTGACTTCATGTGTCTTCTCGGTGAAGACCCTTTTGAGAGTGACCTTGCCCAATGCCCTATGTTTAGTGCTGTTCTGGACATAAACTGTTGTGCTGCATGCTTCTGCCCACAAAAATTTGGGCATATCCTGATCATACAACATTTCCCTAGTTGCTTCCACAATAGTCCCGTTTTTTCTTTCCGTCACTCCACTTGCTTCGAATTGTAGGGAGTTGTCCACTCTCTTTTGATGCCTTCCTTAGCGTAAAAATCGGTGAAGTCTTTGTCAATATACTCTCCACCATTGTCTGAGCGTAACACTTTCGTCTTATTTCCTGTCAAATTCTCCACTAGAGCCTTGAACTCTTTGAATCAACCAAAAATCTCATCCTTGGTTTTCAGAAAGTGGATCCAAGTCTTCCTGGAATGGTCATCAATGAAGGTGACGAATTATTCGGCACCTCTAAGAGCTTTTGTGGACATCGATCTGCAGATGTCTGAGTTTATCAATCCTAGAACACTCTTGCTCTATTGTTAGTTATGGAAAACGTTGCTTTGGCATACTTGCTCAGAGCGCACCCCCTGCATACATCATCTCGTTCGGTACTTAGTTTTGGAACTCCTAATACTGTTTTCCTTAGAATTCTCAGAGCCCCATGGTGTAAGTGTCCCATCCTCCTGTGCCATAGTTCATTCAAATATTTATCTGCATTGTTGCCTATCAGTGCCATTGGTGATTCTAGCTGTAATTTATACAACCTATTACTTCTGATTCTAATGTGGGCCTTCTTTTTCCAATTCCGGTGTTTGACATATACTTTCTCCTTAATGAAGAAAACGTCATAGCCCTTGTTTTGAAGTTGAGATATGGAGAGTAAGTTCATCCCCAGTCTTGGCACATGCAGCACATTGGTTGCTTGAAGCCGCTCTCCTGCTTCGGTCTGAAAAACTACAGTACCTCTTCCTACTGGGGTACACTTTGCCTTATTTCCCATGGTGATCTAAAAATTCATTCTTTCTTCTTGATAATCTGAAAAACATTCCCGAATTCTTGTCATATGCCAGGAAGCTCCATTATCTATATACCAAACCTCAGAGGAGGTAGAGCTTGCTAGGCAAGCGACTTCTTCCAATCTGGATGCTAACATAGAATAATCGTGTTAAGTTTAGGTATGTTCTATGCTAGAGCAATTTATTTAAATTTTCACAGTTAGCAATCACATCAACATTACAATAAACTGCAGATAGAACATAAATATAAAATCGCAGAAGACAAGCCAAGACAAGAGGACACAAGATATGGTGCGAGCCAGGGACAAACCCCACAATGTGTGGGGAAACCCTTGATCAATTCTTCTTTTATCTTCAAAGTTCAGTAGAGAAAGAGAGAGAGAGAGAGAGAGATAGTACATTTACAACAGAAGTCAACACTTTGACTTATCTAGATCCAGCATAGATCATTTCATATAACGATGAGATTAGTTGAAGACTTTCTTCTTCAACTGATCTTCCAAGGTGTTGGCTTCACCTATCGTGGTGCTGCATCTAGGTCCTTGCTGCACTACTGCATATGACACCATGCTGCACTGATCATGATTATCATCATGTTGTCTATGTCCATGATCTTATCATGTTGCTCATGTCACCGAGATCCATATACCAAATCTCTAATCCTCTTTTCCGTTGCTGCTGAGATCCTCCTTATTTCAGCACTAAGATAGTCATTACATTATGTCAATGAGTTCTTCATTGAAGTTATCATTATGTGGACTGTAGCAATATACCTTTGTCATCACTGTATATTTGTTGAGACATTGATTCTCATTACTGCTTTATTATGTAACCTTTATGTTGCTGAGACTACATCATTCCTTTATCATTTGAACCAAACAATATGATAAATCCTGTAGAGCGTATCTGCTCCAATACTCACACGAAAGAATGTGAGATAACTCCTTCAGATCATAGGTATGCTGAGACACTTCTTCACTATGATGACATTATTCATTGCTCCTAGCATCGAGGTTGTGACTGCACCGAAACCCTAGGTGCAGTCAAACCTTACTGCGGCTCCTTTCTATGAGATTGTGGCTTGCAACGTATTCCATATCTGTGTATGACCTGAATTTGTTGCATATGACAGTGTATACAAGTATATATAAGAGCAACATATATATGTTTCCACGATGTCAGATCCACTGCGTGCCTTTTGTGTAACCATGCTGCCAGATCCACTGCGTGCCTGTGTATGTCTTCTGGACAACGTATATCATGACTGCATATATTAGTTTCCATGTATAACCACGCTACCAGATTCATTGTGTGCCTTGTGTAACCACACTGCCAGATCTACTGCGTGCCTGGGTATGTCTTCTGGACAACGTATATATGTTTTCACGTATCCGTATAAGTGTAACCACGCTGCGGGATCTACTGCGCCTGGGTATGTCTTCTGGACAGCGTATATATGTTTCCACGTATCATGACCTCACGAATTGTGTATAAGTGATGTGCTGCCAGATCCACTACAGTGTATGAGCTAGGGCTGCGTATAGCATTAACTGCGGACAGCGTGATGACTGCGTACAACTATCTAGCGTGAATGTTGAGACTGCGTGGTAGTGTTGTGCGTTGTATGGATTGGGTATAGTGGTTCCGAGGTTTCATATAACTTGATTCCATTATCATGTGACTGTGTATAAATTAACGTGAACAGCTTATACGAACATTGTTTGATATATAACAAGAACAGCGTTTGCATACATATGTTACAGCGTATAGGTCTTACCATGCTATCTGCGGTATTCTCATCACTCACCATAATGCCACGATTGCCCAAATTTCACGCTACCTGTTGTTCTATGCTGTTTCTTCTTGGACTGTGTTATGAGATCTTGAGCCTTCCTGTTGCTGCGTATTTAGAGACAGCTTCTAGGGTTTCTTCCATAGCAGTGTTTAGTTCTAGATCATTATGCTACTGCGGCTAGGGCATCATAGCAAATTCTCTTGGCGTTTTTCTCCTTCTCCAAAAACCCAGACGTGGAGAAGAGATCACGTGAAGAGTGTATCTAAAAGACTTAACATCCTCTCTTATTTATACTAAAAGTGTAAGGTTGAATAGACATGACGTTTTGGCTTCTAGAGCCTACATAAGAGTTGGTCGGCTTGATAATAATTACATAAACAAAATAAATTCATATCTCCATAAATACTTATTGGAATCGGATGATCTTTGGATCAATCCTACACCTCTCGACGAGAGGGATCCAATAAAATTATCAGCTGCCATAAATAAGCTGACCCACATGGAGTTTTTCCCTAGTTGCCAATTTAACACTCCCTCTCAACTAGGGGGAACTCCATCTGCTGATCCATATGTCCGACTATACTATCTCTGCCATCAGTGCCCTGCACTGCTCTGCCCATCTTTGCTCAACTCTGCTGGCTCTGCTCTACTCTACTCAGCTTTGTTGGCTTTGCTTAGCTCTGCTGGCTCTGCTGGCTCTGCTAGCTCTGCTCTGCTCAGCTCTGTTGGCTCTGCTAGCTCTGCTCTGCTTTGCTCAGCTCTGCTGGCTCTGCTAGCTCTGCTCTGCTTGCTCTGCTAGCTCTACTCTGCTGGCTCTGCTCTTCTTAGCTCTGCTTCTGCTGAACTATGAAGAAGAAGAATTGATCGAGAATGTCTCATACCATTCTCCACTGACCCGAAGTCAGACTCAGAGTGCGTACCACTGGTCCCAGACCAGTCTCAACTGACCCAAAGTCAGCGTCATAGTAGGTACCACTCCTACTACTGGTCCCATACCAGTATCGCAGTCTCAGAGAGTGTACCACTGGTCCCAGACCAGTCTCAGCAGACCCGAAGTCAGCGTCATAGTATGTACCACTCTCACTGGTTCCAGACCAGTCCTGCACTGACACGAAGTCAGTCTCGGAGTATGTACCACTGGTCCCAGACGAGTCTCAGCCGACCCGAAGTCAACGTCATAGTATGTACAAATCCTACCACTGGTCCCAGACCAGTACTATTGATCCCAGATCAATGGAGGACATCCTAGCGTAGGGAGTACGGTAGATACAACGATGCATCCATCGGTACTACTATGGTCCCTAACTTCATTTCCCTGCTCATTGATCAGATGAGAGGTACTTCCATGAGTCCCAGACTGCATGAGTAGGATGCCTCGACAAGAGAACTTAATCAATCCTGTCCTCACAGGAGAACACATCAATCCTGCTACAATCGCCATGGAGAACACATCAATCCAGGCCGCCATGGAAAACACATCAATCCAGGCCTCACAGGAGAACACATCAATCCTGCTACACAGGAGAGCAAATCATCCTGTTCCACAAGAGAGCGAATCATCTTGTCCCACAAGAGAGCGAATCATCTTGTTCCAGTGCGCACCACCAGGGGAGGGTGAGTCACCCTGTGGTCGTATGTTGCTCCAATAGATTCTGCAAGCCCCCCAGAGCTCCCAGAGCTCAATGTATGCAACATGCAGGACCCTTTTACAAAGGTCTCTTGATGACTCCAAGTCATTTGGGAAAATCGCAAATTTGATCTTTCCCCTGGGGCTTTAGCGACTTGTATATCATCTCAGTGCGATGGAGCCTCCTTGCTCATCGACTTTCCATATCCCAGATAAGGCAGTATCTGATGTCTGTCCGCTGGAGCAATTGTCGAATACAGGATTCCTCAATAATCGAAAACAGCTAAGAAATTCCGCAACCATGCTGCTTCATACAAGATCATACTCGTAGCCATGTATTCAGTCTTGGCGGTGCTTATAGTGACCGACTTCTGCTTCCTGCATCGAAGTAGAATCCAAAGAGAACCAACACTGAAAAGTGCTCTAGTGATCCTCCACACTGCCTGCCCACTCATCATTCGAATAATCATGTGGTTTCATATTTCCGGCAGTGTATCTCAATCCATGACAGATTGTGCCTTGAAGATATCTCAGAAGATTCTTGGCACCAATCCAGTGAGGCTCAACCAAATATGAGCTCACCATGCTAACTGCAACACATATGTCCAGACGAAGGTTCTCCAAGAACATCAACGCGAATGAGTTTATGAAACTCAAAGGCATTTCCCAAATCAAGTCTGACATCACTACCATATAACTTCTTGAAAGTTAAAATCCTCGAGGTAGTCACAGGCTTGCAGCTTATCTTCCCACATTCAGAATCCAACTCCCTCTGTCTCCTATAAATGAGAGGGTTTGCACCTGTTAGACATAGGTGCCGGTATGAGAGGTTTATCATCCACAACCTTTGAGTAATGGTTTGGATCGGTTTCACTCCTAGTGAATCTCAGCTGCATTAGATAGCTATCAATCCTCTCATACTACGCCCGAGGTGTTTTGCTTCAAGCCATAGAGGGCTTTCTTCCACCTGTATACATGAGATTCCCTGATCATGATTCTCAAACTCCTCGAGTTGTTCCAAACCTGTGGACCTGCTACATGAGGGGAATGGTCCCCTTATAATATTTTCCATCGGTACATTTCATACATGTACCTTCATGCTCCTTTCAGGCATCCAAGTCACCATCTGACTCACAGACCTCCGGTGCTGAGTCAATGGACATGGTCCCCAGTGGACTTCCTGCAACTTGATACAACCCTGAACTCAAAAACATCTTTGAAAGATCTATTTTCAAATACGTACCTTTCCATTGATAAGTTCCATCTTGTAACCTTTCACTTCCATTTCCAAGATGGACATCAGGTTCTTCTTGTGATTAGGTACATAAAAGAGATTCTGGGGTTCCTTGCTTTCGTGGAAGAGTCAACCATTTCCTTGATGACCTACATTGCTAGTCATTCCTTTGATCATTCAAGATGTCCCAAGAATGATTGTTATCTTCATCAAGAGATGTGTCTCTCCCATTTGGACACTCCGCATAACAACCGAACTTATTTCAATAAGGCATCCTCCTTTCCTTCCACCCTTAGATCCAAACTTCCCAATGAAGTGATCTTTAGATGGGCCATCAAAAACTTCCATTGCGCCATTCTAATAACATTCTCTACTTCGACTTCACCCTAGGTGAATTATGAGGAACCCATTGATCCTTCTGTCTTGTCCCAACTGTCTTCGGTGATTGCTCTTTCACTCCTGCTTGGGCATTGTCTTCACCTCAGCTCTGATACCATGTTAAGTTTAGGTATGTTCTATGCTAGAGCAATTTATTTAAATTTTCACCGTTAGCAATCACATCAACATTACAATAAATTGCAGATAGAACATAAATATAAAATCGCAGAAGACAAGCCAAGACAAGAGGACACAAGATATGGCGCGAGCCAGGGACAAACCCCACAATGTGTGGGGAAACCCTTGATCAATTCTTCTTTTATCTTCAAAGTTCAGCAGAGAAAGAGAGAGAGAGAGAGATAGTACATTTACAACAGAAGTCAACACTTTGACTTATCTAGATCCAGCATAGATCATTTCATATAACGATGAGATTAGTTGAAGACTTTCTTCTTCAACTGATCTTCCAAGGTGATGGCTTCACCTATCATAGTGTTGCATCTAGGTCCTTGCTGCACTACTGCATATGACACCATGCTGCACCGATCATGATTATCATCATGTTGTCTATGTCCATGATCTTATCATGTTGCTCATGTCATCGAGATCCATATACCAAATCTCTAATCCTCTTTTTCGTTGCTGCTGAGATCCTCCTTATTTCAGCACTAAGATAGTCATTACATTATGTCAATGAGTTCTTCATTGAAGTTATCATTATGTGGACTGTAGCAATATACCTTTGTCATCACTGTATATTTGTTGAGACAGTGATTCTCATTATTGCTTTATTATGTAACCTTTATGTTGCTGAGACTACATCATTCCTTTATCATTTGAACCAAACAATATGATAAATCCTGTAGAGCGTATCTGCTCCAATACTCACACGAAAGAATGTGAGATAACTCCTTCAGATCATAGGTATGCTAAGACACTTCTTCACTATGATGACATTATTCATTGCTCCTAGCATCGAGGTTGTGACTGCACCGAAACCCTAGGTGCAGTCAAACCTTACTGCGGCTCCTTTCTATGAGATTGTGGCTTGCAACGTATTCCATATCTGTGTATGACCTGAATTTGTTGCGTATGACAGTGTATACAAGTATATATTAGAGCAGCATATATATGTTTCCACGATGTCAGATCCACTGCGTGCCTTTTGTGTAACCATGCTGCCAGATCCACTGCGTGCCTGTGTATGTCTTCTGGACAACGTATATCATGACTGCATATATTAGTTTCCATGTATAACCACGCTACTAGATTCATTGTGTGCCTTGTGTAACCACGCTGCTAGATCTACTGCGTGCCTGGGTATGTCTTCTGGACAACGTATATATGTTTTCACGTATCCGTATAAGTGTAACCACGCTGCGGGATCTACTGCGCCTGGGTATGTCTTCTGGACAGCGTATATATGTTTCCACGTATCATGACCTCACGAATTGTGTATAAGTGATGTGCTGCCAGATCCACTACAGTGTATGAGCTAGGGCTGCGTATAGCATTAACTGCGGACAGCGTGATGACTGCGTACAGCTATCCAGCGTGAATGTTGAGACTGCGTGGTAGTGTTGTGCGCTGTATGGATTGGGTATAGCGGTTCCGAGGTTTCATATAACTTGATTCCATTATCATGTGACTGTGTATAAATTAACGTGAACAGCTTATACGAACAGTGTTTGATATATAACAAGAACATCGTTTGCGTACATATGTTACAGCGTGTTGTGGGGAAAAATGCCTATTTAGGACGATCCTATTCACCTAAGGTGTGACAGTGCCTTAGCAACAAACGAATACAGCTATCATGATTTCTTCCTTTATGAAATATGAAAGAGAGGAGATCGGCAGACTTACCGTTGACTTGCGGTTGTCCCTCGAACTAGATCCTCTTCTCTTTGTGTGTCCACAGCTACTTGCCTCCTCGCTTGATCAAGAGAACAACTACTTGAATCCCACGAGATCACAAGAGAACAGCTACCTGTGACAAAAGAACAACTACTTGCGACAAGAGAAGAACACAATACAAAGGCAAATATACATATTCATAAATGATTCAGGATTAGAAGTAAATCAAATATATCAATGCAATCGTACAAAATACACCAGCATATAGGAAAGAATCAAAATAGCTTTATTGAAAGTAACAGGGTTCAGGAAGAGATACAACCCATAGGGCTCCAACCCAGCATCTCCTTCCCAGCAGAATGGAATTCTTTCTTCAGCTCCTTTCAAAGCATAACACACCCAATGTTTCTAGCCACAAACCAACAACAATTCTTTGCAAATACCAAATTCCAGCCTCCCTTGACCTCATGGAGAGAGATCTATATATAGGGATAATGGAGAGAGGATGAGTCAGCTTGAGACTGGTCTGAGACTGACTAGTGTCCTCTCCCACTTCAGTACTTGAGTCCACTTGGAGGTTCTTGCTTCCACTTGGAGATTTGGAACCTCTTACTCATCACCAGTCGAATTCCTTGATCCAAGTGTCATTTTGGAAGCTTCCTGGGCATTGACACCTTGAGGAATGCCTCTGCCACTTGTCCAAACTCGCTCAGCGCAGGTAGCCTTCTTTGCAGTTGACATTCAACGCAGGTAGACAGTGGAGCAGTTGACATTCAGCGCAGATGCTCAGTGGAGCAGTTGACATGATCCAGAATTGCCTTGTTTTTGAGTGTTTTCAGGTGGAGAACTTTTGTGAATTGCTGTGGTTACTTGGCCTTGTTCCTCTAGGGGTAGGAACAACATGTTTAGGGACTTTGGATCCCTTGATTATTGACATTTCATGCTCAGTGATGCCAGGCACAAAAATGTCTATAACAGTTGCCCCCTAAAGTATGAGGCCGTTTATCGGGTGAAATGCTTTATCCAGGAGGGTCCGAAGTTCATTCATCTGCTGGGAGGAGACCTGTAATAAAATACAATACAATACATTATGATTCATACTGCTTTCATGATCTAGCTGAGGCGGGCATTCCCATGCTCAGCTTTATAAATTCATTTTTGTACATAGAACAGACGATCATCTGATGGTAGACTGATAATTTTAGTGGAAATTATCATCCTTTGAGTAGGATGATCATCTGCTGCAATGATGTACATGTCAAATGTCTTTATTTTTCCTGAATATATATATCGCAGCTCGGATGGATGAAACTAGATCCGGGGTCTTCAAACTCGTTCGATCTTCACTCTAAGTACAAGTCGATCCACGTGAGAATTGCGCTGAAGTCGAACGTGGAAAGACATCGCTTGATTACCGGTCAATATTGTAAACCGTTAACAAGCGCGAGAGGAATCACCGATAATGATGATGACCCTCAAGGTACTGCAGTACAATTCACGTGGTGTGAATAAAGGACTTGGCGTCGAACACCACGCAAAATCTTCTGGTCGAAGGTCATTGATGTATACCTGTCGCCGGAAGTGAGAAACTTGCCATTGAGGCATGCAAGTTTCAAAGTACTGAAGGGGTTGTTCCTAGATCAACTCCTTGGATAATGAGCTGATGTCGACAAGGAGCGATCCGTCAAAGGAGGGCCTTAATGAATCCCACATCAGTGACACGGAACGGAGCTAATGATTTTAATGGAGGTGAAAACAATCTGTGACATATGATTCAGGGTGGCGGTCATGAATGGATGAAGGATAATGTATGGCAGTGGATGGGACCCGGTTGACTCTTTCTGAACGACTTCTCTTGAACATATGGCGACACTGATGCGATGGATCGGTAGCATTACCCCAAATATGGATGGTATGGCAAGACCATGGTGATGTGACCGGTGAATGAAACAACCCAACCCGAATGTGATACGGAGGAAAAGTGTCATGTTCAAGAGCGACCTGCTACCATCAAAGTTTTCTTGATTTTTCCCAATTTTTCCCCAGTCATTGCTGACCAGTACCTCTTTATTTTTGTCAAGCTTGAGGAGGATAACATATGCTTGTTCTATAACCTGCCCTTCGGGCAGGCCCATCGCTATGTTTTAACGAGCCTAGCGATAGTGAAACTCGTTCTCGTCTAAAGACAAGTTTGTCGCTATTTAATAATTTTAACGAGTCTAACGACAAGGATAACTCGGTCCTTTTCATTTTTAGAGTCTGAAAAGGTACGTAAAGTTAACTCCAAAATTCCTTTTTCGTCATCTAATCCCTTAAGTCCGAAAAAGTATAAAACAATACAGAAGGGATGAGTTTTCGATAACTTTAACGAGCCGAATAAAACAAGCGCTCGACCTTTTTGTGCAATAATCCCTCAAGTCCAAAAAGATTAAAATCTAGAGGAGGGATAGCTCTTCCTGTCCTTTTAACGAGCTGGAAGGCCAAAACTCGGCAATCTTTTCATATTTTACGAGTCAGTTGAAAAGAGCTTAAAGAAGACTCGTCTTTTGAGGAACGAGTGATAGACAGGGATAGCAACTGATTCCAGGTACAGGTTGGAATTTTCCAATCACGGCAGTGTCACAAGGATGGCTAGGTGAAATCACTCTTCGCAGCTGTTCCTCAAAATGGGTAAACAATCATATGGAGGTGAACGATCGGCCAAATGACAAGTGGAGGTGGCAGGTGCAAACACGACCAAGGTTTTTATGGCTGATAAATTTACGATCACAGTGGTTATTTACCGGGATAGGTTCATTTTTTAGTTAAAAATGAGCTTAAACTCTGGAGGAAACATTGCTCACTGCTTATATTTATTTTTTAACGAGCATGAAGACCGCGTTAAAACTGCTCGGATCTTGCGTTTATTTTTTAACGAGCATGAACTTTATGCTAAAACTGCTCGATTACCCAGTCATAAGATAAGAGTGTCTCATGAAAGATCCCATTTTTTATAGAGCTTGCGCCTTACCAAAGCTATGCTCACTCTCCTTTCTTTATGCAAGTTCGGAAACGGCTAATCCTACGAGTTTAAAGGGTTAGACCTACAGGTTTAAAGGGAGGATCTAAAAATTTAAAAAATAAATAGTCGCCCCTTGCTTGCACTCCAAAAGGTTTGCATGCCCCCAGGTATAAAACAGAGTTTCAAGGTTACCTCTACTTACCCTCCGCCAAAACATTTGTTTTAATCGAGAGAGGCTTACCTCTTTCAGGCTACCCAAAGATTGTCTCGTTACTCTTTCAAACAAGACACTTCCTCGGCAATGTCTACCGAAATAGACAAGGGTGAATGACTGGTGCCAAACACGTAACTTTGACAAAAGAATCTTATTCTAGAACAACCCCTCTTCCAACCACGGACGGGGTACGGACTAGTCATATTCTCCCGCGGAAACCTACCCTATACGCAAAGTTTCCCTGCCGAAGCAGGCCAGGATGCATGCCCCTGGGTTCCAGTCATATCCTCCCGGATTACTCGCGCTCATCAGGAGGACGGACCGTGGGTTGAGACACTTCTTGCATGAATAGACCATTTAGGGATGGCACATGACTATTTGCGATGTGTGATCCGGGAAACGAAAGTTGGTCCACGAGCTTGACCATTCTTCCTTCATGCGGAAAACACATTACTCTAAAGAGTGAGGAGACTACAGCTCCCATGCAATATATATAGTCTCGTCCAAGGAGTAGGTTATAATCCAAGGGTCCTTGAACGACCATCACGTTCATTTGAACGGTCTTCCCTTTCAATGTTATAGGCACATTGGGGAGGATCCCTAAAGGTCGACTGGTTCCTTTATCAAAACCTGATAGATTTCTCATCTCAGGTAAAAGCGCCGGCGAACCAAGCGCTTTCCAAGCAATAGAGGAAAGGATACTCACAGATGCCCCCTCATCAATGATAGTGCCAGCCATTACCATTCTGTATATTTGACAAATAATTCTGAATGGCACACTGGCTGGCAACCGGGGTCTGCCTAGTTGGTTCCAATCAAAGGACACAACCAGGTTGCTTGGTGGTGGGACCGAATATACGGCCGGATGGCGCTCTGATGAACTTCCTTCCTGCGACAAAGGAATGGTGGCATTGCCCCCTTGATCATCAGAGTCAGTGCTGATGAAGAGAACTTGGACGGTATCGTCTGTATTCTCCTCTGTGATGGTGTCATTCGAAGATGGAGCCTCTGAAGGCAAAACCGGGTCAACTGCCGTATCAACCTTTTGACTTTCGTCAGGCATGGATCCAGACGGTTCTTCTTCAATGACAGGTGCTTCGGCTGACCATCTAAGTGGCTCAGCCGGATTCTCAACTAGTGAGGGACTTGGCAGGAGTCTTTGATATCCAGGAGGAAGATTTGCTCGTAAAATCGGGCGATCTTCCAGAACTCTTTTTGCCTCGTCTAAGAAGGGACAACGGTGGATGGCGTGATCGCCTTCACACAGTCTGCAGGGAAATTTAACTCTCCCATTCTGTCCTGGAGCTTCACTCCCACTAGTTGACGGTGAGCAGTCGACATGGCTATCAGAGGTCGATGCTCCCGAATTGTGCAAACGGGGGGACCAGTCTCTTAGTATCCGTGGGATACAGGGACAATCTCTATGGAAATGGTCTCCCCTGCATATGACGCATGGTGATTTAGGCCTTACGAGTGCGGTGTGTGGATTTTTGTTAGATGACACTTGTTTGCCCCTAGTCGCCTTAGGCTCCTTCTTCTTCTTTTCTTTCTTCTTCTTCTCCTTCTTCTCCTTAGGAACCCGATTTATTGATCGACCAGTTCCGTCAAGCGAAGAGGAAGGAGGGGAGGAAGATGAAGTGGAAGGCTGGGAGGCAATTCTTGTCTGATCTAACTGTTGACTCGACTGTTCAGGAGTGGTGGTATTCTGAACGACATTGGTCGAAAAGAGCCAAACTGGTAGGCCAATTGTCAGTCCTGGAAGCGACAATGTGGCCATGTGGGGCGCACCAACATCTCCCCAAGAGGAGAAGGGACTAGGATTTCCACCCAAGGGAACTCCTTGGTTGGTGTGCTCCATCTTTTCAACCTAAAGATCAACGCAGGATTAAAGGGTGATTGTTCCGTTTAAAATAAATTGTTAACGACGCTTTTAGACACAACTTGCTTTTTCAGTTTTAAAGAGTCGAGAAAAAGCTAAAGATGACTCTAGTCTCCTTCGATGTTTTAACGAGCCCGAAGTGACAAATGCTCGGATGGACTTTTTCTGTTATAGAGTCTGAAAAAGGCCAAAAGAAACTGCTCTGGAGATCTAGGCAGAGGGTGTGCCAAACTTTTCGCAAAACCACAGAATACGTTTTACGGTACGGTGGTCGATCTTCGTGAATGCTGTGTTCACTGCATTGCGATCAGTAGGGCGGCCGACACGGTTTCCTAAGGATAAAAGATATATGCCTATAGGGGTCTCCCAATATATACGCGACGGTACGTGGGAGCACAATCCGTATTAGCGCCACCGACTCTCAGGAGGAATCACCCACCTTCTTCGAGATCGACAGTCACTATGTTTAACGACGCCGGAACACGTCTCTAGCCTAGACCTCTATGTTGTGCGTTATGTTACAAAGCGTTGTTAGATTCATTCAGTTTATTTTAGGTTGATCTTTTTAAAGTTTGCCTTTCAAGGTTCACCACGAGATGTATGATACAAATTCCTAAATGCAGTCTAAGATGATAAGCAAGCTTTACAATCTTTCAACTTTGAAAATCCTAGCTACTAAGGGAAAAGAGAGCGACTATCTTTCCTCAAAGAGCAATCAGCACACTCTAATGCACTTTCCCTAAATCCAACATGCAAACTATCAAATGCAAAATGCACAATGCAGGTGTTTGTTTTCACTTTCTTAGTATAAATGCCTACAAAGAAAGCTTTTTGCACAACTTTGAATTTGCTTTTACAATGATCAAAATAAACAAGTTCACTTTCTTCGAAATCAACAAGGGTAGAAGAGATTACAATCACTTTGCGATTTTCGAAATAAAGACTTGTTTTGATACTTTGAAAGAGACAAATTCAAACCAATAAGCAAAAGTAAAACTATAATCAATCTGAACAAACAGCCAATGAACTCTCTTCTAAGATCACTCTCAATCAGATCTGAATCAAAGGCTACAGAAAGACTACTTTACTCATGCAAAGGAAGACTGTAAATGACGCCACAAACACTTAAAAAACATTCACAATCTTTTTGTACAAAAATGGGGCGGAATTCAGGCAAAGAAAAGGGTCATCAGGCTAGTACCTATGCTGGTTAAAGGCTGCAAAAAAACAGAGATCAAAACAGGGCAACAAAGGACAAAGAACCCCAGCTGCACAAGGCCACACTGGTTCAGCGCAGGTCCAACACTGTCAGTTTGACATTCAGCGCAGGTAGCCCCTTCGGGACCTGCGTTGAAATGCAGACTGCCTTCACAGTGCCTGCGCTGAAGAGAGAAACTCTCGTTTCTCTTGGTTTCTGGGTCACAAAATGCTCAAAAATCAACTGTTTCAGGCCAAATCAGAAACACAAGCAAGGTATAAACAGAGGGATACTTTGATAGGGTACTAAAGACTATCACAAGGATCATCAAATCATTTGTGGATCTAGTTTAGATCATAGACAAGTCCAACCACTGGATCAAAGCAACAACTTTTTACTTTGCAGTTCAAAGTTGCTGTCAAGTCTATGAAGTAAACAAATGACGGAAACACAAATGAAATGAATAAACAAGTTCTTCCCCAGCGGAGTCGCCAATTTGTTGTGGGGAAAAATGCCTATTTAGGACGATCCTATCCACCTAAGGTGTGACAGCGCCTTAGCAACAAACGAATACAGCTATCATGATTTCTTCCTTTATGAAATATGAAAGAGAGGAGATCGGCAGACTTACCGTTGACTTGCGGTTGTCCCTCGAACTAGATCCTCTTCTCTTTGTGTGTCCACAGCTACTTGCCTCCTCGCTTGATCAAGAGAACAACTACTTGAATCCCACGAGATCACAAGAGAACAGCTACCTGTGACAAAAGAACAGCTACTTGCGACAAGAGAAGAACACAATACAAAGGCAAATATACATATTCATAAATGATTCAGGATTAGAAGTAAATCAAATATACTAATGCAATCGTACAAAATACACCAGCATATAGGAAAGAATCAAAATAGCTTTATTGAAAGTAATAGGGTTCAGGAAGAGATACAACCCATAGGGCTCCAACCCAGCATCTCCTTCCCAGCAGAATGGAATTCCTTCTTCAGCTCCTTTCAAAGCATAACACACCCAATGTTTCTAGCCACAAACCAACAACAATTCTTTGCAAATACCAAATTCCAGCCTCCCCTGACCTCATGGAGAGAGATCTATATATAGGGATAATGGAGAGAGGATGAGTCAGCTTGAGACTGGTCTGAGACTGACTAGTGTCCTCTCCCACTTCAGTTCTTGAGTCCACTTGGAGGTTCTTGCTTCCACTTGGAGATTTGGAACCTCTTACTCATCACCAGTCGAATTCCTTGATCCAAGTGTCATTTTGGAAGCTTCCTGGGCATTGACACCTTGAGGAATGACTCTGCCACTTGTCCAAACTCGCTCAGCGCAGTTAGCCTTCTTTGCAATTGACATTCAACGCAGGTAGACAGTGGAGCAGTTGACATTCAGCGCAGATGTTCAGTGGAGCAGTTGACATGATCCAGAATTGCCTTGTTTTTGAGTGTTTTCAGGTGGAGAACTTTTGTGAATTGCTGTGGTTACTTGGCCTTGTTCCTCTAGGGGTAGGAACAACATGTTTAGGGACTTTGGATCCCTTGATTATTGACATTTCATGCTCAGTGATGCCAGGCACAAAAATAGATAACACAGCGTATAGGTCTTACCATGCTATCTGCGGTATTCTCATCACTCACCGTAATGCCACGATTGCCAAAATTTCACGCTACCTGTTGTTCTATGCTGTTTCTTCTTGGACTGCGTTATGAGATCTTGAGCGTTCCTGTTGCTGCGTATTTAGAGACAGCTTCTAGGGTTTCTTCCATAGCAGTGTTTAGTTCTAGATCATTATTCTACTGCGGCTAGGGCATCATAGCAAATTCTCTTGGCATTTTTCTCCTTCTCCAAAAACCCAGACGTGGAGAAGAGATCACGTGAAGAGTGTATCTAAAAGACTTCACATCCTCTCTTATTTATACTAAAAGCGTAAGGTTGAATAGACATGACGTTTTGGCTTCTAGAGCCTACATAAGAGCTGGTCGGCTTGATAATAATTACATAAACAAAATAAATTCATATCTCCATAAATACTTATCGGAATCGGATGATATTTGGATCAATCCTACACATCTCGACGAGAGGGATCCAATAAAATTATCAGCTGCCATAAATAAGCTAACCCACATGGAGTTTTGCCCTAGTTGCCAATTTAACAAATCGTGATCCACGTCCCTTGTGCCTTCTTCTGGAAATCTATGTGAGTTCCTTTGAGTTGATGCCTTTGCATCATGCTCTTGACCCATAGTTGATTCTTTTCTCTATTGCTAGATCTCTGCTATGATACCATGTGAAAATTTCTAACCTGAAATTCTATAGCAGCAACTGATTTATTTCACCTACTTATTCTTCACAATAAGTTATTTACGAAATCCCTTCAAGAAATATTAAAATAAATTCTACTGCAGTTATCACATAATTACACAGAGAAAGTACATACACAAGAACCAATCACATCAACACAGTTGTTTTTGGACAATTCTCCTCGGAAAAACCCAATGTGGGAAAACCAGTGCAACAGATGAAGGTTTTATTAATCTTCAGCAACAATCACTTTTATAAGAAATGATTTTACATAGAAACTGAGAGAAAACACTTGAGACTTTCCCCCGGAAAATTTCTGACACTTTGGAGACCCTTCTCCCACTTCTGTGTCGCCTCTGCATTACTTTGCGTGGCTCAACGTGGCTCTGAATGGCTCTATGTCCCTCTGCGTTAGCCTGCATGAGGGCTACGCCTACCCTAGACTGCGTCTCGCTCTGCGCTGTCTCTCAATGTCCCTGCATCACCTCCTCCTCAGTCACTGATTGCTGTTGATGCCCTCCTCTTCCTCCACCCTGCAACTCTCCCTCTGAAATCGATCTCCTTCTCTTGAGAATCAATTTTCCTTGAGATACTGAGTATCTGTCATTGTGTCTCCAAATGATCCTCAAGTCTACTCTTATAGTTTTCCCATTGATGAATCAACGACCGAGATTAAGACTCTAATCAACGGCTAAGATTAAAACTAGTGTTGCGAAAATCGCGATAACATCAAAAAATTGCGATTTTTTCATTTTCCCGATAATATCGCGCGATTAATTTAGTGATTTTTTCATTTTGAAAAAATCTTGATTTTTTTTTGGCCGATTTTTACCGATTTTTACGATTTTTTCCCCTTGCCGATTTACTCCCGATAACGATTTTCGCAACACTAATTAAAACAGACTTGATCCTCGTCTCTTAGAAGCTTATCATCCTTACCTTTATTAATACTCATTAATATCTTTATTTTCCTAAGTTTAGACTTAGGAACCCATTAAAAATATTAATTATTTTAATAACTCCTCATTCGGGTGGAATTTCTCCAAACTATTTCTGGGTCTTGGAGATCCCATGTGCCTTAGCCAATCCACGAAATTTGAAGGCTAAAGCACATCCAATGCTAACAAAAATAAACAAAATGTTAATATGACTGACCCCTTTTGGAGAGATCGGGAGTGGAGCTTTGGATGCCCCTTAACCCAATATGGTTCTCATAAAGCTATAATCCCATCATGCATCAACAACATGAGTTAGGTCCACTTCTTAATGCTAGGTGGATTTCTTCAGATGCAAAGAGCTATTGGATTGGACAATTGCATGGTATTTGGTTGATTAGAGTTTCCTATAAATTTTGAGTTTTTGCTTGATTAGTGATCTACCAAGATCTCCCCTCTAAAGCTTGTCTGGCCAAAAGTTGATTGATTGTAGATTGAGTATAGTTATATTTGTAAACATTCTTACCATAAAAGAGGCTCATAAGTTTGATAGCATATTTTCTAGACATTAAACATTCAAATATCCATGATGTATTATTTTTTGCGTTCAACAATCTTTTCAATATAATAGTATCTTATCTCTTAATCTATATACTTGTCAGCTCAAAATTTAAATGAAAACAATAAAATTGAATTAAAAAATATAGAAGTAAATTAAGAAAAAAATAGAGAACATATAAATCATTATACATTTGACTATTTGAACTAATTAGGCCACAAACAAGAATGTAATCTTTGACTTTCATGTTCTTGAATATTGCATTCAACCTAATTCAAATAATACTGAACTATAAAAGAGTTCTAGAGAATAACCATGAAAAATAATTAAAACACATCAACTTTATATATATATATATATATATAATTTCACCAACTTTTATATCTATATAAAATAATATACATAAAATTCTTGTGCTGCAGGGGGAACCATGAAATTGACCCTGAGGTCCATGCGAGGTCCTCTCGCATGGACAGAGGCCCTCCGATGTCGCCTAGTCCCAAAAGGAAATCTAGCCAAGGGGGTGCTATGGTTGGTTGTGGTCATGGAGGTTGTAGTGTTTCTAGTGGGAGTCATGCCCGTGGAGGTGGAGCAAATAGGAGCGACGGCGGTAGAATAGTGGTTGGGCATATTCGAGGTCGTGGGGGTATTCACTGTCATAAGGCTTTGTCTAGGTCTACAGGATAGTGTGTGCAGGCAATGTTGGAGGCTTGGGATAGAACACATCGGGAGGAGCATGAGGTAGTGATGGCAACTCTTCAGCAACTGCAATATTTCTAAAGCCATCTTCGTGAGTGAGTTGTGGTGTGGGACGACGAAGATGGATAAATTGGAGGGATGGCTGACTCATTTGGAGTAGCTTACAAGTTGCTAGTTCTCCCCCCCTCCCCGGGGATAGGGCTCGACAATCCAGCATCCATCACTTCTGATGACTAGCTATGGTCACTGGAGTGCCAAGCATTTTGCAGGTATTTTGTTGCTTTTGGACTAATAGGATTTGGACAACAGTGCTCAATATATTTTGGATAATTTGTAATGCTCTGTTATCGATGGTCAACAAACCTGGTTGTGGTGAGACCACTAGTTTTTTGTTATGCTATGTAAACTTTTTTGATAATTAATAGAAAGTTTGATTCACGAAAAAAATATACATAAAATTATAATATGTATAATGCTTACATATGTACACCTCTGGAAAATTAGTTGTTGTGATGGGGCCAGCCCACGTAATACACATCCAATGTATTTCGATGCGGGAGTACAGTTGCAATTAATAAGGTACAACAGATTGTTTTTATACAAATCGATTTGCCGGCGCTTGAATTTAATGATAGGGCCTGTGATTGGTACGCTGGTCTCTGGTTGTTTGACAACTGTCCCTCCTTGGGATTCCTCAAGCCTGCCTTGGTATGGGTGTTTTCAAACTCGCGCCCAAGTCATTCACTCTGTCATTCTCCCGGTTCTGTGAGCTATGCGCTCTCGGCGGTTCTTCGCGGTTTCGATATGGAACTCTGTGGTTGCGTCCTCCTGGTTCAGGCTTAGACCTAGAAATCTCTCCCACTCGTCCGGCAAGGGTTATATCAACCTGGTAGGTTCAGTCCTTATCCAGTTTGTGCGAAGTCTTGACTGTTCGTTATGTGGTGGTAACTTGCTATTGCGTCTTTGCGTTCCTTTTTTTCTTGGTATATAGTTCTGGTGCTTGTGCCTCCCACAATTGTTGCGGTCGTTTGCTGGTTGGCTGCTTCTGGTGACAGACCCCTGGTTCCGAGTCGACCTTCCACGGATTTGGCAAATTACGGTGTCAAACTTCTTTGGTTTCTTCGTCACTCACAGGGTAAGTCCGCCTGTTCCATGCTATCAGTACATGTTCCTTTTCTCTCAGTTGCCTAATGTTTCAGCTCCTCGTGAGCAGGAGAACCTGGTGGAACTGTTACGGCTGCGGCTTGCCTTCGTCAGGTAAACAAACAAACTGAGATTTATTTGCTTTGTTATGTTGTGAGTCCTCTTTTCTTTGTACTGTCGGCACTTATTTCGTTTGCTGTTTGTTGTTGCAGGTATGGCCGCTCGAGGGTTTCAGCGTCTGGCAATTTGACTGCTCCAACTGGACACGGGTAGTGTTGTTCTCTGTTTTCTGGTTGCTTCTGTTCGGCCTTAGGCTATGACTGTTAGGGTCTGTGTAATTATGATTTACTAGTCACTCTCTGTACGCAATTTCGCTGTAGATTGACACTGCTGTCTGGTTACTGTAATGGGTCGAGGGTTACTGTGTTTGGTTCCCGCTTTGTCATAAGCATGGGTAATATATTTGTGGAACGGGTTCTTTCTCTTTTGTTTCGAACATAATATATATATGTGTAAAAGAACCAGAATGCTATCTTCTCGTTTATATTGATTCAATTATGAAACTGTAATGGACTATTTATTCGCATACCTGACAATTTTAGAATTTAATTGCTTGTCTTGGCTTGCTAATTCCGGCTCCTTGACATTCGATTATATATGTGGTCTCGAAGCCTATTTGATTGGTCTTCCACCGCACGTTCTTTGAATCTACTTGCAACCTGTGTGCTTACGTTCTGCTTCTAATTTTGCTACAACTCTAGTCGCATTATAGTCTGTAAGAATATTACCAACAGTCTGTACTATACATAAAACAAATGTAATTTCACACAAATAATGTAGACAGTCTTTGGGACGTTGAAGAGGAAATATGCACAGAAACTACCATTCTTTTTTTTTTCTCATTTCTCTGATAGTCGAACCTTACATTGTGTTCTGTTTCACTCCTAAAAACACTGTTAGGAAACTGTTACTAACTGCTGTTAGTTATGTCTGATCAGTTACATCAGTTATTTTTGTACAGAACTTTTCCTTGTCGTTCAACACTATTACAAAGGTGAAATTAACTATCTAAAACATTGACTCTAACTAATCCTACTGTTCCTAATTACTATTCACTAATTTAACTTCAACAACTTAATGAAATAAAAGTAAAAGATAAAAGATGCAAGCATGTTATCCATTCAGTAAGTTTACTCCTCCGTCCCCTTCAGAGACCAAACCGCCTTCATTTCATCTTTGTCCTGTCAGCCAGATGCTCCTGCATCAGGCTCCCGGGGTAAGAGAAAATCATGGCTCTGTTCCATGAGCTCCTCCACAGAATAGCCAGCCTTCTGTATCTGCGCCACGTCGAGCCACGAACTGTCCTCAATTGGACGGTTTTTCCACTTGACGAGGTATCGTAGATACTCCTTCCTGCGAGTCTTCTTGGCTACCTGGGTATCGAGAATCCTCTCGATCTCATGGGGCTGAACCGAAGGCATGTGCCTCATCCAAGAACTGTCTCCAATTTGGGTGTCCCGTTCTGGCCGTACCACACTGTCTTCCTCTGCGTTGGCAGTATATGGGAACAGGTCCGCCACATTGAAAATAGGTGATATGCCTATATCAGGTGGCAGCTGGATTTCATAAGCGTTGGCTGAGAACTTACGCAAAATCTTGCAGGGACCAATCTTCTTAAATTTTAGCTTATTGTACGCGCCCTTAGGAAACCGTTCTTTGCGCAAGTGTGCAAGGACCTCGTCACCGACGTTAAATTGGATTTCCCGTCGCTTTAAATCTGCCTGTTGTTTGTATTTCTGCACGCTGTCCTGCAACTTTAACTTCACCCATTCGTGTAGTTCACTCATCGCTTCAGCAAAGTCTTCTCCATCAGCACTCCTCCGCTCCAACTTTCCCAAATCTCGCAGTTCGTGTATCCCCCGAGGATGCATACCATATAAGATTTGAAATGGACTGTGTCCGGTGCTGCGATTTGGCGAATCGTTATAAGCGAATTCTGCCTGAGCGAGAGCACGATCCCATAACCGTGAATTTTCCCCAGTCAAACTCCGTAACAAATTTCCCAAACTCCTGTTCACCACTTCTGTTTGTCCATCAGTCTGCGGATGATATGCAGAACTGAAGTTCAACTGTGTGTCCAACTTTTTCCACAGGGTGCGCCAAAAGTGTCCTGTGAATTTTACGTCCCTGTCGGAAATAATAGATCTGGGTAGGCCGTGTAATCTAACAATCTCTGTGAAAAACAGGTGAGCTACATGAGTGGCATCACTAGTTTTTCGACAAGGGATAAAATGCGCCATTTTTGAAAATCTGTCTACCACCACCATCACTGAGTCATACCCCCGCTGCGTTCTAGGCAGTCCCAAGACAAAGTCAATGTTGGCTGAGTCCCACGGCCTGCTCGGAATAGGTAGTGGCGTGTAAAGTCCAGTATTCTGACTATGTCCTTTCGCTAGTTGGCAGACTTTACACCTGTTCACATATCGCTGTACATCCCTGCACATTCTGGGCCAGTAATAAAAGTGTCCGAGCTGCTCCAAAGTTTTGTCTATGCCGAAATGACCGGCTAGACCCCCACTATGTTTCTCCCGTATAATATTTTCCCTCATCGAACAGTCTGGGATACATAACTGTCCACCTCTGAATAATAGTCCTTCCTGCAAATTGTAGTCCAACCATGGACTTGTATTTCTCAGCACGGGATTTTGGCAGGCTTCAAAGGCTTCCTTGAAGTCTGTGTCAGTCTGGTACAAATCCTTTAAATGTTCGAATCCCATCACCTGTATTGTACATTCTTGTAAGAGCAAAGCTCTTCTGCTCAAGGCATCTGCCACTTTATTTGCTTGCCACTGATGTGTTTTTTTGCACGAAAGTGAAAATCTGTAGATACTCTACCCATTTGGCGTGCTTATGGTTCAATTTGTGTTGTTGCATTACATATTGCAGCGCTAAATTATCAGAAAATAATACAAACTCGTTGCCCAGCAGGTAGTGTCTCCAATGTTTTAAGTTGGACCACGGCATAAAATTCCTTGCCGTACGAGGAATATTTCTGCCTGCTCTCATTCAATTTCTCACTAAAGAATGCCACAGGTTTATCTTCCTGACTGAGCACAGCGCCAATCGCTGTTCCACTTGCATCGCATCGAACTTGGAAAAGCTTGTTAAAATCTGGTAGCCTTAAAATCGGCCTCTCTGTAATCTTCCGCTTCAAAAGTTGAACACTGTTCTCTGCTGCTCTGGTCCAACAAAAAGGCTGACTGGCCTTTTTGATGGTGTCTAGCATTGGCGTGCAGATTTCACTGAAATTCCTGATAAACTTATGGTAAAAACTCGCCAACCCGTGAAAGCTATGTACCTCAAACAAGCTCTTCGGTGACGGCCAATTAACGATCACTGTGATCTTTTCTGGATCCATCTTCAATTCATTTTCCGCGATTACAAACCCCAAATATACCAATTCTTTCTGCAGGAAAGTGCATTTCTTCAGGTTTATCAGCAGTTTGTTCTGCTGTAACTTCTCTAGCACTCTTCGAACATGTCGAAGGTGCTCTTCTTTCGTTCTGTTGAAAATCCAAATATCATCAAGATATACTATCACAAATTTGCCAATAAATTCTTTTAACATCTCATTCATCAACCTCATAAAAGTACTAGGAGCATTACTCAAACTGAACGGCATGACTAGCCACTCGTACAACCCTTCATTGGTCTTGAAGGTTGTTTTCCACTCGTCTCCTTCCCTGATCCTGATCTGATGATAACCACTTTTCAGATCAATCTTCGTGAAATAAGCTGCCCCACTGAGACAATCCATCATATCATCCATTCTGGGTAAGGGAAATCTGTATCGAATGGTGATTTTATTAATAGCTCGCGAATCCGTACACATCCGCCATTCTCCACCCTTCTTAGGTGCGAGTACTGTTGGTATCGCACAAGGGCTTAAGCTTTCTCTGATTAGCCCCTTGTCCAACAGCTCTTGCACCTGTTTGCGAATCTCTTCATTATCTTTCGGGCTCATTCGATACGCTGCTTTATTTGGTAGGCTTGCTCCGGTAATGAGATCGATATGATGGCTGATGCTCCTCTTGGGAGGCAACTTGTCCGGTAAGTCATCAACTACAATGTCCTTAAATTCTTCTAACATCTCCTGAATCTCTGCAGGCAATTCAGACATTTCTGTGTTCAGCAACACAGTGTTAGTTCTCCTCACGACCGCATAATTCATTTCGTTCTCCTCAATCTATTTGATAAACTGTTTTCCTCGTACTAATAAAGCTTTTGTCCCACTCGCTTCTGCTGTATCCTCCTCTTTGATGGGTACAAGTGTATGCTTGACTCCATCTTTCACAAATTTGTAACAATTTGTCTTCCCATCGTGCATCACCTTCCGATCATACTGCCACGGTCTCCCCAGCAGTATATGTCACACATCCATTGGCATGATATCGCAGACAACCTTGTCTTGGGATTTGCCAATGTGAAATTCGACCTCGCATTGTTCATCAACTAATAGCTGGTGGCCTTTCTGCAGCCACGACACCTTGTAAGGTGTGGGATGCTTAAGTCGCTTCAATCCCAGCTTCTCCACCATCTCGGTGGCAACCAAATTGTCTGTACTCCCACTATCTATGATCAATTTACAACACTTTCCATGTGATTTGCAAACTGTTCGGAACAGTGCCTTCCGTTGGGTCTACTCAGCCGTCTCCTTGGCTGGCTTCAACAATACTTTATTTAAAACCAAAGCCTCTCCTGTTTCTGCCACATTTTCCACCTCCTGGGGCGGTGCCTCAGCTTCCTCAGGCTGTGCAACAAATGTTCCCCTCTGGCCAGCGTGCTCTGCTTCCGGGCATTCGAAGGATCTGTGCCCCCACTTGTGGCACCTGTAGCACTGGACATTAGCTCCCCTTCCTCGGCCATTCCCTCTTCCTCGCTGATATGGCTGACCTCCTCTCGTGCTATCTCCCTTCTCTGTTGTTCCTGAAGCCCTGGAGCTGCTGCCCTCTTCGCTGTTAGTGGAAGTTCTCCCTCTGCCGTAGGACTGTCCTCGTCCTCTACCATTTCCTCGTCCTCTCCTGTTATTCTGTTTTCTATTAATCTTTTCCTCAGCCTTTACAGCACTCTGAAAGGCTTCTTCTATATTCCGCGGAGAGAGAATACTGATCTCATCCAGTATTTCCAGCCTCAAACCGTTCACGTATCTCGCTGTCTTCTCTGGAGTATCATCAGTATAACCAGCCCTCAAGTTTACACGATAAAACTCCTCTGTGTATTCCTTTACGGTCATACCCTTCTGTCTTAAATTCTGTACCCGTCGGTAAAGCTCAACCTGATAATCTTTAGGCAGGAATCTGCCTTTCAGTTTTGCCACCATCCTTGGCCACTTCTTTATCGGTAGCTTGTTCATTCTCCTTCTATCTGCCTGGACACTGTCCCACCATAAGGCGGCGTGTCCCTTTAACTTGGTTGCAGCAAATCTGACTCTTTTGTCCTCACTGATCTCTTCGTTTTCAAAATACTTATCTAACTCACTTATCCAGTCCAGCAGAACATCTGCGGACAGACTGCCATCATAGTTAGGAATCTCCGGTTTGGGTTTGCTGCTGGCTAGCAATACCGATCTCAATAGTCTTAACTCTGGGGCTTCTTCATCTGATCCGTCTGTAGTAGCTACTGCCTCCTTCTCACTGTCATCCCCAAGTTCCGGGTCTCTTCTCCTTCCCGCCTCCACTGCTTCTAAGTGAGCAGTAAGGGCCCTTAATTCTTCCCTCAAGCCCTCATCTTCTGCTTTGCGCACTCCTCTTCCACGTCCTCGTCTTTGAACCTCCATATTCCGATTTCTTCAACAACTTGCTCTGATACCACTTGATGGGGCCAGCCCACGTAATACACCTCCAACGTATTTCGATGCGGGAGTACAGTTGCAATTAATAAGGTACAACAGATTTTTTTTATACAAATCGATTCACCGGTGCTTGAATTTAATGATAGGGCCTGTGATTGGTACGCTGGTCTCTGGTCGTTTAACAACTGTCCCTCCTTGGGATTCCTCGAGCCTGCCTTGGTATGGGTGTTTTCAAACTCGCGCCCACATCATTCACTCTGTCATTCTCTGGTTCTGTGAGCTATGCGCTCTTAGCGGTTCTTCGCGGTTTCGATATGGAACTCTGTGGTTGGATCCCCCTGGTTCAGGCTTCGACTTGGAAATCTCTCCCACTCGTCTGGCAAGGGTTATATCAACCTGGTAGGTTCAGTTCTTATCCAGTTTGCGCTAAGTCTTGACTGTTCGTTATGTGGTGGTAACTTGCTGTTGCGTCTCTGCGTTCCTTTTTTTTCTTGGTATACAGTTCTGGTGCCTGTGCCTCCCACAATTGTTGCGGTCGTTTGCTGGTTGGCTGCTTCTGGTGACAGACCCCTGGTTCCGAGTCGACCTTCCACGGATTTGGCAAATTACGGTGTCAAACTTCTTCGGTTTCTCCGTCACTCACAGGGTAAGTCCGCCTGTTCCATGCTATCAGTACTTGTTCCTTTTCTCTCAGTTGCCTAATGTTTCGGCTCCTCATGAGCAGGTTAACCTGGTGGAACTGTTACGGCTGCGGCTTGCCTTCGTCAGGTAAACAAACAAACTGCGATTTATTTGCTTTGTTATGTTGCGAGTCCTCTTTTCTTTGTACTGTCGGCACTTATTTCGTTTGCTATTTGTTGTTGCAGGTATGGCCGCTTGAGGGTTTCGGCGTCTAGCAATTTGACTACTCCAACTGGACACGGGTAGTGTCGTTCTCTGTTTTCTGGTACCTTCTGTTCGGCCTTAGGCTATGACTGTTAGGGTCTGTGTAATTATGATTTACTAGTCACTGTCTGTACGCAATTTCGTTGTAGATTGACACTGTTGTCTGGTTACTGTAATGGGTCGAGGGTTACTGTGTCTGGTTCCCGCTTTGTCATAAGCATGGGTAATATATTTATGGAATGGGTTCTTTCTCTTTTGTTTCGAACAGAATATATATATGTGTAAAAGAACCAGAATGCTATCTTCTCGTTTATATTGATTCAATTATGAAACTGTAATGGACTGTTTATTCGCATACCTGGCAATTTTAGAATTTAATTGCTTGTCTTGGCTCGCTAATTCCGGCTCCTTGACTTTCGATTATATATGTGGTCTCGAAGTCTGTTTGATTGGTCTTCCACCGCACGTTTTTTGAATCCACTTGCAACCTGTGTGCTTACGTTCTGCTTCTAATTTTGCTACAACTCCAGTCGCATTATAGCCTGTAAGAATATTACCAACAGTCTGTACTGTACATAAAACAAATGTAATTTCACACAAATAATGTAGACAGTCTTTGGGACGTTGAAGAGGAAATATGCACAGAAACTACAATTCTTTTTTCTTCTCATTTCTTTGATAGTCGAACCTTACATTGTGTTCTGTTTCTCTCCTAAAAACACTGTTAGGAAACTGTTACTAACTGCTGTTAGTTATGTTCGATCAGTTACATCAATTATTTTTTGTACAAAACTTTTTCTTGTCGTTAAGCATTATTAGAAAGGTGAAATTAACTGTCTAAAACATTGACTCTAACTAATCCTACTGTTCCTAATTACTATTCACTAATTTAACTTCAACAACTTAATGAAATAAAAGTAAAAGATAAAAGATGCAAGCATGTTATCCATTCAGTAAGGTTACTCCTCCGTCCCCTTCAGAGACCAAACCGCCTTCATTTCATCTTTGTTTTGTCAGCCAGATGCTCCACATCATGTTGGGTGGAAGCGTATTTCGTGTCCCACAAACAAATGGATCTCATATGCAATTTTATGTCTAGCTTGGCTGTGACCTTATTTTTTTATTATTATTATTATTATTAAAACTAAAATATTATGCCATTTTAAAGTTAAACTTAGTGATAGAATACCATACCAATTTAAATGAAAACTGTTGATTTGGGGTAGCATCGAATGTGTTCTAGCCACGAAAATTGGTGGAGAGGCTAAAGCACACGAGATCTCCAATACCCAGAAATGGTTTGGGCAGATTCTAAACAATTTGGGAGATATTAAAATAATTAATATTTTTAATGGAGTCCCTAAGTCTAAACTTAGGGAAAATAAAATATTAATGTGAATTAATATAAAACTGTGTTAGAAGGGTCCAAAAGTCATGGATTAAGCCAGAGTTAATCTTAGCCATTGATTAGGGACTTAATCTCGACCATTGATTTGTCAACGAGAAAAGTATAAGAGGAGGCTTGAGGGTCACATGGAAAACACATTGAGGGAGACCAGTCAGTTCAATTTCTGAGCGGGGTTAGTTGAGAAATTCGAACTAGTGGTCTGGTGAGCAGTCAAGAGGTATCAAGTACGGAACAAAGAGACAGGATCAGCCACTGGAGACCAACGCTGAGGTAGGAGAGGCAGACGTAGAGGCAACAAGAGACTGCGCAGTCACTAGATGGCCTACATGGGTGACATAGAGAGGCCTAGGGCTAGCGCAGTCAAGCAGGGGCTGACGCAAAGTGTCTGGGAGCCACGCAAAGGTCAACCAAGATGATGCTGGGACTAGGAGAAGTGCTGGAGAATTTTTTCTCTTTGTGGGTAAGCCAGTTTGGCACCTTGTTGTACTGAAGAATTGCTAAATAATAATATCCTCCCTTCCTGCACCAGTTTTCTCACATTGGGTTTTTCCGGGGACTGTTGTCCAAAATATCTATGTCAATGTGTTGATTCTTGTACATGTGTTTGTTTCTGTATTACGGTGTGATATCTGCAGCATAGTTTATTTTAATGTTTATTGAAGGAATTTCATAAATAACTTATTGAATAATAAGTAGGAAAAGTAAATCAGATGTTGGAGTGATAGAATTTTCACATGGTATTGGAGCGAGTAATTAGAGACAGGAAGGGAAAATCAGTTATGGGTCGAGATCACGATGCAGAGACATCCACGTTAGGGGACTCGCATAGATTTTCAGAAGATTGCACAATAGAAAGAGACTTTGATTTCTCTATGTTGGCTTCTAGCCTAGAAGAAGAAGTGGCTTGTATGACTAGTTCTGCATCATCAGAAGTGTGGTATGTAGATAGTGGAGCCTCGTGGCATATGACGGGAATCAGGGAATGTTTCTCAGAATATCGAGAAGAGAAGATGAACTTTTAGATCACCATGGGGAACAAAGCAAAGTGTACTCCAGTAGGGAAGGGTACCATAGTTTTTCAAACAGAATCGAGAGAACGGTTTCGTGCTACAAATGTGCTGCATGTACCAGGATTGGGGATGAACTTACTCTCTGTGTTGCAACTTCAAGGCAAGGGCTATGACGTCTACTTCATCAAGGAGAAGGTATACATCAGACATTCGAGCTAGAAAAAGAAAGTGCAGATCGAGATCAAAAGTAACAAGTTGTATAGATTACAACTAGAATCACCAATGGCACTAATAGGAAGTCATTGAGACAAGGACTTGAATGAACTATGGCACTAAAGAATGGGTCATTTGCACCATGGAGCTCTGAGAATTCTCAGGAGCACTGTAACAGGAGTTCCGGATCTGAGTACGGAATGAGATGATGTATGCAGAGGATGCACTCTAGGAAAGTATGCCAAGACAACATTTCCTAGGAGCAAACACAAGGGCAAGAGTGTACTAGGATTGATACACTCAGATATGTGCAGACCTATGTCCGTCAAAGCTCTTAGTGGTGCTGAATATTTCCTTACCTTCATTGATGACCCCTCAAGGGAAACTTGGATTTATTTTCTGAAAGCCGAGGACAAGGTTTTCTGTCGATTCAAAGAGTTCAAGGCTCTGGTGGAGATTCTGATTGGGAAGAAAATAAAAGTTTTGCGCTCAGATAATGGTGGAGAGTATGTTGATAAGGACTTCACTAATTTTTGCACTAAGGAGGGCATCAGAAGAGAGTGGACAACTCCCTACAATTCGGAGCAGAATAGAGTAGCAGAAAGAAAGAACAAGACTATTGTAGAAGCAGCTAGGGGCCATGATGTATGATCAGGATATATGCCGAAATTCCTATGGGCGGAAGCATGCAACACAACAGTCTATGTTCAGAACAAGACTCCTCATCGGGCGTTGGGCAAGATTACTCCAGAGAAAGTTTTCACAGGGAAGACACCTGATGTCAGTCATTTCAAGATATTTCGGAGTTTAGCATATTGCCGCATACCAGAGGAAAGGAGGAAGAAGCTGGATCAAACTGCGGAAAAGGGATATCTGGTGGGATATAGCGAGAATGCTAAGGCATATAGAATCTACCTTCCAGGGAGCAGGAAGGTAGTAGCTTGACGAGATATAAAGTTCATGGAGGACAAGGCTTTTAGAAAATCATGTGAGCTGCCTTGCGAGGAATAGTCAAAAGAGGAGCCGTTGGTTAAGCCTCTTCAACCAAGGGAAGTAAAAAATTCTTCCTCGGGTCAGGAAGATTCTCAGGATGAGGAGGAGGAGCTAATAGAAGCACCTGCTGGCAGAGAAAGAACTAGCAAGGAGCTTTGTCAGATTTGCGAGATGCAAAGGACTTCATCGGTGCGCCAAGGAACAACAAGAGGGAGCAAAAACAACCAGATAGATATTAGGCATTAGTAGCTCAGGATGGGGACCCTGTCAGTTTCAAGGAGGCAACTCAACATTAGGTTTGGCTAGATGCGATGGTAGATCAATGGTAGTTTCAAGATGGATCTACAAGATCAAATACATTGCAGATGACAGTGTTGAGAAATACAAGGCCAGGTTTGTAGCTAAGAGGTATGCTCAAAATGAAGGAATTGACTACGAGGAGACCTTCGCCCTGGTAGCTAGGTATACGTTTATTAGGACTGTGATATCTCTTGCAGCGCAGATGGGATGGGAGATTCATCAGTTGGATGTCAAAACGGCTTTTCTGAATGAGGTAATAGAAGAAGAGGTATACATTGAACAACCAGAGGACTTTGAGACACATGAGAAGAAGTCCCATGTATGCAGATTGAAGAAAGCCTTGTATGGGCTGAAATAGGCACCTAGAGCATGGTATGGTTGAATAGATGGCTACTTGCAGAAGATGGGATTTGTCAAGAGTGACGCGGATCCGAATCTCTACTATCGGGTCATAGAGAACGAGCCGCTAATCTTAGTATTGTATGTGGATGATCTATTTCTGACAGGATCATCCAGGCTAATTGGGGACTGCAAGAAGAATCTAGGATTCTAGCCACAAAATTCGATATGAAGGATTTTGGACAAATGCATTACTTCCTAGTGTTGGAAGTTTGCCAGCAGAAGGGAGAAATCTTCCTTGGGCAAGGGAGGTATGCTACAGAAATCCTAAAAAGATTCGGGATGGAGGACTGTAGACCCATGGCTACTCCAATGATCACCAACTGGAAGAAGATTGATGCATCATAAGACAAGGATGTTGATCCCACCCTATACATGCAGCTCATAGGGTCCCTAATGTATCTGGTCAATACAAGGCCAGACATTTGCTACATTGTCAACACCCACAGTTAGTTCATGGTGGAATTGAAGAGGGACACTAGGCAGCACCAAACATGTTCTTAGGTATTTACAGGGAACAATCGATTATGGACTCTTGTACACCAAAGGTAAGGATATCAGTTTGAGCGGATTTACTGATGCAGATTGGGCAGGAAGTTTAGTGGATCGGAAAAGTACCTTTGGGTATTGTTTCAACAAGGAATGACCTCTTGGTGCAGTAGGAGACAGAAGTTCGTGGCTCTGAGCTCATCGAAGGCAGAATATATGGCGGTGAGCACTTCTTCGTGTGCGGCCATATGGCTTAGAAAACTGCTTATGAACCTATTCAGAAGGAATATGGAGGCGACCAGGATCATGTGCGATAATCAGGGTTGCATCAAGCTCTATGGGAATCCAGTGTTTCATGATAGGTCGAAGCATATTGATATCCAATCACTTTGTCAGGGATTGTGTCCAACGAGGAGTTGTACAGTTGAGCTTAACTCCTACAGGAGAACAGGTGGTAGACATTGTCACCAAGGCCTTTAAAAAGACAAAGTTTGACTACTTCAGGGAAAATATGGAGACGGTAAGGAACCCGTTTCAGTAGCAGAAATGGGAGTGATAATAGCACGGATGTAGAGGGAGTTGCAGTGCGGTTGCAGTGTTGGGAGAAAGGACCAGCAGCAGCACGGATGCAGAGGGAGTTGTCTTACAGATGCAGCAATGGTAGTAGCAGAGCCATGGGCAGCAGTACAGGATGCAGTAGTACAAAGGATGTTGGGCAGGGAGGCTTAGCATCAGCACAAGGACCGATGTCAGATGATCAAGGTGATACTTAATGAGGAGTATTATTAGAGCACAGTCCTCGCTAAGAGGGAGTGTTGATTTGGGGTAGCATCGGATGTGCTCTAGCCACAAAAAGTGGTGGAGACGCTAAAGCACATGAGATCTCCAACACCTAGAAATGGTTTGGGCAGATTCTAAATAGTTTGGGAGATATTAAAATAATTAATATTTTTAATGGAGTCCCTAAGTCTAAACTTAGGGAAAATAAAATATTAATGTGAATTAATATAAAATTGTGTTAGAAGGGTCCAAGAGTCATCGATCAAGCCAGAGTTAATCTTAGCCATTGATTAGGGACTTAATCTCGGTCGTTGCTTTGTCAACGAGAAAAGTATAAGAGGAGGCTTGAGGGTCACTTGGAGAACACACTGAGGGAGACCAGTCAGTTCAATTTTTGGAGCGGGGTTAGCTGAGAAATTCGAACTAGTAGTCTGGTGAGAAGTGAGGAGGCAGCAAGTACATAACAGAGAGACGGGATCAGCCACTGGAGGCCAACGCTGAGGTAGGAGAGGCAGATGCAGTGCATTTCAGGCAGATGCAGAGGCAGCTGGAGATTGCGCAATCACTAGTGGGCTTGCATGGGTGACATAGAGAGGCCCAGGGCTGACGTAGAGTGTCTGGGAGCCACGCAGAGGTCAGCCAAGCTGACACTGGGACTGGGAGAAGCGCTGGAGAGTTTTTTCTCTTTGTGGGTAAGTCAGTTTGGCACCTTGTTGTACTGAAGAATTGTTGAATAATAAAATACTCCCTTACTGCACCGGTTTTCCCACATTGGGGTTTTCCGGGGTTTGTTGTCCAAAATATCTGTGTCAATGTGTTGATTCTTGTACATGCGTTTGTTTCTGTCTTATGGTGTGATATCTATAGTAGAATTATTTTAATGTTTATTGAAGGAATTTCATAAATAACTTACTGAAGAATAAGTAGGAAAAGTAAATCGGATGTTGTAGTGATAGAATTTTCAAAAAACACCTTTATATACAATATTTAATATTATGCAGTAAGACATTATAAATTTATACCTCCCCCAAAGATTGATTGTGATGAAAAGTACACTACCATGTCATGCCTCATGCCTGTGTATGTTCCTTATTTTCATGGTAGTCTAACTGTTCTACATTGTGGAGATTTATCAGGCAAATTTTCCTGTCAAATTTTCCCAAAATCTAGTAGGAATTTGTTGCAATTGCAAGTTTGATGTGAACTCTACACAATCCGAGTGCAAAGGGGTTTTCCAGGGCACTGAATCCATTTATGCATTCAAAAACAGATTTTAGCAAACATAAAAACGCGATCAGATAAAAATATTGTTTCACCAGATTCTGGCCTAAAACTTTAAAAACGTAGAATAGTTAGACAACGTCATTCTTTTTCGATTCCATCATTAATGGATGGAGCAAGAAAATCCAAGGTAGATCCAAATCAGTTGTGCCCCAATACATTTGTTGGGAAAAAAGAAGTATGGGAAGCCAAAACCCCAAAGTATAATCCTTTAATACAATACAGTGTGGTTAATATCCATTGAAAGATTTTTCACAGCCATTGTAACCGTCTAATCTTATACGAATTCCTGCATAATAATGGTGATTGTATATTTATTAAAGCAATGGTGATTGTAAATATGGATGGCTATGGGCAGTTCTTTGCCTGGAAATCTATGTGGCAGCTCCAATATCCAGTGAACAAGATATATTTAATATATTGAGAAATGTTTCCTCCGAGTTTTAAAACCTATAGGGGCTCTTGACATGTTTTGTCAGATTGTATGTATGTAATTTTATACAACCCTGCACATTTATTTATAATTAAAAGAGATATAGTTTATGGTCATTACTAAAAGTTATATATGGTAAAAGTTGTTGAGAAATCTAGGGCATTAGCATTAGGTGATTTCTCTTTGATTAGTATCTGTTTGTGAATACATTTTACTTCTTTAGATTAGGATCTTCTTCATGTTAGATTATTAGCGATCTTCTTCATGAAATAGTAACCAATGCATGAATATAAATAGACAAGAGACATATCATGTAGGTTATGAGCTGTTGGAAATACTGAGGGGGGGGGGTGAATCAGTATTCCTTAGATATTGTTAAACACACATGGACAGCTCAAACATATGAAAGATAAATCAGTGAGTGCATTTTTATTAAACAATAGATATACATTTATAGTACACATATGTGACTCTTGGGATTCAGATCCCAAGGTCTCTTGGACTGCTTTGTCCATTCAACTTCCACGCTAACCCATTAGGATTAGGTGTCCAACATTCCCCCCCTTAATCCGAAGGGTTATGTATGAGTCCAAGAAGAGAGCTGTAATACAAAATGTGCAAAAGATGCATGGCAGCACTAGGCTGAATGTGCTCTATGAAATGTTGGTATAAAAGGGCGGTGGTTTAAGGATGACCACCAACACTGGAACGCTTAGTGCAGTTCCCGGAACTCTTCCAAAACTGGCAAGAACTTGAAGTTTTCTGCTAGAGGAAGTGTTCTCAATCTGTGATGGTTTAAGGATGACCAACAACTCTGGAATGCTTAATGCAATTCCTGGAACTCTTCCAAAACTGGCAAGAAGCTGGTGTCTTCTTCTGGAGGAAGTGTTCTTAATCTGTGATGGTTTAAGGATGACCAACAACTCTGCTGGAACTCTTCCAAAACTGCCAAGAAGCTGGAGTCTTCTGCTAGAGGAAGTCCCAGATTGCCAACTGAAGGCATGTTCAGGCATCTTGTCTCTGGCTACAACTCTGAAACTGGTGTGGCAGGTTGTGGCTCAGGCTCGCTTGATGTGACTTTGAAGCTTGTAAATGACCATCATTTCCCCCCCTGTCAGATACAAGGTGAGAAGATGGAGAAAACTCAACTGCAAGACTGTTCAATACTCTGGAACAAGTTCTGACATGTGTTTGGAATATCTTCTTGGTTGTTGATGCCCATTGCCAAGAAGCGATCCATCCAAGATGAATCTTTGTTCTTGCAGGACGTTTGTTTCTGAAGCATCTGTGTGAAGAATGGTTGGTTTTATGACAATGCTTACATGGATGAAGATCAAAACAGTGATCTTTCAGATGGCCAACTCGATCACAGTGTTGGCATTTCACGATCTGTTGTTTTTGTTGTTGTTGTTGCTGTGGAAGAGGGGCAGAATCTGGAACAACTGGAGCTGAACCGTCATGAGGAGCAGCTGAACTGTCATGAATGAATCCAGCACTCTGAAACTGAATGGGCTTGGCATAGTCTGGAATATGAAAGGACAAGTCCTTGTCATATCCAAGACCAGTTTTGTGCTTGTTGTGGACAAGCTGTTCCCAAGGTCTGATGATGGGCTTGGGAAGTGCAGACTGAACCTTTGCATCTGCATGTACAACTACTGTTGGATATGAATGAACTGTACCATTATTAACATGCTGCTCATGGGTGGTTGTCTCAATGTTCTGAACAAAAACAGGTTCAGAATGGTGTCTATTTTGATGTAGCTCTTCTTGCTGTAGCTATGATTCAAGCTGCAAAAAATCGATCTTTTCCTTTGCATTTTGTAGACATGTCTGAATTTTTGAGAGAGATCCTTTGCTGATTTTTAATGTGTCATCAACAGTAGATTGTATAAGAGTTTTCATGAACTCTAATACTTCACTGATTCTGGCCATCTGTCTTAATGCATAAAAATAATATCTACTCACAATACACAGCAATATCCTTTATAAATGTCAGCAAATGATCAGTGTGCAGCATAAAAGATTACAATCAGTTCACCAAAATCTTTATGAAGCAGTTGAATCAAGGAAACAATGCACTATAATGAGTTTTAAGTTCAATGCCACAATTAGGGCAGCAGCAACTGCAAACTTGCTTGGATCCTTCAAATACTCCTTCACTTTCAAAGCAGAAATGATGGCTATCAAAACTTCAACAACTATAGCACCATGTCATGGACCAGACTTGAATTCTCATATATAAATGCTTTGACTGGGGTACGAACAAATATTCTGATCTAGCAACTTTCTTCAAAGAAAACAAATTGAATACCTTGATTATTCAGCGAATACCACAAAGAAGGAAAAGAAAACCCATAGACTTCTATGTTTGATGCTTGATGATGGGAGATATCACAAGTTTGAATGGTCAACCGTGGAGAAGAACAAAGCAATTGTACCAATCCTCAAACGAGGTGAGCGGTCCCTTTCACAAATGTAACACATAATTTCGACTCCACATCGGTGTTAGATTGCATTATAATTTATCTTGAGATCGGTTGATTTTGTTGTTAGACGCTCTCAGAATTGTGGCAGTTGTCGCCATGATGAAGCAAATTGTATTCCACCATATCAGCAGTGAGATTAAAAAGAATGCATCATGGAACACTAAAACGCACCAACCATAATCTCTACCATCATATATGATATGACCTTTGAAAAAACTTCAATGTATGTACGCCCACCATAATGCATATATCGGCCTTCAAGAGTAAGTTAACGCGGAATGTATATAAGTTCAACGCATATACCACATATACATACCATTACCAACGCATAACATATATCCATAGCATACCATACCATACCAGCAACTGTATGTAATCGGCCTCTCATTACAGGAGTTTCAACCGAGTGCATAGTTCATGATCTTCGACACCGAATATAATATATATGCTAGGAGGAGTCTTGAACACAAAGACTCATCACTATTTCACAGGTAATTCATTGATGCACTGTACATATGATATACATATTCTCTTGCAGGAGCACCCGCATCATTGAAACCACAGTTATGTCTTGTATACATTCCAACACATACGAACCAGCTTGCATGGCAATGTTTTAACAAATGCAGAGAAGGGATTGCTTGCACCATTCAACGTAGAGAAGGAACATTACAGGTGGGTAACGTGCAGATGGACTAGTCTATAAAAACCACGAGTCTCCAAAATGACATGTATACAGGTTACTTTTTCAAATTGTTACGTGAAAGAATTCGCTTGCCAAAAGGACTACTGCGCAAAGTTGGTAAATGTGGCCGAATTGCATCAACCAATTGTAGAATGAAGAGAACCCTTTGACTCCTTTAGAGCATACTGGAATTGAAGAGGGACGATCCTCTGCAAAGCGCAGGGAGTTAAATTTCAATATATACAGAGATCCGAAGAAGTCAAAATCGACGAATCTGAGAGGATGGGTGATTTGAGGAAGAGATCCGTTTCTACTACTGCAAAATCCGTCATTGCAGAGGTTACACAATCCAGTTTATCCTTAGATGGAGGTCCACGAATTCAACCCAAATACAAACAGATACTGGCTATTGGGTTGCTCTGCGTCTGCCCATATTTATATATGCTGGTTTATCATTATAACGTAGATGACGAGTTGAAAAAAATCTATTCTAATTAACTGAGCAGAGAGAATCAAAACAACTCGGGAGTATCACCACCTGGTCTTCGCAACGCTCGGCCGATGAAAAAAAACTCTAGGTTACGCAGCTACCAAGCTTCTGTGCAGATTAGTGAAGTCACAAACTAAGTGCTACACAGCAGGTCCGTGAAGTCCTTACGCGAGCTAGGCAAAAAATCGAGAGGTTTGTTTGATCTGAATAATGTCGAAAGTAACATGCAGGTACATGTTGGAGCTTCATATTCAAGTAGATTCCTTCACAGTGTTCAATACATTAAATGCACGACCAATACAGGGCAGTCAACTTGTAACTTACTGTTTCAACGCATTACAACTATATTATTCACAACCAACAATGACCTTCGATGGAGTTTGACAGGTTCGACAAAAACTTGAAATTCGATACCTTGAATAGCCTCCCATCATATATTGAAATACTCTGTAGTCGTTCCCAGAAATACTCTCATTCCAAGAGCAATGGTTGCAGACAATAGCCTGCTGGGTGAATTTCAGTTGAGTTGAATTCCGGCGGCCCGTTGTGGAGTTCCAAGCCTTGCAGTTGTCTTTGAATTGGACGCAGGTGGAATTTTGAAGGTGTCAGCTCAGGACAAAGGAAGTGGGGTAGGCAATTTTATTACCACAGCAAACGATGATGGTCGACTGAGCAAAGAGGAGATCGAGAAAATGACAAGTGATGCCGAGAGATTTAGAAAATTACATTTACCACTTAGGAAGTCAGAAAAGCTCGAAGAAAGAAGCGCTTCAAGGCTGCTTTGAAATACCAGAAGGGCAAACTATAATGCAAGTTGTCTCCAGTCGAGGGTCAAACAAACTATAATGGAATGGACAAGGAGTTGGATGGAACAGCCATACATATCACCTTATTTAGATGCCAGACATCTAGATCTAGCTTCGGTGGAAATGGAGCGTACTGTGGCGGTTATACATGAAATCCTCTGACACCAGGATTCAAATCAACCGACTAGCGTTACAAATTTTGGGCGTTTCTCTATGGGAGCATATACGCAGCCGAAGTCATGCAGCGGTTTGAATAAACTGTAAATGGGACAGCATAGACAGCGCTGCACAGGACAGCGCTTCTTTCAGGAACATTCATGGGCAGTCCAGAGCGCAGGTTTTAAAACGCATATGGTAGAGGCAGCAAACGTTCATGGACAGACCTTCAGGCAGACAGAGAGCAGAGATGGAATATGGAGGAGCAGCGCAGGTATATGCAAGAGGTGGCAGCTAAATTCTAGCTGAGAAAATATTCATAAGTGATGGCAGAGGTGCAGGACTGACATGCACATAACAGGCCACAGAAAAACAAGTGGCTCCGATACCATGTTAAACACACATGGACAGCTCAAACATATGAAAGATAAATCAGTGAGTGCATTTTTATTAAACAATAGATATACATTTATAGTACACATATGTGACTCTTGGGATTCAGATCCCAAGGTCTCTTGGACTGCTTTGTCCATTCAACTTCCACGCTAACCCATTAGGATTAGGTGTCCAACAGATATTAGCACTTTTAAATCTTTTAAGAGCATTAGTTAATCTTCAATTATTATTAATGTTTATGCAGTAATAACAGTAAATAAAAGAACATAGTAGGCACAAGAATTTTAGGTGGAAAACCCCCTTCGGGTAAAAAACCACTGGATGCTTTTCTAATAAATTCTTTAATCTTCAGCCCCAACTAAAATGAAAGCAACAACTTCCTAGAATTCTAGAAAAGCATTCTTCTTCAGCTCCCATTGGAAGGACGTCCCAATGCCCTGGTTTCTTCAGTAATCAACTGAATGGATGCCCCAACATCCTAGACCAACCTACCACCCTGAAGTTTTCACAAGCTCCAACTGTAGGTGACTTCATGCACCAACCTAGCACCTCCCTGCCACCCTATAATCACTGAAATGAGACAAGAGTGTGGATTCCCGTACTAGGGACTGCGATCCACGATACAATATGATTTACAATGATTTTGACCAAACACCCTATCACACTATGACCTACAACCCAACCATGACATCATCCCAACAGAGACTCCTATACCTCCCAAAAATTCCTTTTCGATTCTAGGCAAATTGACTCTTTTACAATAATGACTCTTCCAATGATGAAACTTTTACAAATGACTCTTTTACAACTTTACAATGATGACTTTTGGCCTTGACACTTCTTCACAATATACAGATGGTTGTCATGTCTTCAAAGGATGTCCCATTGCAATGCTTCCTTTGATTTGATACTTCTGCTCTTGAATTCTTGCTTGAAGTTGTACTTGAATCTTCTTCTACCTGCATGCAAAATTTGCCTGGCGAAACCAATCCCAAAACAAAACAAAAACCCTTCAACTTATCTCTACTTGTAAAACACATGTAAGTGCATAATAATGAATAAATACAAATTAAAATTACAATGTGTACCTGAAGTGTGCTTGTCACTTTTGTTGTTGACTTGTTGCAGCAGTAGACAAAGACTCCCACTTTTGATATAGGCCTAGACTCTATGCAAGACTATATCCAAAACTGACCTAACAATAAAAACTGATGACAAACCCTAGACTTGTGATGGACCAAGTTCTAAATACAAAAACAGAGACCATTCTATCAATTATGAAAAAACAAGTAACATGAACTTACAACATCATATAGATTTAGCATTCTTGGTGTAGCATCAAGAATATGTAGCATCAAATGTGTAGTATCAAGAATAGGACATTCGAAATGTGGTATTAAAACTAATTGTGACACATAGAGACATAGAGATATAACCGAGACTCTATATATACTTACATTGTCCTGCAAAAACATATGTCAAAGATGATACTCATATTTCAAATGTAAACACTAATCATACATACCTTGTTGTAGGAGACTTACCCTTGATTGTTGATGTGTGGTCCTTACTGCAGTGATCCTTGAATGCATATTTTTTCTTTCCTTCTAGGAGCTCGATATTGAATTTGTTGTATCTATGTAATTTCGGATCTCCAAGGTCTAAAATTTCGTCCTGTGGTAGCCCTCTGAGTCCTCTTTCCAACCCCATGGGTTTGATCAAGATTGGATTCTTCAAGAAAGAGTTATGCCCAATCTCCCACGATGACCTGATTATAGACTAGTTCAGTAGAGCGAACTTGTACTAAGTGCCACGTTTCACTGTTGTGACCTTCGGTCTTGAAAACACTACTCAACAAACTACAGTCTGTCCTCTTTCTGTGACTATCTATGAAATTTGAATCTAATACTCAGAGAGAAAGTTATGACGATTTTCCCAATGTCACCTGTTTGACATGGAATTCGAGAGCCTGCAAAAACCCTAACTTCCTCAGATCATATCTCTGAAAATATAGCGAACCAAGATATGAAATTTGGTCACGAGGTTCATCATGATTTCGGCTCAAATGGCTTTTAATTTCAGCTGCTGAAGCTTTGCAGAAAATAAGTTATAGCGAAAATTCTATGATGACTTGTTTGAAGCCACAAAATCCCTACTAGAGGATATGAAGGTCAATATTTATATGAATGTCTTGAGTTGAGAGGTTCCTCAACAAGTGAACGTTGGAGGGATTTTAGGAGAATTTTTTTATTTATTAATTATTGACTATTCAATGACCACAACCAATTATGAGTGCCATGCCACAACCCCATAGGGTTTTAGCCCACTAATTGGGGTTACAAACTTCAAACACAAATATCTCTCAAACTGTGAAGAATTACTTAGCGTGCCATATATCAACGGAAACATCTCGACGAGGAGAATCCATCTAGAAGATCCTTGACTCATAATAGAGTAAGTTTTCAAGTCAAAATGCCCATGCAAGATCGGGGTAGCCCTTGGTGCTACTTGGGTTGACATTATGAAAACCAATGATCAACATGACGAAAACCCACACAAATTCTTCTTATAGAGATTCCAATTGATGAATACCAACACCAAGACCCTTGGCCTATTAGCCATTCCACAATCAAGTCACAAATCCTCTTCTGCTTCTGTCTTCTAGATTCCTCTTCCACTGCTGAGACTACATCACTTGAGACCTTCACTGTGATAGCAATGAGAGAGCTCTAAAATCCATCACTATAATATCATTAAAAACTTCATCATTGTACTAATATCTCCATTAATGACATCTTGTTACTTTGCAGGAGCACCGAGACTTCATGAATGATAATCATGTCCAAACTGTAGCATCATTAAGAGTGTGACTTGAGTGAGGTTAGCACTGGATCCTTCTTCTTGTGGCAACACCGAGACTTCTTTATCGAAACATAGTCTTCTTATCTTACCGAATAGTAGACTCTCCTCAACACTAAAACGATGTCACTGCATTCTTCTATATGAACTTGTCTTCTGCACTAGGCCACCCGAATAGAGGTATCCAAATTGTTCACTGTCTTTTTGCTCTGAAATCACAGTGAGAGACCACTGAATTTCTGACTGTAGTTTTTCTTCAGAAAGACCAAAACTCCTTCTTTACTGTTACTATGATCTGTAGATAAGAGGGATCTAAATTCCCTTACAGAACTGTAGCATGTAACCTTGTAGCCTTCACCGAAACAGAGGTAACCCGAGTCTCTTTTCCTGCTCCCGAAAATTCAGAGATATGCGAAGATCTTGATTGTCTTTATGCGAAGAGCCTAGCCTCTTATATATAGTGGTTTGTCCATATACTCAAGCCGACATGAGCATTCAAATGGGTGGGTCTCCTTAATTTGAGCCGACATGAGTTTGTCACCAATATAAAAGCCGACATCAAGAGAAGATGATTGTGCTTGTTATTGGAGGGCTTTCTAGACACTTAGTTGAATCATATACATTTTTATATCCCCAAGAAGGGTTCTTCATACATGACATAGACTCTTTGACTTTTAATGACCAATCCTAAGGCTCTCAATGGGGGCCATCTAAAATAAAATCACTTGCTCATGAAACCCATGAAGCAAGCCTTACAAACATACTTTTATTGTTTTTCATTACATCATTTACAAAAGTCACAATTACATGTCATTATGAAGACTGGATGTTGTTACACTTTTTCAACACTCCCTCTTAACTAGGGAGGTATTCATAATGGTAGTCATTCTCAATCTGAAGAATTTCTCATAATAAGAATCAGATTGGTAACTCATTTGTATAGTATCATATCAACCAACATTGTTACCTAGCAAGACCTTGACTAACAACTCCTTATCTCCACAATATCTGAACTCAATGCTGGCAAGACCAATGATTTATAGACACCCCCATCATTGTCTCTCTTGGAACATCCCTGCCCGGGTACTCATGGCGTGTTCCATGAGGACTATTCTTATCTTGGACTCCCCAGTCCTCAAAGAATATCGATCCTCCACAACTACTCTTCCATTGGATGCCCTATCTCATCCCCAAAGAGTATCGGATGCCAAATGATTACCGAATCCTCCATTCTGTCTTCCCAGGTGAAGGCAAAAATGACATGTTTATCTCTCCCTCTCAAATAGGGAGGACATGTTCCAATAAAGGAATGTACCTAAGCTCCCTCTTGGCTTAGGAATTTCCAAGTTTCTTCCAAGTAAGAAACTTCTTTTCAGGTTCCTTCTTAACTAGGGACCTACAACAACTCCTCATATGGAACAATAAGATGTGTGAAGAACTCCTATCTTCTTCGATGTCATCAATTTCTTTTGTCATGGAGTCTTCATCTTTCGGGGACTTCATAGGGCATAGACCATCCATCACTTTCATCCATGAGTTAGTCATGTCCTCATTTCATCAGAAAGTGATCCATCAATTTTCCATCTAGATTTGCTTTATGTCATTCTACTTTCATGCCATATTTTTGGGAAGGATCTTCCATCCCTCAATATGGTCCTCTTGGAAGTCATCCACTGATCTTCCCTTTGGCAGTCCTACATAAGCCCATCCAGATATTAGTTCAAGAATAAGAGATGAACACTTAAATCAAAATTACCTTTGTGATGGTTTTTCATCATGACATCTTCCTGTAGGTATCAATATCCTGCATGCAGATTGACACATTTCCCAAAGATATCCATTGTCAAGGGTCTCCATCTTTTTCTGACTCCTATTAGAGTCTCCATATCTTTTTGGGAGATATTCTAGTCAATTCTTCTTGGACTTGAATGTTGAATGCCTTTTACCTTTGTTGCATACTTTCACGATCTCTTCCTTTCTTTTCATACTTCATTCCTAGGAGCTTTCAATTGTAGTCAACCACCTCATACTTCATATGAGGACATATTATGTTGATTTCATCTAGTGTGACTTATGCCTTCCTGTATTCTTTCATAGGAGGAGATCATTTTCCCTTGATCATGCTTTTCAAGATAGAAGTAGTGATCCATGTTACCTGCAACCATACGACATGACATTATAATATTAAATACAAGGATACATACCTCTTTAGGTCATCTAGGCTTCTTTCAGCAACTTCCTTGATTGAAAAGATCTTCAACCCCTTGATCTACTTCATCTCTCAGGTCATCATACCATCATCCCATGAACTCCACAAGTTGGAGTCCCTGATGAAACACTTGCTTCCTTTCTAGATTGGTGAATCCTCCAATGAGGATTCCATCCCGCATATCCTTATTCAGCAGATGTTTCCCCTTTTAACTGATGTATGATGAGACTTGTCCTGGATGACTTCTTCCTTTGATCTTTCAATGAGGTCACCAAGACTTATATCCTTCAAAGTTGACTGTCATATGTCCTTCATGTTTCCTATGGTGATGTCATGAGCTCTTGTTTCTAATGCTTCCATGATGCCATGATGCATCTCATTATTTATTATAGCCATATCCTATAACATAAGATTTAGAATCTATGTCAAGACCCTTTGTGAGGGAGACTATCTCAGACATAGTAGAGATCTCTTACTTCCTCTTTTCTTTCTGCAAATGTTGAGTCCTTTGTCTTTCAACACTTTTTCCGTCAACTTATCTTCTTCTATCTTGCATAGAAACGACAAGTTGTCGAATGAGGTAACTTTATTATCCTCGTGGATATTTGTTACCTTGTTCAGTTAGTGCATTTAGTACAATGATGATTATCTTCTTATCATCTCTCCCAGATCTCGCAATTGAGACCTTATGAAGATATCTTTCATTCTTTGATACCTCCAATTTTGTGTAGATCAGATCTAAGTCATGTGACCTTCTTTATCGCATCTTCAGAGAATATTCTTACGAGCTTATCATATACATCTCTTTGATGTCTCCAATATTGCTATATGAGGGGACCTTTTATAAGAATCCCTTTCCATGAATTCAAAGGAGATCTTTTGATGTGTTCAATGACTTCACTTTCTTTGAGGACTATGTCTATCCTCCTTTTTCATGCAAGGAATTTCGATGACCCAACCAACTTATATATTTCCTTGCAAATACGAAGTCATTTTACCAATTTTAATTAAAGAATGAAAGATACTTACTAAGTGATGATGAAATCTTCTACTTGATCTCTTTGATGATGGTTGAAGAAGATGCATTTGCTGCTTCTTTGGATGATCTTCTTCAAGGGCAAGGAGAGGATCCTTGCTTCAATGAGAGGGAACTTGCCTCATAGCTTTGAAGATGATGATAATTCCTTCTTGCTTTTAAGATACTTCAACTACTTTGGTAGTGAATGAGTGTAGATCATAATTGCTTCTAGGGTTTTGAATTTCTCCAAGATGATGTGATCTTCGTCTTTAAAGTCCTTCGAGCTACCTTGCTTTTGGATGATCTTCTTTTGATGATGATTAGAGGATCCAAAACTTTTTTTGTTGTAGACTGCTTCTTCGATCTAGGGTTTTATTCTTTAATGTAGATCTTGATCTTTTGCTTTGATAACCTTTCTTGAAATTCAATTCTTGAGTGTCTCTTTGATTAGATGCCATTCAAGTAATCATAGTTCTAACAAATGGACTTAAGGACACAGATCTTCATAGTTCCCGATCTGACTCCGGATGCGTGCATTCAGCTTGACCGCTCTGGGCTTCATCATCTTAGGCAAGTGAATCGGGGCTCCCTTGTATCTCATCATCCATGTTTGCGTGTAATCAACAACAACATTCATGTGGGTGAAGTGAGTCATGGGGAGGGTGTCATTCTGCAAGAAAATCACTGAAGCTTGTGTACTTGACAAGGCAAGACATGTTGCTGTGAAAGGTTGGTAGGGAAGCTCCAAAAAGAAGCTAAGGCAAAATTTTGGAGGGTGGTTGTAGCTGCTACAACACATACTTAGACAACTCTACATTCATTCACACTCTCACCACTAGTTTCTCTTAACAACCTCTTTCAACCAAAAATTCGATTTTTCCTTGGAAATTAATTCTTCTTGGGCCAATGAACTTTTTGTGGGATTTTCCTTGCTTGAATCGTGGAGATTCCTTAATTTTTTCCTTCATACTTTCCTCGGGAAAGTCCACATATTTTTTAATTATTTTTGCACTTATTTATTTTCTCTCATTTTAATTTTTTGACTGATTTTCTGGCTAATTATTTTGCTATGTTTTACCGGAAACTAAAAATTGACCTGAGAGGGGTACAAACATATTTTTCCACTCTCAAAGTGTGTCTAAGTGGAAATTTTATGAGTTGAGGTGTAATTTTAAGTACTTATACCCCCTATAACTTCTATAGACATCACTTTTTACATCTTTTCATCAAATATTACATAAAATTCCCATTCATAAGAGAAATTTCGACAATTAAAAACTGACCCCTAGACACAACCAAATTCTGTGAAACTTTAGAGATGATCTAGTATGGCAATTTACATCGACTCTATACACTAGGACTCACCTAAGACTTCACCATCAAGCCCCACTCTAGCTTTGGAGTATGTTTGGGAAAAAAACTTAACCAATTATTTGATGTTTGGGAAATACATATAATTAGCTAAGGAAAAAAACACCCTAGAGTGAAACTCTAACAAAATTCATAAGTTTGCCTAAGTGTGTTACATGACTCAATTTTATCATACTAGAACATTTTTACAATGACCCTGTAGGACTGCAAAATTTAGATTATATAACTTTGACAATTTGCTGAAAGATGATGATGATCCTCTGGATTTCTGACTGCTCTGACCATGAAAAAATGTACTCCGCATATAGGGTCTTTGACAATCCTCTAGTTGACACATGAGTGGTCAACAAGTGCAATATATGCTCATGCTCAAAATTAAGAATAAGAATGATTTGTAAACCGAGCAACTAGAGGGTTGTTACATAGTACTTAACCTGTTAGGCACCTTTCTGGTCAATGTGCGGCTACATGGAAGTGCCCCCCTAAGAGGGCCTGCTTGCATGGAGGCATATCGCTAAGAGCTGTTCATGGGGATCAACAGATTTGGACATCTAAGATAATGTGAAAGATACCTAACACTATTGTGGGTTCTTTTCCATTTATCGAAAGTGTCATTAATTATTTTAAACACTACATTAGCTAGCTGTGTCGTCATAGTTAATTTCATTCCCTTCATGTTTGTTTAAAATGTAATACAAATAGCTGGTGCTAGTATTAGCCTTGAGATTTAACCTAAACTGGTTGTGCTGCTATATTTGAAAGGAAATTATTATTGTAATATTGTAAGACTTATAGAATCTCTGGTTCTGTGAGTGATATTTGCACTTTCTTTCTCACCTTTCTCTGTTTGAAACATACCTACTGTTTTCACACATCAGATTGAGAAATTGAACGAAGGATTTGATTTTTACTTAAATATGTGAATATTGAAGCAATTGTAGCAGTGGGTGATCTTAAACTTAATGCTAGATCTTCCAGGATTTCTCACCTTGTGTTTGTATATTGATAAGTTTTCAAGGTTAATTCATTTTGATATTGGTCACGACTATTGTTGAACATTGGTTTCCTTCATTTAACATTGGTTTTGATGTATTGGGTTCATAGTTAGAAGCATCAGAGTGCCCAAAAGTGTCAGATACCAATCAAATTGAAGATGTGCCTAAACGGGAAGGGAAACAAATTGCTGATGAAATAAGCTTTGCTTCCACATCTTCAACTCCAATGATAAGACAGAGACACATGTGAGTACCAGATCTGAGCAGATCGATATGATATATCTCATTTTGTGTCACTGGAAATTATATATTGACTAAATGAAGTAGTATATATGCAAGGAATGAATTGAGTGCGTTGAATAGTTTTAGAAATCTCCAATCATTAGTTACATGCTCTAAGTTTTGGGGTGAAATGGATATGATTATGCAAAGGTGCAAGAGGAGGAGATTTAATAGTTGTAGAAACTATTTCAAGATGCCACAAGATAGATGTATCTGACTATTTTTTCCCACACACCCACATAACACTAGGGAGAAATGATGTTGGAAAAGATCTAAAGATACTTGACTTTCTTGGGTGATTAGATGTTTCATGTCCTAAAACCCTTTTGATACTACCCTGCCCTTTTCACTTAGGTGCATCATTTTTCCTTCCATCTCCATTTAGACTTGAAAAATTGAAAATAGTCTCTTTTATTAGTACTCAACTCACTGTATGACTTTTGGCCAAATGATCTTATTACATGTAAACTAATTCATCCTGATACAGACATAATAACGAGAAGCAAAGTAAAGGTCAAGTGGGTGTGACTGCCAAGCCTGAGTCACCAATAAAGCTAGATGCACAATCTCAAAGGCACATTGAAAAGCACAGGTATTACTCATAACAAAATGGAATGTCATTGAGATGCAATATTGTCTTGTGTAATCTTTGAAACAGTGGCGATAAGTGAATTGTTGGCTCTTGAACCCATGTTTGCAATAATGACAGTTTGATATTTTGAGTATGACCATTTATTCTAACTATGGTTTATAACAGGAAACTGCAGGAGAACTTAACAGATGAAATGGTTGGTTTAGCTCATCAACTTAAGGAGACTAGTCTCATGATGAATCAATCATTGCTTGACACTGACAAGGTATCAAGAAAATGTGCTGCTTCTTTTGTCAAACGTTTTCCTTCTGAATCTGACACTCAAACAAAATGCTTTGACTTGCAAAACCCTGATCTTGTGTAGTTGATGCTTATGATTTAACTATTCCATTCTGTGTACAGATTCTTGGTTCTACAGAACAGGCAGTGGACCACAGTTTAGCAAGTACAAATAGTGTAAATGAGCAAGCTGGGAAAATATATTCCCAAAGCTTCAAAACCAGCTGCCTCTCTTGGCTTATCATATTTGTCATGAGTTGCATGTTCCTACTAGTTGTTTTGTTGATCCGCATAACTTGACAGGTCCAAGAAATGCATGCTTGTTTCTAGTTCCTAGCTTGTAGAAGGTCATATGTGTATATTATGATCCTGGTAACTCGTTTGAGTAGTTACCTATAAATGTTCGAACTTTCTGGAAAGCAATTGTGTTATATATTAAATGCATGGAAAATTCTGAAAGGGCTTTTTTGTTATTAATAATTGATAATCATTTAGATAATATAAATCTGGGTGCAGTGCTCTTAGAAAACATGGATAAAAGTTTCTACAACAAATCTTTTCACGGTTGAATTGTTCTTTTGTGGAAGAATTGTCAATTATTATACAAAAATAATAGATCATCAGAGTACCACACTCCCAATTTGTCTGATAACTAACGACCCGTAGCCTAATAGATCAGAAACTACCATATGCATAAAGGATGAGTTGCAGTCTTTGATACAATGTAGCTAGCTTAGACATTTTTTCCCCATATCTTCAACACTATAGAATCAATTGATAATATTAATGGTGATATATATATATATATATATTATTAACTAATATAGTACTAAGGAATATTATTAGCGAGAGAAAAAGATAGTTTATTAATGTCCACAAGTGAAAAGTGATCAAAATAGGTTAATGGCACTAGAAAGTACAATATGTCCCAAAAGAAATGTGAGAATGCCAAAACCAACTCCTAGGTGCAAAAAGAAATACAAGTAAAGATAAGAGTACAAAGGGATAAACCCAAAAGGTGAACCCTAAAAAATGGATGGAAGATAGGTATATCAATTTTCAAGAAAAGAACCAACTCTCCACTAGCAATGGAAGATGAGGAGCTATCATTGTCCTCAATTGTAGTGAAGGTCCATGTTGTCGCCCAAATTGTACAAATGATTGCAACAACAACTCAGGGCGGGGGTTGTCACTCTGATCCTCGCCCTCTTCATTTTAGTTGTCTCCATACAATAGACTATGGGGGGTAGTCCCTGTGATATGTGTAAATAAGAGACTTATCGGGAACTAAATGGCCTAGCAACTGGGTTTAAATGATTAGCAAGTTTAATTATTAGCACGATTTGATTAAATTAGTTGAGAGACCAGTGCCTTAATGGAGTCAATAACTCGCTGAAAATGAATTATGATGCAGGTGCATTAGTCCGAGCACATAAAAATGATAAGTTATTAAAGTCAGACTAAGAGCATAGCAATGTGATAGATTGATCACATGTCAAGGCTAGAACATTTTAAAGTTTATTTTGTGAAAAAGTTTTTGATATTTAGTTAAGATTAGTTAGGAATATCTAATTAAAAGAAATGATTTAATAGCTAGTAGCCTAGTAGGTAGTTAAGGCAAAGGAAAAATTGGTTCACATCCATGAACTCATTTCTTGGATAGTTGCTTTTAGTTTTGAAGGAGAGGGGAGGAACATTTTGGGTGCTCGAAGTTTTGGTGTGAGATTGAAGTTAATTGAACAACATTTTTAAGACCAGTGGTTTTTTGTATCAACAAATCGAATTTGTGTGTGTGAGACAGTGATTTGCATATGTGTTTGTGAGGTTTGTGAACCATAATATTAATATCTAGAGATTGAAATTGATTTTGTCTTTAAATTGTTGTGTTGAATAAGGAATTCTTGCACTATATTTTCTCTGTTATTTACATTTACATGAGAACTGGAGAATCATAATTCAGTTAATCTTCTAATCCAATACTTTTGCATCCGAGATTGTGTATTGGAAAGAGTCATTTTACATTACAGATTTGAGAATACAAAACTCTTTATCAAGTAAATAGAAGAAAGAAAATTCGTAAAGGAAAATTGTCATCAATTTTGCGGGTCAATTTGTGATCAAAGGAAGACGAAATTCGAAATTTTGGCATCTGGGTTTTGTGCAAAACGGGTCTATTTGGTACCTCGCTAGCGATTTCCCAAAAAGATCCTTGGTTGGGGAGTTACGAAGGGATCTTTAAATTGTGTTTTTACAGACTGCGTGGCTGAATTTTTTTTTTGTTGTTCCTCCTGTAACAACACTGCCGTTTGTTGAGAGAGCCTGTAACCGCGCTGTAGTTTGCTGAGAGAGCCTGTAACAACACTGTAGTTTGTTGTGAGAGAAAGGATTTGTTGTTTCTCCTGTAACAACACTATAGTTTGTTAAGAGAGTCTATAACATCACGGTAGTTTGCTGAGAGAGCCTGTAACAACACTGTGGTTTGCTGAGATAGCAGCCATCAAATTATCTGCCAAGTCACCGGATGAACAGTTGGTACTTTAGGATGCACACTATCCTATATGAGATGTGACACCTAAAATTAAGTGAAATGCAAGATCTTGGTTTATTTTAAATTAAATGCCTATCTAAATAAATCCTTCCTCTCAAACTATTTTGAAGCTAGTCTCTAGTGTATGTTGTAAGAGAGAAAACCAAGGAAAGATAGCAAAGGCTATATTAACGATACTTTCCATGGGGTTCTAACCACCTGATGTCTCTAATGTTGCAGAGATTGTGTTTCTGATGACTGCAAGGTCACCGTGTTAACCACAAAAGAGGGTCTAGGCTTCGCAAGTAGGATGAGAAAGGTGGTCCTATCTTTCTATCAACCAAGCTTATGCCTGGAGGTAATTATAGTTAATGCAAGTCTAGTCCTAAAATGCAAGTGCAAGATGATGATTATCTTTAGGCGAGATTGTTAAGTGTTTGAAGTACTTAGAGATAATTTATCCAAATGATGTTTGATTAAGGGAAATCAAAGTACTTAAAAAAGGAAATGACAATCTCTACCAAAATAAAAGTGCTCAATGAACCAGATAGATAGCGCCATAAAATGTTGCCAAGATCACAATAGGAAATTGCTTATGAAATGACCATAAAATATACAAAATCCAATGCTTCTTTCAACAATGCCTATTAGATATGGATGATTTTTAAACACAATTAGCAACTTCTTAAGATTATTTAGATTGTAACAATAGAATGCCAATGCGCCAATTTAGAGGCAAAAGAGAGAACTTTGATTCTTTACAAACACAATTAACAATTCTTTAGATTTCAAGACTAGCCTTATCTTAATGATGATGATCAATTAAGTGCTTTAAGAGACTTGATTTGTAAGATTATGAACTTAGATGTGAAGCTCACTTTCAAAACACAATGTTACTACTCTCATAACGTTATGGCAATGGAAAGCAATATAACATTTATCCAATACCCAACCTTTTTAGCAATATGATAGCAATGACAAGTAAGAACTTTCTTCAAAGACCAATGTCATAACAATGCTAGCTATCAATGAGAGAAAGAGAGCATTCACCACAATATATTTCTCTAGAGCAATAAGCTAATCTTATACAACAATTAGCAATTCAATTTTCCTTTTAGAGCACTTATGTTTGTTAATGAGAATGCAAACATTGATATGCTTGAGTGCAATGTATGCAAAGTGCAATGGATGCAAGAGATGATAGTTAAGAGATGATCACAACAGTACCCAAAATCACAAGATACACCAACCAATGAACTAGCCAAACAATACACATGATTTACCAGTGAGATTGGATGATGAGTGATTAAATCTTTCACCACTGTTATGTTTGTGATCAAACCTTATGATTCATATATTAGACCCTAGATTAATATGATAGTCCTCCAAAAAATGACAAGATATGTCAAAAAATGCAAGCCCAACCATGTTGATGATTTACCAATGATGAAATATGATTGTAAGTTGATTATTATGCCACTATCGTATGTTTTTGTCACTATTGTAGGTGACTTAAGATGTCTGTAGCAAATGTATCCAACTTTGAATTTCACCCACAATCCCTCAAAATTTCACTTATAACTAATTCAACCACAAGATTATGTTTTTATGCCTTAGGTTATTAATTAATGAATTTAGGACTATTTTAGATATGTTTAGGCCTTGAAAATAACAATGTCATTAATATGCTTCAGAATCCAAATGGACCAGTGGTGAGACAAAGAGGGTTAGAGGGAAAACCATTAGGCCTTATGGCCTTGTTTGATGGCTAGAAACTTTTCCAAGGAACTTGCCCACCTGCAACCACAATGTGAGCTCCAAAATTGTTGCAAAACAAGATGTTAGAGACCATAAACCAATGACTTAATGAGGGCTAGAGAAGGGCTACCAAGGCCAACGATGAGGGGCTAGAGCCTAGGAAAGGGCAACGCTAAGCCTAGAAAGGCTAATGTTAGGGCTAGGAAGGCCTAATAGGCCTAAGGAAAAGGAGAAAGGCCAAAAGTGGCTTGTGGCTAAGGGAATAAGGCCAAAGGAGGGCCGAGAAGGTTTGAAGGCCCATGGCAAGGCCTAGAAGGGTTGTCATGAGGGTTAAAGGCTCTAAGGGTCCTATAGCTAAGGGAAAAGGAGGCAGTTGAGAGGGTGTGGAGGCCTAATGAGGCCATGACAAGGCTAAACAAGGCCAAAAATGTCCTGCAACTTAAGAGAAAAGCCCTTTAGGGCTGACATCCAAGGGAAAAGGAGTTGCGACTAGGGTAAATAGGGCTAGTGGCCCACTGAAAACGGTAGAAAAGGCCACAACAAGGCTAGAAAAAGGTGACGGTTGGGCCTTAGAGGCTTTAAAAATATTTTGGAACCTTGCAATCACAAAAATTTACCACAAAACGCCAAAATTTTCACCTTGTAGGGCCAGTGTCTTCCTTTCTTGGTTGAGCATTGAGCTTGGAGGGTGTTTGAGGGCTAGATCTGCCTCAAAACCCAACAAAATTGCCCAAGAAGGTTATATGTCTCACTTGAATGAGATAACCCTTCAAACCCTAGCCTTAGGGCTAGCTTCTTCAGAAAAATTTCGATCTCCTTGATCACTTGAGGATTGCCCTACAAAAATGAATGAAAGAATTCCCAAAACCCCAAGTATATATAAAATTCAAAACACCAAATACCTAAAGTGCTACAAAAATAAAACAAGGGTTAGAAATATTTATAAATATTTACAATATAAAATTATTAGCTCTCATTAGCAAATTAAATTTTCTTAGCCGAAGGTGAAACAAAAAAAATTGAGATTTTTAAATAAATTTCATGAATGAATAATTTTGAAAGATAGACCAACTAAAAACCCTTCTATAAAATAATTCATCACAATGAAAGCTTAGAGCCCAAACAAGGTCGGTTATTCCCCACAACCTATGAACTTGGAGGCCAAGGGCTAGTGTATCTTAAGACAAACTGTTAGATCATATGGTGAACTAGATCACCTAAGATAACTCGTACCAACAGAAAGTTCTTATCACTGACAAATGAAGTAATAGTTAAATATGTAGTACAATATAGAAGATAAACACATAAGTAGCACATGCCACAAATCAACAGATAGAGGAACACCATGAACTAAACCCCAAAGTCTTTCTATTATGAGAAAAATGTTTTCAGCAAAGCATAATCTTAGTACATCAATAGAAAATTACTTCACCTAGAAATCACACCATCAAAAGATGGGAAATAGAAGCTTGATAGTTTCCTTATATAGATAAAACCCCTGCAAGTCAAAAATAATGACTAGTTGCCTTGATCCTTGTCAAAATAATTTCGATCATCGAAATTATCTTAATATTATTTTAATATCCACCATCAAATTTGTTTTTTTGAAGAAAAAATCAAATTTATCTGAAAAATCATTTTACTATTTTGGATTAATTTCCTAAAAAAAATTGACTTTGACTTGACCACTAAGGTCCAAGGGCTGAAATTTTCTTAAAATATCAATTTTTCCTTTGGTCGAAGACCTTCAAAATTTGATTTCTTTTTTACTCAAGATTTTTTTATTATTTTCCACTTAGAGAGAAATTATTCTCTATAATTATTATTATTCAAACTTAATTAATTTTTTAACTTAGGATTTTTTATTTAATTTAGCCTGAAAAATTAATTAATTGACTCTACAGGGGATTAATATTTTTTCCACCCTCAAATATTTTAGCCATGGTTTTAAATTGTGAGGTGCCATGCACTAAAATATTTTTACATCAAAATAATTACATTATCAACCCTTAGAAGGGGAAAACACCTCTAGACATAGACCCTCAAGAAATTACCCAATTCTGCGACACAACATGATCTAGTATGAAACCAAGTGTGTTTATAATAAAATAATTTAGCTATGGTGTTCTAATTACGAGGGACCATGCACTAGAAATATTCCTAAACAACTTTTATAAAAGACTCGATAAACACTAGGACTCACCTAAGACCTTGTCAAAGAATTCCATCCTAGCTTTGGGGTTATAGCTGGAAGAAGCTGGAAAAACCTTTGTCGATTATGCGTGCTTACAAACACATAATTCGGGGAGGCTAAAAAACTTCCTAGGGTGAAATTCTTTGCCAAAATTAGAGGCTTACCTAGGTTTTGTTACATAATTAAATGGTCACACTAGTATCATTTACAATAAACTTGGCAAAAATTGGGTTTACAATGATGAATTCATGTTGACTGATGACTTTGATCTTTGGAAATTTTTCTCCACTTCTTTGTACACTGCTTTCTTAGACCGTTGACAAAATGTGGTCAATAGTCCCTAGTCTGAGTTTAATAATTTCTTGTGCGGAATAGCTAGGAATAAGTGGACTAGGTTGGATGATCTTGTCAAGCACCTGAGTGCTACTTGCAGGGGCTCTCCTAAAACATGAGATTGAAGAGTAAAATCTATTGGTGGGCAACTGATTGCTTTATCTTGGGGAACAATAAGGACTGTGTGGACCAGGGAGACAATACTTGATGCAGGAGCATCTGGTCAACAAGGTGAAGTCAGAGAGAGGGCAGACGAGGTTTCTGAAAAGGACAGGAGACGAGAAATAGTTCACAGAACGGACAGCAAGTCTGTCTCGTTCTTATGTTTTTTTTTCTTTTTCTTTCGGTTAGTTTTATTATTATCTGTTGTTGTTTTTAGTTTCTGTCCAGTATGTATAAAGTATTGTAATAAGTTCTAACTAGGAATGATAATAGCGATTAGAGTCATTAGACAGTTAACAATAATTTACTATTGTAAAGAACAGACCAAGTAAACTAGTTAATCATCAAGAAAAGTCACGTCTGTAGTAACTGCTGAACTAAAATTGAACAACTGCCAGCAGTTATCTAACTGCATAGAAACAATGTATAAGAACGCAAGCGAGAAAACCCTGGGGGGTTCAGCAGCGGAGAAAAACAAAAGGAGTAACAGAAATAAAGATACAGTTTCCTTCATTTTTACAGTGCACAAATAAACAAATAATTCTTATATGTGTCCTCAGTAATAAAAGACTGTATGTAAAATGCTGTGTCAATAATTTACTTTTATTTGCACATATAAAAGTCCATTACAGTACTCGACAAGCTACGAACTAGCAGAGTGAGAAAGCAAGCATACAAGAGATGGAACCGACCAGCACCCATTGCGGGTTCATATCAGACGAACACAGTTACCAGGTAAACAAACAAAACCGACAGTGAATGAGTTTCTTTTCCACTTAATTTTACAACATTACATCTCAGCACAAATTACACAGAATAGTTCATCTCAGCACAACCTAACAGCATTGCCGCAGTTCCAAACCCTACTTACAACCAAGGGTTTGACAACTCTAGAACCCAAGCCGTGACTAAGGCCAGACAACTCTGTAGCTAGCAACCGAGTCAACGACAAAGACAAGAACCTAACTACAGACAAGAAAATAAGAGCAAGACTACCCGGAAAGAGACCAGAACTGTCGAAAGCCATTGACAACGAAACAGTGGACGGCTACACCTGTAAAAGGCACAAAGAGCGGAAGGTTAGTTTTTTTTAAAAAACCTTTGAATGAGAGTTGGAGCCGTAAACATTGAAAACGAAAACACCGAGAATGAACAAGAGGAGCTGACCATACCTGAGGGTGAGCCGAAATAGCAGGAAGGAAAACCTCGAACCAGAGAGCCTGCTCACAGAGGAGCCGAGAACATTAGGGTCTGTATGAGATGTGGTGAAGAAACTCCAGCAGAGAACGGGTACATACCTTTTCAAATAGCAGAGAGCCGGAGAAGGAAGACCCCGGAGAACCCTCGACCTGGAAGGCTGTCGAACTGAGAGCGAACCCAAGCATCATCAAAACAAACAACGCAACACTAGTGACTGCTAAGAAAGTCGAGACCAGACGGTGCTAAAGAACAAACAAACAACGCAACACTAGTGACTATTAAGAAAGTCGAGACCAGACGATACTGAAGTAAACAAACAACGGAGTTCGCCTACAGCAAGAAAGTGAAACGAGCATACAGAGGACAGAGTAAACTTACCAGGGAAAACCAAACGCCGGGCAGACCAACCGAGACAGGAACGATAGAGCACAGTGGAGCTCTCACCATACCACTACTGGAACAGGCGGAACCACATAGGGTTTCATCACAGACCAAGTAGCTAAGGGCAGAACCAAACTAACGCAGAGACCACCGAAACCAACCACCGGGAGATAGTAATGAGCCAAAGGGCGCGAATAGGGTGAAAATCAAGGCAGGGTTTGCCAGGATCCCGAGGAGAACAGGTGTCCACCGTAGAGACAGAGATAGTACATGCAAGTTGATTGCATATCAAACAGAAATCAATTCCAAATTAAAGTGTATACTGTCCAGTTCACAACGTAAAGTCCACATCAGCTGAGACAAGGCGGGACCACATGGGTTGGCCCCATCAATACTGCTTCAGATATGGCTAGAGCAAGTATGTTTTGTTGATCTTGTGAAACTAGAGCCTTTTCTAGAGAGAGGAACCTGAAGTCCATTGAACTTCCAAACTTTATATTCAATTTGAATTCCTATAGTTTGTTTACATTCTAGGTGCATATTGTCCACTGGTTTTTACCCCAAACAAGGTAAAGTAAGAATAAAGCTCTGTGTTAGTGAATTGGTCAAAAGAAAATGAATACAAATTTTGGGCTCTAGTTCTTAATTTAGTTTACATGGTGCATTAAATCATTTCATAATTCTATACATTGTTTATTGTCCTCTCTCATCTCTAGTGACAGATGGGATATTACTTATTTAGACAACATTTAGTAGCCTCTTCATATATTTTATGTTTTGATTTTAAAAGTTGTTGATGATGATTGAAATCAAATGTTGTAGTTTCCAAGTTTACTTGTAATGCTTATCTTTTTCATGTCTCGTAATATTTAATTTATTTTCAGATTTTAACTAGATTCATAATAACTCAGTTTTGGTTCATGCCAATATATGGTCATTCATTCATTCATTTCGGCTACTATCTTATAGTTTGTTTTCTTGTTTGTTTTATTTTGACACTCAAACAAAAGGCATTCACAATGTTTATAGATTGTGAATCTATACAATTTATACTTTGTTAGGATTCACAAGTCAATGATGGTATTGAATTAACCCACTTGCAAAACAAAAACAACACCAATTCGACACAACATGAAATGACAAGTGCCTTTAAGAGACAATGCAACACAAGAACATGATAGCGAACACAGAGTTTATGGTGCCCATTGGCTAAAATCCCACATATTAGAAAAAACAAGCATATCACATAATGAACATTACAAATGAGACATTGTGTGTATTTACACACAACTCAAAGAGATATTGCGTCCTCTCCAAGAAGGGCTATGGAGCCACATATTGACTAGGTGGTCTTAACCACCTAGGAATATATGATAAAATAGTGTTGACTAGGTCCACTTTAAGCTCAACATAGAAACACAATAATAATGATTACAAATTAAGGTTGGTTGTGGTTGTATGTTAAGATTACACCATTATTTCAACATCCCCCCTTAAGTATAGAAATTTATGGATCTAGGGAACTCAATGTAACTTCAAAAATTTCACCTATTTCCTAGATGTTTCCTAGTTCTTTTCCCTGTGATTTTTCAGCCTTAGGGCTGCTTTTAATTATACATAAAACAACAACAAAAAGAGACAATAATTCACTCTTCACAACCCTAATTGTCAAGGCAATCCAAGAAAAATATACTAATCTTATCAACTCTAAGTTTCAGCATTGTAGGGAAATTTTATCATGAATAAACCAAATCTAAAAATTACTTCTGTGAAGGCAATTATGACAACATTAAATTTGTGCTATTGTCTTGAGTATCTATGTTAAAACCCTTAACTATTCCTCATTAACATATGCCAAATCAGCAAGGCATAGAAGAGCTAGAAATTACAAAACCATGTAGACAATGATTGCTAAAAGTCAAATCTGCAAATAGACAATTTTGGAGAGCTTCATCCCAAGGATAGTAAAATCCTCTAGCTCTCCAAAACTCTAGCTAAAGAAAACCATGAAAAACCCTAGCTACACCAAAGATCCTCCACAAATGAGAATCACACTAGTATGAGTCTTTGGCTGTAAACAAGACATCTCCCTTTTCGTCCTCTTCCAACAAGCATACACTTTTCTCCCCCAAGGATTCTCAAAAACCCTAGCTCCTTAGTCTTCTTAGAGTAAAATCCTTTCCAAGTACATTCAAAAAATTCTCCAAGAACCCTAGTGCTCCAAGACCAAGAGAGAGAATACAAGGAAGAATCCACAACAAAGAGAGACTAAAGCACTCTTTTGCTAGCATCTCTAAACACAAGTTGATCAAGATGGTGAGTCAAAGGACTTTTTCCTTCCTCTATATATATGTGAGCTAAGGAAGGCTAAAAATACATAATTGGGCCTAAACCATTGCAACCTATTAGAAACAAGAAGGCCCACACATGTGATGTGCTCCTCTATGTAACAAACAAAATTAATATACTCATGAATATTTAGATATCTAGAATATGTAAATAATAAATATCCATTATAGGAAAAATAATATTTATATATAAGAATGTTGGAAATAAAATTGATATGTAGGTTACAAATGAGGGCCCTATTTAAATTATAGGCAAGGTGTATCTTCACTTATAGTCATGTCTTTTAAGACGTCTCTTCAATATACTAATTATTTATTAATTATTATTTATATATTTTGTTCATAACATTGTCTTCCCCTTTAGAAAAGCTTTGTCCTCAAAGCTTATTAATGAAAAGGCTTGATATCTTTTTCTATTTTGTAATGTCTTCTCATTTCTTCAATCCTCAAAACTTTCATCTTTGATGATACAAGACGATATGAACTTTTGAGTGTGGTACATAATTGTCGTATTGTGGAATAATCTAATCATACCAAATCAATATTTTGTGGAATGTTGAGCTTATAGGAATTCCAAGATGAAATATTATCATGAGACTTGATGGTACCGGTATCAATATTCTTTGGAAGATAGGTTGATTGTTTTCCTTCATTGACACATTATCACGAATGCCTATGAATTGAAGGGTTGACCTAGGACATGTCACCTTCCCTTAGGGGTTGGAAACACCTAATAGGGTTGACCATATAGCCATCTCTAACATAGGTAGGGAACACTTTTACGAGAATTGGTCTACTTCAATATTTGAAGGTGATCCCAATTTTAAGTGTTATTATGCCCTTAACAATTAAGTTTGGTTCACTATAATGCATCTATGGTCATTGTCCCTAATGAGTGGTAACTTTCACTTGATTTTGAGATGGTTTTACCAGGTGGTCCTTAACATCGTAGCATAGGTCCTAAGAGCACATTTCATGCCTCCACTACACATCATTTTGGGTCGTTGTATACTTTCAGAGAGTAGTGATGATCTTTCAAATCCAGTGTTTCCCATATAGAGTAGAGTGTTGGGTACTTTGATGACTCCAACAGATGATTGACCCCCTATAACACTTCCAGATACTAAAACACTAAGCTCCTTTTGCTGCTTGTTGTTGGAGATTCTTAATATGTACCCAAAAAACCCAGTATGCCCCCAAGCTAGCTTTGAAACCCTTTGATGGGCATGATTTGTTCTTAAGTCTAGATGATGACGGTCATCACTAAGATGAAAAAGGATGGCTTGTACTACCACTTGAAGCCCCAATGCTAGAGAGAGATGGTGTTATGTCACACTTCTAGCTCATTAAAAAGTGATGCAAGACACCCAAAGCATGGTTTTAACACTTGGGGGAATTTTGAGGCACTTCTTGAGGGCTTCCCCTCAAGGATGTAGTTGATTATGATGATTGGACATTCCCCTTAGCCCATTCGTGCACTTTCACAGTGTTTATTGCCCAAAAGGGACATGACATCATGCTTATGGAGGGAGAGTTTCAATCCACATTTGTGGCCTTTTGTGGCATATTTTTATTATTATGAGCTATTAGTTTGGCTTGTAACCCATTCTCTTGATTCATATTAAAATTCAAATTTGTTATAGGGCTTCTAGGCTAATATTAGTGAGTGATAGATCTCATATATATTGAGGATCATTCATTTCTTATTTTTCATCATCACACTTGTATTTCGGCCTCTTCTTGAGAGCTCTACCTAGCCTTTTGTATTGCACTACTTGTAGAGATGTGATATTTTGGATCATTTTGTTGATTTTTGTGTAGCATCAGGAGATATTCCCGCATGCTTAGAGACCTCCTAAGTTGGCCTAGAAAAATTGTAGAAATTAAAATAACAATTTTAATTTTGGGGCATCATATAGGCTCAAAATAGTCAAGCCGGACCCACCATAAATGGGGTGACCCTTGGTCAAATTCACCACATTTGACTAGTATATATATACAATGAGAGTCCTTCGTTTGACCAACCACACAACAACAAACATATTTTCTTAAGCAACCGAAAAAAGGAACAGAAAGAGGGTGGATCAACTGAGTTTATTCTGAAGTTTGACCAACTTTCCTAAGGCTTGATCGAGCTCAATTTTGATCGAGTTGACCATTGACTGCAATTTGGACATTAACCTCAAGTTTGAACTTGACCTCAGGCCAAATTTCTGACCATTAACCAACATTGACTTCTCTGTTTTTGGGTGGTTTGAATTGGTTCCGCAAAATATCTCAAGGCTGCAGCATGAATTTTCCACAGGTCTGCAAAATACCTCAAGACTGCAACATAAATTTTCCACAAGTCCGCAAAAGGAAAGAGTCTGCAATGGATAAGTGTGTGATGAATCTACAATATATACCAACCAACCAATCTGTAATACGCCTGCAATGAGTAGCCTCCCTCAGGTCTCCAAGAAAAAGCCACCTATTGGTCCGCAAAAAATCTCAAATATATTCCTTTTTCTTTTGTTTAGTTCATGAGATGTGAACTTGTCCTCCTTTTTACCGAACTCTATATTGATTGATCGGATGATACATTTTGAGAGTTCTTTACCGTCAATATATAGTGTATATCTTGGATTAATACGTTGAATTTTGAAAGAGATAAAGCTGACTAGTAGATAGGAGTGCATATATTTTAATTTTATCGTGTTTTTCTTTTGCCATCGGATAGGAGAATAGGAAGAGGATTTTTGTATAGGATATAGAGAGATAGGAATAAGAATAAATAGGAATAGAGTGTCCTTTTTATTTTTATTATTATTTTTGTGTCAAGTAAATAGGATTATGAAATTGGAAAAAAATTGTTTATAGGATTTTTTTTTGTAGGGAATGAGGACTAGGGTTAGGATTTAGGATTAAGGGTAAGGGTTAGGGTTTCTAGGTATATTGACATCAATGGCAACTCTTTATCGAACATGAAGAACTTCAAAATTACAGTCAGTAATTTAGCTTTCTATTCAAATTGCTTGCTTCAATTTGGATCTATCATATGCTTGGAACATTGTCCTCAAGTCTAACTTGAAAGGAGGGCTTAGACTTCTTCATCCATTGATCTTTGTTCTAAAAGAAATATTACTGGAAGATGTAGAGTTGCCTCAACATTCAATAATCTGCGCCAAGAGAATTAGGCTTATGATAGGGTCTGTCCCAGGAAGCCCTAAAATAAGACCAAGAAAGTGCTTTGAACAAACTTGAGATCAGCCTCAGAATGCCCCCTTAAATTTTGTCTTAGGAGTGCCTTGAATAGTCCTTGACAGGGTCAATGATTTAACATCCTTCTAGAAAATTCAACATGGTATGAGAGCCTTGATAAAAGAACAGCCACTGGAGTGCCCTAGAAGGAGAGCCAAGTTGGTTAGTGTTGCCACAAAGTCTAGCAGGCCTTGGAGAGGTAAACCCTTCAAGGTATAATCTAGACCAAGAAGCAACAATTGGGTAGTGGCCCACTGTCACCAAAACCAAACCCCTTGCTCTTTACAGATTTTCACTAATGGGAGGAGTCTCGGTAGGAGGGAGATCACTTAGAATAGATATTCTAGGGTTAAAGTATGAAATGATCTCGCTAGGAACTCTTCAAGAACGATAAAATTAATGCTCAAGGCTTCACAAAGGAGTAATTCACGTTCTACAAAGAGGCCTAGAAATAAGGGCAAAATACGTAGGATTTGATAAATTTGACGAGTGTAGGAGTAACACAAGGTCAAGGCTAGGAGGAAAGGTTTCTTGCAATGTATATTATCAATGCCAAGGCTCAAGGAAGAAAAACTAGGGTTTCCCTCTTAGGGGAAACACTCAAGGCAAGAGAATTTATGGATGAAATTGGAGTGGATGCTCACCAAATTGATAGGTTTTGTGGCAAGCCCTACCTTCTTGATGTTTAGGCTCTCTAATCATCAAAACCCTTCCTAGAAATTTGCACCAAGCCCTAGATTTCTACCCTAAACTTGAAAGAATTGAAATTTAGCTTTAGAAAAGATGGATAAATATAAGAATGATCACCAAACAATTAGACCAGTTCCTTGTCCCTTGGGAGAATGGAGTCTAGGATGATTTAGATTAATTAAACTTGTTTCCAAGGAGGCCGAAATTTGATGCCCTAACAAGCAAATTTCAAGCATTTAACCACATATTGGAAAAATGGATTTTTATGGGAGAGCTTCAATGAGTTCACCACTAGGACTATTCATCACATGTTATACATGAGTAGTGTATGCAATATTCATCTAGATAGTAATTCAATTAATCTTCAACAAATTAGGGCACAATTTACCATGACCTAGAATCAACGATTACATACAATAGACACAGAAAAATAGATATTCAACAATAAAGTATACTTACAAGAGAACATGCAAGAATTCTTTCCATTATACCAAAGAATGGCTCCAAGAAATATCCAATATCATTTCCAATTGTCCAAATGCATCCAATAGATCCAAAACATCCATAAGAGGACAAGTTTGATTCCTCTATTGAGGTTGAATTCCTCAATGAGGCCAAAAATCCAAGAGTGATCATGATGAGAGATCACAATGAATTGATCTCTAATATATATGTGACAAATCAAATCATGTTTTAGCCTACAAGGTCCTCTAATCATAAAATAATGTGCAAATAATAACCTAGGTCACAAGCCAACTTAACAGCTTATGAGATGTATAAATAATATGCCACACATGTGAGCTGAAGTAAACTAAATGATGACATCATGCTAGCCGATTTCCCTTCTAAGGCATGCGTTGGGCTCCTCAAGGATCATGATGAGTGTATAGGACCTCTAAAATCATAATCTAGGGGTTGGCCCCTAGATCTTTGTGAAAATCATCCTATAGCCCCAAATGTGGGTTTAAGGCATAAAATTGGGTCTCATGGGTCTCCAAGTGGTGAATAAGTTTGATTTTGCTCCAACATTGAGGGCCCTTAAGATGGTGCTACCCCTCCAATGTCTCAAGGTCTGAGACAAACCTCATCTGGGCCTTTGATCAACTGCAAAATGATGTGATCACTACTAAGTTGGCCAAGGGCATGTTGGTCTAGGTGCATCATCCCATGAATAATAAAGCGATTGTAGGAACCTTGTGTGGGTGCTAAAGGTGCCCATGGTTATGCGTGATTATCTACAACTGCCGAGAGTACCATGGCTCTCAACGCATCACCTGTGGGTGTTAGTATGTCCCTCTGGAGGGCATGGACCCCAGTTAAGTTGCTTGAACCTATAAATGGAACCACTTACCAATACACACAATATACAGTGTTGTAACTTTCACCATCATGTACATTAATCATTATTGCATCTAAGTGAACCAAGCCTGAAAGAATGGGAAAATTAACACTTCATATGAGGCTTCTCTTCTAAAATTGAGGCCTTGGTCATGTAATGGTGTTACCTCCGTAGGTAGTAGTGGTTAATATACTATCTTATTAGGTGTTCTCAATCCCAAGGGGAAGTGACATGTCTTTGGTCTACCCTTCAGCCGATAGGTGGCATGTGAATAATGATGGCACACGTGGGAAAGGACTTCATGGCCAAGTGTCATGCTCAAAGGGGCCGGCTATGATGGAATACCTCATCCTGGGTGTATAGATGTGAGGAGGGATCAATCGTGGATGCATGAGTTACATCGGCCTTTGTTTTTCCACCCCTCTATATTGCCTTTTTCTTTTTCTTAATTCTTCATTGTATTATTGCTCGTAGCTCAAGGAATGAGAGCTTTCTTTGTATGATGTATAACAATTATTACCCCCTTTAGGTTGGGGCAGTTCATCACCCATCAGGGGTTGGACCATGCAAGGGTTCCTTATCTTCTATGAGATAAGGACAACATTGGCCCAAGAATCAGGTGATGGCCATATGATAGAGGTAGAGCTCATGCTTAGCATTTTCCCACGTGCTAGTTTGTTAGTCCCAACCATCATTTTCATTTTGATTTTTCTTTTGTTTTTTTTTCCATTATATGCCCTTTCTTTTTCTTTTAGTTACATTAACCTCCCAAGGTGCATGTCCAAGCCATACCCAGGTATGAGGATGTGTGGGTGTCAAATCCTAATGGTGAGAGAACAAGACTACAACAAGAACCCTTCTTTCTTCCAAGTTACCCCATAATCCATACCAAAATTCCCAAATACAAACAAGCATAAGCACCTGATTGCAAAATGAATAAAGTACCCTTCGATCAAAAGCACACCTTCCAACATGTGATGTTGACAAATGGGCGAGGAGACATATCGCTGATGCAGGTGGCAGAGATGTGAATGGAATGTCACATCAGCTACAAGGTGGTTGTCAAGGGTTGTTGGTTCCTAGATGGAAGAGATGAATAGGAGAAAATTTTCTCCAAGGGGATCACCCACTTTTGGTGGGTAACAGTTAGTAAGTTTGTTCATTAAGGGCCAAAGTTCTGGCCGAGTTTGGATTATGGAGAAGGAGGCTAAATTCCCTAACCAAATATTAACTAAGGAACATAAGTCTAAGGCTGAGGCCTAGGACAAATGACCTGAGCATCTATCATGTCAGAAAGGTTGAGCTTTGTGATTGTTTGAGGTTTGTGTAGGATCTATTTTTAACAAAGGAACGATCACAGTCCTAGAGGAAGGTAAAGGACCTTAGATTGTATGCCCATATAGTTCGAGAGGCATTAAAGAGGGTAATAATGACTTAGAAACAAACTAAGGGCTCTAAAGTTTGTGAGAGGGCTCGCAGAGCTGAGACAAGGTGTTGTAGTAGAAGTGGACTAGCCAACATTGGACTAAAGGGCTACAAGGAAGGCTAATAAGCTAGTGATTGATGTTGGCCAAAAGAAGATACCTTTGTGTGAGCATTGGAGGAAAAGGACAGGTTGTTTAGTTAAGATTTGTGGAATTATCCACAATGGTATTCATAATATTTTTTATGCTCAGTGATCGATGGTCAAATTGTAGTCTGGAGAATGATCTAAAGATTGATGCCACATCATGTGTTCTTATGGAATGACTTGAGGTGAGATAAATGCAACAAATTTTGTTTGATAATCCTTATGCTACGATTGATTTTTTGAAACTTGATACGATAGTTTGATGATAACTTATTCAATGTTATTCTTTAGACAATCTACAATATGGATGATGACAATATTTTTCAAGTATGACATGTGATGTGTCAAAATTGATTTGAAGTTGTTGGGTACAAGCACGAACCTAAATTTGAAATGGAGTCAAATCCTTGTTTATTATCAACGTTCGATGTGGTTAACTTGATTATTTAGAATTTGGGCCAAAAGGAAGTTGTTAATTTGGCTAAGTACACCTCTCCGATTCATTCACTAAGGAAGTTACTCCAAATCCAAAGGAATCTGAGGGGAAAGGCTCCTTCACCCAATTTTATATAAAGAAAGAAATAAACCTATCATAGCATTTGTATTAATGTGTTATTCTTGGAATCTTTATGGTTGTGTGGCACAAGAGTTGGAAGACTTAAGGTTTGTAAACCTTAGAGAAGACTTGGAGGTTACAACTTGTATTGAAGTCTTGGATGAGAAAGTCCTAAGGTTTATGAGATGATACCCTAGAGAAAATCCTGGAGTGTTAGATGCAAGTGGAGTTTGTGTAATGCGTACTTGATTTATCTCCTTGATAGAATGGGATTGACTTGGTATTGATGCTAGCTTGTTGTTGAGCCTTTGGTGTCGCTAGATAACTCAATGAATTCATAGGATGAAGAAACCCTAGCTCATGCAAGAAAAAGGAAAATGCAATAGCCTTGATGTTAAGGATGCGGATGAGCATCCACCTCAGAAGAATACAAGGAATCCAATCTTGATGACATTACAGATGGAATTCTTTGATTTCTATAAGGAGGCAAGGATCAAGAGGGAGTCGACAATTCCCTACAACTCTCGACAATTCAAAAGTTGTTGGGTTTTTCCCAAGGTTGGGTTTTCCTAGGGTAAATTTGATGTCTCTATTGTTAATGGTTGTCTTTTTATGATCCTATTGTTTTCATTGCATTACTGTTGAGATTTTTTTTGTATAATTTCTCAATGACATAAGTGGAATAAGATAAATTGATTAGAAATCATTAGGAAGTCTTCTGATTGAAGGTCTTCTCGTGGAAGAATTTGTAAGTTTATTACATATTTTTCATTGTTTTATATGTAATTAAATTATTGCTAGGGTTGTTCTATGATACATGTCTAAATGCAAATTACTTTTGGAGAATCTTAGTTAATTTTTGCATGTTGAGCATTTGTTCCTTGAAATCCATAAGAAAACTCATAGTGTGCATTTCTTATTTAATTTCTTTCCTAATAAAAAAGATAATTAGGGTTTGTTTAAGTGGAAATAAAGAATTTTCCCCCTTACTCCAAGCATTTGTCCTTTATCTCTTGAAATTTTTCCTAAAGACTCCATCACCCAAGTAGGATTAGGCACTAGCAAGCTTGGTATTGATCAAAAACCTTGGAAAACTAAATAATTCCTCCCTTTTTATTTTTTGAAGCCTTTTTGGGAAAGTTGCTATGGTTTTCCTAGGGCCAAGTTAGTCTAGGGAATTTGTAGATGAACGTTTATGGTGCACAAATGGAAGTTTTATTTTGGTGATCCTTTTAAACTCAAAATCTATCCATTTACTTGGTAAAACTTCCCCTTGGAGGGCCGACCCCGTCTTTCCTTAGACTAGTTTGTGCATGGAAACCCTAACCCTAGTCTAGCTTCAACTTGAGGTTTACCTTGAGGGTTTGCTTTATTATTTTATTGCTCCTATATTTTAGTAAACCAATCCTTTGAATCATATGTGCCTAGGTACTCCTTTTTTGCTACATGTCAAGGAACCCTGGCTCATATAAGCCTTTGCTAGTCTAGGTGCATGATACATTATTCCTCATTAAGAAGTATTGAGTCTTTTTCCATCATTGAGTATCTCCACCTATCCTTTGTTTTCATCACCTTGAACCTTATAACCTATAATATATTCTTAGGTGATCACTAGGAAGCCTCCCTTGTGGTGAAATTCCACTAAAGAGAAGGAGGAAGATTACTAAGGTGACAATGGTAATCTACCTCATTGTTGCAATAGGGTTAGACCTTTGCCTTGTGAATCCCCTCACAAGGTCTGCTATATTTTGAGGCAACATTAACTTCAGTTTAATTATGGTGGCTAGAGGGGTCTTCCATTGGTTCATTGACATGTTTTCACTATGCCTAAGGATGAAAGTGGCATTGGCCTAACTGATGTCGAGACTTAAGTTTCTATCATTACAACCAAGTGGGTGGTGAGATGTTTGGAAGGCTCCAAGCCTTGGAGTATTCATTTTTAATAGACATTGATGATTACTCAAATTTTTGTTTAGGTTAGAGGGGTGTTGAACCATTAACAACACATCAAGTTTTACTTAATGCTTGGGGACCCGATTTTATTTAATAAGTTTCAATTATTATTCTATTTGGTCAAATATGCAGGATTCATTCCCTTTTCTTTGTTTAGCTATGACTTGGTCAAAATTTTCTTTCTCGGGTTGAATTACTTCTATGTATCTCATCAATATCATAATTGCTCTTCTATTTCTGAAGTGTTTGAATTGATGAGACAACTTACTAAATGGCCCAATTTCAAATTGGGCCTAGTCCTTTTATTTTATTTGACAATGTTTCCTCAATCTAAAAATCATGTGTAATGTGTGAAACAATTCACCCAAAAAGAAATATTTTCTTCATTATTATCTTATTAACTCCCAACGTAGTTTTGATTTCTAAATTGGACCTATTTCATGTCATTGTCTTCCTCTTGATTTGAAAGTTGAATTGAATCTCACATTGGCATCATCCTTTAGGTCATGTTGGGAAGCTCACACACTGATTGCTAAGTTGGGTATGATGTTTTGATCAGGTTCCTTACATCATGATTTCTTAACCTAGTACCTAATTCACATAAGAGGACCAATTTTCAGTGGTAATGGAAATTTGTACTCTAAGGTTAATTCTAACCCAAGAAATTTTTTGAGTTTGATTCTTGGAATTAAGGTATAATCTTAAGCTTTGTTTAAATATGTGTCCCAATGTATATGTTATAGCAAAATATTTCTCTTCTCGATATTGAGTCTTAAATCTTAAATGCAAGACTTTGTGTACTTAGAGGGGGTATTAAAGGAATTTTCATTTTAAAATGTTAACATTGAATTTCCATGTCATAATGTGTAAGCCAATCAAAATCCTTTAAAATTTAAAAGAGATACAGGTGTGACTAGGCATTTGAATTTCTTTTAATAATATAACTTACCTACTTTAAGTGTGAATGATGCCCAAGTGACCCAAAACTATATTAAATATAAAAAATAAAATAAATATCTTAATCTATAAAAGTTAGAATATGAAGAATATTTTTAATAAAGGGTAAATCATGGCGTGTTAAATAAATAAATTTAAGTATAAAATCCTAAATCTTAAATTCAATTTAAATTTTAAATTTAAATTTTATTAAATTTCGTATTGATAAATTAATTTAAATATAAAATATAAATATATTGTTATTTTGATAAAAGAGAATTTATTTGAGTAACTTAAATTTAAATTTAAATTTTATTAAATCTTGTGTTAATAAATTAATTTCAATATAAAATATATGTAGACAGTTATTTTTTATAAAAGTGATGTTTATTTGGGTAATTTAAATTTAAATTTCAGCTTCCTTAAAATTTTCAATTTGTTCTTTTAATTTAAATTTACTTTTTTAATTTAAATGTTATTAAAACTTGTGCTGATATATTAATTTAAATATAAAATATATATACAATTATTTTGATAAATGTGACATTTATTTGGGTAATTTTGGTAAAAGAATAATAAAAATGATATAATAAATTTTTTTCTACATGGCATTATTTTATTAGTTTCTTAATTTTTTATTAGGTGGCTATTTTTGAGTTGAAAATTCCTCTAATGCCAATTCACATCTCACCAACCCTCTTCTCACTTCTAGCCTTTTCTTCTCCAACTCAAGGGGGGGCTCTCCCTAGTACATATTAGTAATCTAATGGCCCATTCAAACCAAGTCAAGAGCCCCCTAAGGCTTTCATTTAGATTTACAGGTTTGAATTTAAAGGGAAGGTCCCCAAACAGACACAACCAAAGAATTATGAGTGAAACCCCAAAAAAATGGTTTAGGTGATTTTGAAAGAAAAAAAGGGAGATGGAGGATAGAGGAATAGTGCCTTAGCTTGCCAATATATCTTCGAGGCATGTGGGGTCAAGGAGAAATGCTCTCAGATAGAAAGGAGATTAATGTAGGTTCAAAGAATTAAGGAGACTAACTTGTTTCTCTTAGATCTCTAATCATAGTGTCATAATTTCAAAGACAAATAAGGGAGGAAGCTTAACTTAGGCCACCTTAAAGAACTTAATGAAAAACCTTGTTCAAATAGAACAAAGAGATAAAAACACCAACAAAACTATGGTGAATACTTAATAACCCCTATCCATCGGAAATAAACAATATAGAAGAAGATATCTCACACTAAATAGGATGTATAATCAAATTTCACAAATAATAATCCATGAAAAGAGAACCATCCCAATCACAAAGTCTCCCAAGAGAAGCTGCTCAACTCCATCTATCCATAGCCAAATTTAAGAAGATAAAAATTGCAGAAATTTTAGGGTTGCTAAGGCATTTCTCCCCTAATCCAACCATGATAAAATGAGAGGAAATGCATCTTTATTTATAGAAGAGGTTCTCAACTTTCTTTACATTAAAATAACATTTTTCTAGGCTAAAACAAAACACTAATATAGCTTATGGATGGGCAAAAGTGCCTCTGCTGTAATTAACTAATATATAATACATGAAATGAGGGGCATTTGTGCCACATGTACGAATTTTTATGTTAAATCCCCCCTTGAAAGAGGGACACCTCCATCAAAAGGGCTCTTTTCCCATGCCATCCAACCTCGAAGGCCCTTTAAAACTCTCCAAAGCATATATATGTCCACAAAACTTTCCAAAATGTGTCAATCATGATAACCCATATCCCCTCCAAGTGGATATGTGGCAACTCTAGTCCTCCAAAAGTAAGGCATATTCTTAAATATAAGAGAATTGAACCCCAATTGTCCTTCATGTGGAACAACTAGCATTTCAAATGAGTGTTGAGCCCCAACAACCATTAAAATTTGGTCAAAACAATCCATGTGAGTTCCTCCCATTCATTTTAGGTGTTAATATAGGATCAACTATGGACACATCCTTATTTCAAAATATCTTAAACCAAATCCATAGGTTGACTCACCCAAAGTTGTAGTTTGACTCATTACAACTCATTTCAATGCTCCAAATACACATATATACATACCATTATTTACCACACATGACCAACACATATTTCCTTAATTATGTTTGTTGATTTAGGGTGAGGTTCTCACTAGTTCAGACCTTAACAAGTAGAAACACCATAGTCATGTACAGTTCATTGGACTATTTAGAGCAAGATAAATATTAGCACACAGAGATATATCGAGCAACTTCAAGGCTACAAACAATCCTTTATCAAGGGTGTCCATTCCTTAGTGCAAATAACCTTGTCCATGTTATGCCATTTGGTGTTGCTTCAAGTTTATATTCCAGAGCATGTGACCTAAGATTTTGAAAAAGAATAGTCTTCCCTGCATCATGACCCTTGCGTAAAGTGGAACAATGTTTTCTTTACAACAATATAAAGTCAATAGCATGACCTCCATTTTCAACTCCTCTAAGGGTTGAATAACCATCCACACAATGCTCAAGTTGTGCAAAGGTTAACCTCTTGTTAAGCTAGGGAGAACATTAGTAAAGCCACAATCACTAGATATAAGCAAATAAGTTGTTGGTACATAATTTTCCACCACCTAGCCTAGCATATCAATTAAAATCCTTTTGTCACTAGTACGCTCAATGCCTGGTAGCACGTGATTGAGGGATATCCTAGTATTGAAACACTTATTTCATTAAAATTGGAATTTTTTTTATTAAGAACATCACTAGAATTTATTTTTTTGGTTATTTTGAAATTCTAGATACACTATTTAATTCCAATTTTAATGAAATATGTGTAAAGTGTTGGATATTTGTAGGTAAGTTATGGGTGTCACCTCATTTACCTAGACACAAATCTTCTCCAATAAAACACAACCTTTACCAACTATAGCACCATATTGTACTCAAGGACCCCATGAATGTTGGAAATATTGATGTCATCGATGCCAAAGATAGGGGGAGCCTACTTATGTCTAATATAAAAATTGGAAAATGAATATTGTTGGAAATATTGTTTTTGTATTTTTGATGCACCATTTGGATACCATATATTCAAATTCATTTTTACTCCAATTAACTAGCTCAAATTGGAGCATAATATATATGGTTGGAAGTCTTATTTTGGTACCTTTCCAAAGTTATATGACACTCCCTCTAACTCTGTAGGAATGAGGAAATATGAAATATTTTATTAAGATGACCCATCGAAAGTACAAGCAGGCTGATCCAACTAGTTTTACAAGTCAACCACATAAGTGAATGTACAAACACCATAACTAAAGGGCATATGAGTTCATTTTAAGATCAATTCATTGAAGAACAAATATGAGGTTGCAAGAGGAGTTGATGAATAACTTTTGGGGTGATTCTTGGATCCTAAGGTGGAAGCAAAAATATTATTTATGGAGTGAACAAGCCATCTTGGAATTTTTCTATCTATTTTCGTCTATGATGTTTAATACCATGAAACTTGGAGGAGATATATAGAATATCTTTGTGTACCTATGGTTAAAATCACAAAATTGGTTCACTATAGTTTTGGAGATATGGCCAAAGGAAGTTACGCTTCATGAAATCTTCTTCAAATAGGTCACCTAGGAATTTTCGCTATAACTTTTTTCCTTGGATGTTTCACACCGTGAAACTTGGCGGATACAGGTATAATATTTTCATATGCTTGTGGTTCAAGTTTTAGGCCTTGATTCGTTATAATTTCAGAGATATGGTTGAAGGAAGTTAGGCTTCTCAAATGCTCCTGAAATCTTCTTCAAATAGAGAAGAGATCTCTAGGTACCTATGGTAGAAATTTCATAACCAAATATTTTAAAATTGGATGCGTGGCATGTTGTGCAAATTCATTATTGAGAAAAAGCTGAAAGCAACAAGTTTTTGGAGAAGTAGACTTGGTGAAGGAAGAAGCAATAGGTATACCTAATGAAGGCATAGTCAACTAATAGATCTGGTGAGTACAAAAGTAGCAAGTAGACTTGGTGAAATTAGAAGCAACTAATAAACATTGTGAAGAAGCAAACAAGTAGGTTGGTGCCCACAAATATTGGCAACAATGGGGATTGGTGTCTCATGTAGCTTGGTGCCTACAAAGCAGCAAAGGGGATTAGTGGCTCTTGTATATCAGTGCCTACAAACAACAAAGGGGATTGGTGTACCTTGTAGGTTGGTGCATACAAATTAGTAGAGAATTGGTGTATCCTTTAGGCTGGTGCCTATAAAGCAACAAAGGGTATTGGTGTATCTTTTACATTATTACCTTTAAATTGGTGTAACAGTGTAGGTTTTAACCCTGTACAGAAATTACCTGCATACGAATTCTTAAACAAAGAAAATAAACAATGCGAGAGCATAACCCATAAAACACATATGCACAAAGATTTTTCCCTGGATCCCAAAACTGGGACTACCAGCTTAATTTTTCATTATGTTCCTTTCAATGTTACAATACATATTTATACATGTCGAAGCATCCAATACCATGGACCGAAACCATCGCGTCCAAAAAACATGTGCGAAAATAATGCACAAAACCATAGGTGGGTCCGCCCAACCTAACATATGGTCCAAAACCAAAATTTTCCAGGGCGCTGCCCCGGACCCCATAAAGTGGGGTTACGGGTGCCCTTCAAACCCCCTATTAACTACGTGGAAAGAATATAACACAACCCAACAAACAGTAGGTTGGTTCCTTCAAGATATTTCATATAAAGAAGTTTTGTGGTTTTCTCCCATAAGGGTTCCCATGTATATCTTGCGTTACTAGTTCAGATTATAATATTGATGCTTTATGATGTTTGAATTGAATTAAATCAGTAAAAATTAGCATTATACCAATTCACCCTCTCTCTCAGTTTAATTGTGAATTTCAACAATTGGTATGAGAGTGAGTTCCTTAAAAAGTAGTCTAACTATTGGAAGGTAGATCTCAAAGGAACCATGACTAGTTAGGATGGATCTTACACAATCAAAGTTCCATTATTGGATGGATGAGATTATGCTTTCTGGAATATACGAATGAGATCACATTTAATGTCTCTTAGTGTTGATATCTGGCATTCAGTGATAAAGGTTATAAATTTCCAGAAATTCCTTCAATAGATGCCAATGAGAAGAAGGATTTATGTAAATAATTCCAAAGCAATGAATGTGATTTTGAATGTTCTTAATAAATTTGTTTTTGTCAAGGTAATGCATTGTGAATCTGTTAAAAAAATGGGATAAACTTCAAAGCATCTTATTGAAAAGTGTAGCTTGGGAGGTAATACCACAACACTTGGGTACTAGGTTGTGTGGAGAAAACCCACCAAATGGACTTGGTTGGGCAAAGTATCCAAGTTGGTGGGCTTTCAACCCAATGTAATTGGCTTGAGACCCAAAGATAATATTTGATTATTCTAATTGTTGTAAGAAGGAAAATTTGATGGACTAAAGAGGGCACCTAAGGCAACGTTGGAGAGATATAAATATAAGAGACCTAGGAGATGTCTCAACACATCATAGCAACTCATCTTAAGAATCACAAATAGCCAAGAAGAAGACATCAAACCTTAGGAATCGCAGCTAGGAGATAAGTGAAATTTATGGTTTGTTTGTGTTGGAAAGAGGCTGCATTTTCCCTAGAAAGGAAGGCCCAAATTTCCATGTGTTATGTGCCCTAGAAAGGGTTATGTCCAGGCCTAAAAAAGGAGGAGCCACCAAAATTCTATTTGAAGGAAGGGTTTTTGTTGTGTGTCCAAGAAGGAGGGTTGAGCCCTAGAAAGAGGCCTAATAATCCTTAGACATGTCTGTTGTGGACAGTCAAAGGGCCTCAAAAAATTGTGCAAGTGTTATGTGGTAAGGTTGAGCCCTAGAAGAGGTTGAAATTGACCTCAGTTCTAAAACAGAGACAATGAAGTATCTCAAGAAGATAGCTAAGGAAGTTGTACAGTGTGTGGGTTGATATATTCTTGAAGATTGATTTTTGAGTGTTTGTTGAAGTCTATCCATCAAGGAGGAGTGAGCAGTGTTGGTTTAAGGGCTAATATACATTCATCTTGATGAACAAAGTGACTGTGAGTAAGTAGTTGATTTGGGGTTGATATATGTAGTGTCTCTTGAAGGACAAAGAACATTGTGAGCAGCTTAAATGTAGAGATCTTGATGGAGTAATTTATTTGTGATTAAAGGCATAAAAGGGATTCCAGGTTTCAGGATAAACTGGACTAAAAAGTTTGGAAGCTAGTTGCAGTAAGTAAGTTAAATATTTTTCTTTGTCTGTTGGCCATATTAAGGGTCAAAGAAGTTGACCTCAAGCCCTAGTTGTTTTGTATCAAGGCTTTGTAAGGGCCATGATCCCTGGTACGGGAGCCCTACATTTGTTTTATTATAGGACTAATAAAAACAATTTTTCGTTCAAATATTTGTCTTGTCACTTGTGTACTTTGTTGATTCACTATTGTTACATTTTTGTTGTGCAAAGTGCTTGAAGTTGTATATTTCAATGTATTTATGATTATGATTAGACATAGACCTGAAGGAGATGGAAAGGTAAAAAGGGCTAACCATCAAACTTGTTGAGTACAATTTGAAAATTTAAAGATGAATAAAGAAGAAGGCATTGCATACTTTTTCCTTCGAGTAGATGTAGTTGTGAACAATATTAAAGGATTGGGAGAAATATTGAAGAATCAAAAATTGTTCAAAAAGTCTTGAGATCTCTTCCATTGAGGTTCAATCCAAAGGTTTCATCTATTGAAGAAATGAAAGATCTTGAAAACTTAAATATGGATGAACTACATGGAATACTCATTGCATATGAGATGAGAACATGAAAAGATATGTCCAAGCTAAAGGAACCAGTCTTCAAAGCATTAAAGAAAACAAAAGGACACAAGGACCATGATCACTCCAACCCTAAATTAGATGAAGAAGCTCAATTCGTGAGAAAGCTGAAAAGAGGTTCTAGCAAATATAACGCTAAACTACCATTCAAATGTTTTAAATGTGGTAGAATAGGTAATTATTCTTCAAAATGTCCATATAGGAAATCAAAATGTAGCGATGATGAAAAAGAACATAGAAATAGAGGTAAATTCCATAAAAAGGGAAGATCTCTCAAGAAAAAAAGTTTCTATTCCAAGGAAGATAAAATCTCATTAGAAGATAATGATGAAGATGCATCTGATGATGATCAAGAAGAATTTCTACTCATGAAATTGGGAAATCATATAGAGAAATCAGATATAGTGCAATCTATTTCAAAAGGGACCAACAAAGGCAATGTAATCTTCCACTATGTTTTAGTTGTGGTAATGAAAGTCATTTTACTTCTAGACCATATGCAAAATATGAAGGAAATAATGATGAAGATGATTTTTGTTGAGAAAACTAGTGCAACTAGTATTAGGGTTTCTTTTTCTGTTTTCTCTTATTACATTGACATTCCTTGTGGCATTCGATTAGATCATCATATTATTATTAAGTGTGTTTATCATCATCAAGATAATGACAATAAAGAATATCACAATGCAAACAAGAACACCAGAAATTTAGGCTCTTTTCCAGGGAAAAACCCCTCTAGAGGGGAAAACCCAAAACTTCCCTTTCTTATAGAATTCTCAAGGAAGGCTTCCAAACCTTGACCAAGACAACTCACTAAGTGAGGGCCAACCACCCAATCAAAAACTTCCTTTGCAACTCGGATTGCTTCTCTTCACTAGGCTAAAAACGTGAACAGAAAATAGTCTCCCTTCCCACATGTACGAGCTTGTTAGCACAAAGAAAATATGGCAAAGATCAAACAAGAGATCCTTGCTATCATATTCTTTCTCATTGTTCTATCCTTGCTTCAAACTTAAAAATGTATGAACTTGATTAGTGCTTTTGGAGGTCGAATCGAATTTTCTATATATAGCCTCTTGATGTGGTGTAACCGCCTTCTTGTGGAGCTGACTTGGTGGGTTGGGTGACCCATCACTTGGTGGTTTCTTGTCCTTTTTAAATTTAAAAATAATTTATTTTACATTTATTCAAGAGCCCTTCAAGGGACTTTACATCATGATCTTGACTTTGACCTTGTCAAAACCCTAGGGCACATAATGGGTGCCAAAACTAAGAACACAATGAACAGGAAAGAAGCCCATTCTTCAACAAATAATTTTTCAATTGAAAAATATATATATATATATATATTTTCTTTGACAAGTACATCGATTACATCAAGTCATGGTACATAAACAATTATGAAGACTAAAGCTAGTTACCATTTTCAACACTCCCTCTTAACTAGGGAGGTATTCATAATTGACAACAACAAGTATATGGATAGTACAACCTTGAGAAGTTCTCATAAGAAGAGTCAGATTGATAATCCATTTGTTTAGCATCATACCAACCAGCATTGTCACATAGAAAGGCCTTGACTAACAACTCTATCTCTCCACAAGATTAGAGAATAATGTTGGCGAGACCAATGACTAATAGAAACATCATCATTGTCTCTAAAGGCACATACCCCACTCAAGTGTTGACAGGGTATGTCCTTCCAAGACTATTCTTATCTTGGATTCCCAGTCCTCAAAGAATATTGGTCCTCTACGAATACTCTTATCTTGGATGCCCTACCTCATCCTCAAAGAGTATCAAATGCTAGATGCTTACCCAATCCTCCATTATTTCTTCTTGAAGTGAAGAAAAGAATGATGTGTCTATCTCTCCCTGTCAACTAAGGTAGATATACCCATTCCTATAAAGGAATGTACCCTTTCCTATAAAAGGAATGTACCCAAGCTCCCTCTTATCCAGGGACTTGCTTTCAATAGTTGTCTGCTCTTTGGTGGAGATCATGGTACTATTAGTTGCTTGTGGCTTCTTCTTTCGATATCATGAAGTTCATCATTTTCATTATGGAGCTTTCATCATTCATGGGGCATCAACCATTCATCATTTTCCTTCACAGACTACATCATTCATGTCATCCTTCTCTTCATCGGAAAGTGATCTTCCAGTCCACATCTAGTCTTTCATTATACGATTACCCCCTCCAAGTCATGTTTACTTTAGGATCTTCCATCCAACCACATGAGTGCTAGTTGTAGGTGACACCTACAAACCCTCTTTTCAATAGCCCTGTATCAATCCATCCAAATGTTGTTCAAAAATTAAAAAATGAACATAAAATCAAATTTACCTTTTATGATGGCCTTTCATCATGACATCTTTCTTATTTGCAACATTAACATCCTACACATTCATAAGCACATCTCCAAGACTTCATATGTCAAGGATTTCCTTTCTGTACAGACTTTATCATGGTCTTCTTCTCTGTAGTTATGTCATGATCAATTCTTATACTCATCAGATGTTGACTTCCCCCTTTCTTACATGACCATAGTTGCATCTTTACGGTCTTTCCTTACATATTACTTCCTAGGAACTCATAGTTCCTTTATTTTTGTCAAAACCTCATATTCATATGAGGACATATTATGATGATTTCATCTTGTCAATACGTGAACTACTCCTTCATGCACCTTTTCCAAGGAAGAGTTCCTTGATCATGCTCATGAGGTAGAGTATTTACCCATGTTAACTATATGATGGCATGACCTAATATATCAAATATATACATACATATTTTCCTTTTGGACATGTAGACTTCCTTTGGTAGCTTCATTTCCTTTATTGAGAGTACTTCAATCATCTTGACCTGTTGCACTCCTTTGTCACTATACTATCATTTTTTCTAACCAATGTATCCCACATAGGGTGGAATGACCAGCAAGACACTTGCTTCTTCCAAGTAGAGGTGAACCTTCTAATGAATATTCCAACAGAGGATCTAGATTATCCTCATCTAACAAATGATCCTTTCATGATGACGATGTATGATGAATTCCCTCTATCACGCTAGATGACTTTCTTTCAACCATATGTATTGTTTATGCTTTCAATGTAGTTATCAAGAGCTACTTCCTTTCTACATCCATGTAGAATTATACTTTAGTTATTCTCTCAATCTTCTCTAATCATGATCTTCTCGCTTTGCTTCAATTATATGCTTCTAAAATGATGACATATCTTAATAAGATGCATCCTACCATACTTTCAATGCTTCTCATTTTGACTGCCATAGAAGAGGTCATTTTCACCTCCTACTTCTCCTTGCTATGAACCAAGCATCCATAGTTCCATAATTACATCATGAATAGTACCTTAGGATCCAAAGGTCTGTATAGTTCCTTCCTTGCATCATGCTTTCTTAAAACGGAGGATCAACCCATCCACCTTGCTTTACTTGTTGTAACTGCAACATTCATTGACAAGTATCCCCAAGAAAAGAATATAATAACAAAATCATGATACTATCTAAGGTTACCATGAGACTTAAAGGTTGTAATTCTAGGGTTTTTAGGTGCCAGACCTAGACCAAGGGTTCCAACCTTATTCATACCTATGACCCCTATATTGCATACAAACCCTAAGGGTTCACGTTTCTATAAGGGAACAAGATAAGGGTTTCTATTTGACTAGGGTTTTACTAGATTCAACAAACCTTATACAATCAATCAACCCTACTATATTGCATGTCATCCATACCTTATGGTAACATACCTACAATTTAGGATGACAAGGTTTCTTCACGAAAGTATTGCAAACTATATTGATCATCTGCCATCTTTAAGATGTCCTTCCAATGAGTTTTCAAACAAGGATATCATTGTTCTTCTAATAGGACATACTTCTCCAAGTGTTCCTTTGAACAATATTGTTGCTCTGTTGGCTTCTAAATCAATTGAGTAGGCTCTTTTAATGTTTCCAAAATTGCTTCCTCAACTTCGTTACTTCTATAAGATGAATATGTAGGTATAGATAGACAGTTCCTTTACCAACAAAGATTTAAGGATGAAAATACTATCTAGACTTCGAATGCTTAGAACATGTGTAACAAGGTGGGCTTTCCTTGTGATTGTTCAAATTTTAAATTGAGTATATATACTATGGGGTTTTTGATTTTTTGTCACAGATTTATGACTACTATATCACTGCAAAAATCAAGAATATCCTTAGAGAACAAATATTGCATCAATATAGATTTCGTTCATTTGAATATGATTGTGATTTTGACTGATGCTTTTCACACTTGGTCATATGGTTTGAATTTTAATTCTTCCTTTTTCTCTAAGTCCTTTGAAAACTCTTTATGTACAATACCTCAATATAGAAGATCGGCTCCTTTTAGGTCTTATGCCAGAAATTAAGGTGGATCAGCTCCATTTTTAGTTAAGTATTTGTGCTTGAATTTTTTTTCAAAAAAAAAAGGAATCGTGGTTCCTTCTTGGAGGTTACAATAGTTTCAGCAAGGAATTGATGCTCAGAAATTCAGTTCTTTGTGGTGGCATGAAGATCTTAGACTTCTTTTAAATGGAGATTATAGAGCCCATAGGTTTGATATTTATGTCAATGGACTAGGCCTCCTATGGGCTACCAAACTTTCTTATTGGTGCTTCAAAACAAAGATCATAAGTCCTTCACTCTTTCCTCTTTTTGACCTGCATCCATTACACATAGACTAGGGCTTTTATATGTGCCCAAAATTTGATTTATTGCCTTCTAGGAGCTCGCTCCTAAATATCAGAGTTCTTATATATGTTTTGAAACCCTTTATGATCTTGTTCTCTCCCTTAAACAAACGAACAAAGCTTTGATACCATGTTGAGAAAACTAGGGAAATCGGTATTAGCGTTTCTTTTTTTGTTTTCTATTATTACATTAAAATTCCTTGTGACGTTCGATTAGATCATCATCATTAATATTAAGTGTGTTTATCATCATCAAGATAATTCCAACAAATACGATCACAATGCAAACATGAAACCATAAAATTAGGCTCTTCATCAGGGCTAAACCCCTCCATAGGGGAAAACCCAAAACTTATCTTTCTTATAGAATTCTCAAGGAATACTTTCAAACCTTGACCAAGACAAATCACTAAGTGAGGGCTAGCCAACCAATCGAAAACTTCCTTCCGCAACTCAGATTGCTTCTCTTCACTAGGCCAAAAATATGAACATAAAACAATCTCCCTTCCCACGTATACAAGCTTGCTAGCATAAAGGAAAGATGCCAAAGATCAAACAAGAGATCCTCATTGTATTATTATTTCTCCTCATTTTGTTCTTGCTTCATACTTCAAAATATGTGAACTTGATTAGTGCTTTTGGAGGTCGAATGATTCTTCTATATATAACCTCTTGATGTGATGTAGAGCCTTCTTGTGGAGCCGGCTTGGTGGGATGGCTGACCCATCACTTGGTGGTTTCTTGTCCTTTGTACATTTAAAAATAATTTCTTTTAAATTGATTCAAGGGCCCTCTAAGGGACTTTAGGTCATGACCTTGACTTTGACCTTGTCAAAACCCTAAGGAACATAATGGGTGCCAAAACTAATAAAATAATCAATCAGAAAGAAACACATTATTCAATAAATAATTTTTCTTTTGAAAAATATAATTTTATTTTATGTTTCTTTGATAAGTACATTGATTACATCAAGTCATGGTACATAAAAAATTATGAAGACCGGAGCTAGTTACCATTTTTTCAACAATTTTCTAGTCATGAATGCTCAAATTGTTTATAAAAAAAATAAAGATAACCAAGAAAAGAAGACAAATATAGAGGAGGAATTGAAGGTAAGAAATATTTTCAAGGTGAGCTCTTTGTTGCCTTAAAAGAGATAAAGAGACTCACAATAATAAACAAAAGTTAGAAGGAGCTATTGCAAGGGTATGAAGATAAGGATCGTGATCTTTATGAAACAGATAAAATTGTTGTCATCGATAAAACTCAATTAGAAGAAGCCAGAAAAATAAAAGAAGTGGTAACAAGCTAGCTGAAAGAAAAGGAAGGACATTGTGAGAAACTAGAAGTTGAGATTGCTTCCCTGAGAAAGATCTCGAAAAGGAAAATGATTAGATAAAGTATGGAAGGAGTTCTAAAATATTGGATAATATACTTGTTGGAAAAACTAATTAGGGAAACATGTTTAAGTTTACATTTTCCTTTACTTGAGATTTACTTGTGATGTTAAGTTCTTCTTTAACTTGACTATACTTATGTTCTTATCATCAAATAAATTTCAAAACAATGAAGATCACATGAACATAAGATATAGGCTCCATACCAGAGAAAAACCCCAGAACTTGGAGAAACTTGGAAGAATCCACTTCTTATAGAATCATATCAACATGAGACCTCCAAGACCTAAATTCCAAGACAAGAGACTTCCACCAAGGACCAAATTGACCCTACAACCAACCTTCTTCAAGTAAGACAAAGATGTGCAAGTCAACAGTGTTGACCAAACAAAATAAGCTCAAACAACATCTAAACCCTCTAGATAAGACTTGCCATCTCGGCCTACTAGAACTCGAACCTGTAGTAACCCTAGTTACCTTAAGCAACTTGCATGTGTGATTAAAATAGATAAATTTTTGGTTGTTTTACTTCACCTGGACTCTTCCTTGCAACAATGAAACTTAGCCTTCTTGTCTCTTTCACTTTTATTATCTTGTTTTCCGTTTCAGATTGATGATAATTGTATATCTTCAAAAGTGAGTGAAGTCCCTCTCCTTATATAGGCTTCTTATGAGGTCGAGTTCCTTCCAATGAGGCTGACTTGTCAAGAGGAGAGACCAACTTGGTCTTGGGAGTCTTGAGGACTTTTTAGACTTCAAAATAAATACATTTCTTCATAAATAATGCTCGAAAGGGTCTTTTTACATTTGACAATGACTTTACAAGACCTAGGAGCATTTAATGGATACCTGACCTAATGACAAATGACATTGAGCATGAAACCCACACTTTTACAAAATAATATTTTCTTCTTTTACATAAAATACAAATTGATACAAATACACAAATAATTAAGAAGGCCGAACCTAGTTACTTTTCCAACACTCCCTCTTAACTATTGAAGGAAATGTAACTAGGCTAGGTCTTCATAAATGTAATTTTGATATTTGTACTTAGTGAAGCAGGACCTACATCAAGCTACAAGTCATCATCAAATATCATCATCAGGCAAGTCCACTTGAAGAAGTCAACTTGAAGAACATCAAGATCCAGGGAAGACAAGCCATCGAGCCTTCAAGGAGGAAGCAATTCCATTACATCTCAAAATATATCAAGTACATGTCCCCTTTTGAATATACACCATTGTCTTTTTGCAAGGAAAAAAATAAATTGGTAGGTACCAATAACTTTATTGCATGGGAGAAGAGGATTGATCTAGTACTCAAGGAGAATGAACTCCTAGAGCATGTCAAAGGGAATATCACTATCCCTGCTAAGGAGCAGACTCAAGCCCTAACCAAGTACAATAAGGATGAGACAAGAGCGCAAAGGATTTTGATTGAATCAATCAAAGACTCTCTCATTCCCTGTGTCTCTAAGTTTGAGACATCGAAAGAAATTTATGATAAGCTAGTAGAGCTATTCTCAGTATCCACCACCGGAGAAGTAATATCTTTGAGGAATGAATCATACAAGATGAAGATAACAAAGGAAGGAATATATCCCTACTTCATGAAAATATCTGAAATGAGAGATCAACTTCAAGAGCTTGGGGAAGTCATGTCTGACAAAGAGATGATAACTGTTGTACTCAATGCTCTACCTGAGCAATGGGGAACTTCACATAAAGCATATATGCCAATAAGGAAGCAACCAATCTCAGTGAAATGTGGTCTCTATGCCGGAAAAAGGAAACAAGACTTAAGGCAAAAGAATATGTGGGATCAAAGGAGAAAGCATTTGCTACCATGGCCAAAAGAAAGGGTAAATTTGGCAAGTTGGGTCCACGAAGAACAAACAACAAAGACATGTCCAAGATCCAATGTTTTGGATGCCAATAATATGGACACTACAAAAGAGATTTTCATAAGCTTTAGAAGGACAACAATAAAAAAAGGAAGGGGGAAGAATCTCACATAACTCAAGAGATGAAAGAAGAAGGAAAGAAGAAAAAGAAGGAAGATCCTCCGGATCTCTACTATGACTAGGTCAAAATCTTTACTTCTAGACTTCTTTCAAAGTTTTGAGTAGGATAGGAGCATGTAGGAATAAATTAAAATTGCATGGCTAGAAACATCCTTTAGAATATAGAAACATGATATACATAGAGTTCTAGATACTCATTTAGATGTAGCATTTACAGTAAGAACAAAAATGCATAAGTAAAAAGATATTCTAGTATAGGAGCATGACACATATAGATCAATATATTCATGTAGAAGAAGCATACCTAGTATAGGACCTCATATATGCTGAAAGAAAAACTAATCATGATAAGAATCTTAGAAGACCTACATCATCAAAAGGAAGGAAACATTTGAAAGGCTAAGGATATTTAAGACCCTATGATGGAATCTTCAAAACAAGGTTCATGAACCAAGGCAGATGTCTCATTTGGAATCCCATTCATGGGATCAAAAAAAGGATGATATGTAGACAAGCTAAGAAGAAGCAAGAAAGGCCACACCAACGGATGATCAAAGGAGAATCAAGATGAGGTATGTATGCATTAAAGTTTAGTCATGTTATCATTTGTATATTATTGATTCATGGGTATAGTTATATAACATGATCAAGCATGAAAGAATCTCTTTCACCAAGAACATGTTCGAAGGCATGTACCTCAATGCTATGATGGTGAACAAAAAATATTCTCACATAAGGAGCATAAGATTGTTGAGTAAGAAGAAAGAAGAAATGTTGATAAGTCCAGAGAGCAAGCAATGAAGGAATGCTCTCACAAGAGGCATTGGATGGTTGACCTATCTATCTAAGAAGAAGCAAAATGAATAAAGAGATCAAGCATGTGAAGAACACCATGATCACCAAGAATCACTATCTGAAAAAATGCCTTGAAGATATCTCTCGAAAGAAGGCATGAAAACATTGATAAAGAAAGAAAGGACCATTGACGCCCATGAAGGCCTTGGAAATACAAAAGGTGCAAATAACTGATTCTACTCTACAGAGATGTCGTGATGAAGAAGTCACCCAACAAAAGAAAAAGCATCGTTGAAGCAATATCAGGATGAATTCATGATGGGCTACTAGCCTAAGCAAGTACTATGAAGCATCCATGAGAATAGTATTCTGAAGCATGGACAAGATAACAAAGGAGTAGCCAAGATGACAAGAAAGCCTTATAGTCACTTTACATGAAGCAATGAAATGACAAACAAAGAAGGAAAGTGATCAATGGATGGTGCCCTACCTAGAAGAAGTTTGAACAAAGACTTTATGACATCATGAAAGAAATGAGATCAAGCAATTGAAGGACCCACGAAGAAGAAGTTTTTGACGAAGGAAAGAGTCTCTAGTTAAGAGGGAGCTTTGACAGATCCCTGATCAAGAGGGAGTTTTTGGATCACCCGTGATTACAAAGGAGTGACAATTGTGTGTTCCATTTCATGGGTCATGCACTAGACCAAGACTAACATCCGTAAGTCTAGATGAAGGCCAAGAATGGAAATGTAGACACAAGATAGACACAACATTCTTGTCTTCATTTGGGAAGAAAGGATGGGAGGATTAGGTAATCATCTGGCATCTGGTACTCTTTGAGGATGTGTAAGGCATCCAAGGCAAGAGTAGGCAAGAGGACCGATATTATTTGAGGGTTGGGAACCCAAGATAAGAATAGTCCTAGAAAGTCATACTTAGAGAACATCCATGTGGGTATGTACCTTGAGAGACAATGATGAAGTAGTCTATAAATCATTGGTATCGCCAGAATTGTAGCTTATGGTCTCATAAAGAGATGGAGTTGTTAGTCAAGTCCTTTCACTATGACAATGCTAATGTATATGATGCTATAACGGATGGATTTCAAATCCAGTTTCTCTTATGCGAATTCTTCAAGATTGAAAATCACTAAAAACCTTGTAATATTCTATGAATACCTCCCTAGTTAAGAGGAAGTGTTGAAGGAAATGTAACTAGGCTAGGCCTTCATAATGTAATTTTGATATTTGTACTTATTCAATAAAAGAGAAATTATTTTGATATTATTTATCAATTAGTTTCTTGCTCATTGAAAATAGGTCAAGCACATTTTGAAGTGCTTCTAGAGAGTCAAAGTCAAAATGTAATTATGATGAGACCCTTTGAGGGCATGTTACATCATGTATGTCAATGTACAAGGTCATGGGAACATCTCCAAGCAAAGAAAAACCCTCTCCTAACATCAACGAAGTCTCCAAGGAGCAAAACAATGAATAAAAAAAATGAATTGTAGCATCATTGTCTAGTCGGCATAAAAGACAGTCAAGTTGGCCTAAAGAGGATGGATAGACCTTTATTTATAGAGTTTGTCCACTCCTCATACAAAGCATCATCAAGCTCTGTAATAAACGAAGAAGGATAGCCAAGTAAGGGTGGAGAAAAGACAGGTTTACGGAGCCTCTAATGCAGTGAAAGAGAAGAAGTAAAATTCGAAGTCAAAGGGATAGTCTTTAAGGAGAAACACAGTCACACATGCAAGAAATAGAGTCACCTCTGCAGTCACAGTAGCAGAAATATAACAATCTCAAGTTTATCATTTTTTGGGATTCTAAATAGGCTTACAAGGCCTCCCATACAAGCAAAGAGAGAAGGACCTCAAGCGAAGTTAGAAGGATCCATATACCTACAATTAGGACCCTCCCACGTGCGAAGACTAGGGCTGCAGTGTTGTCACACTAAGCCTGCTACCATGCATCAAAAGGGAACTCAGATGATCTAAAGAAGGAGTGAGTATACTTAGGTGAAGGATATCACTAAGTAGAAACATATCTCCTAGAAGATCTACTTACTATAGAAAGAAGAACAAAGTGTTGGAAGAAGGAGCAGAAGTGTTGGAAGATAGAGGTCCATGTGCCGGAAGTTATAGTGAAAAAAGAGGAAGGATTTGACTTATTATTAGAGGATATCCTAGTCAAGGGTCTAGGGTTTTGCAGTTGTGTAAATAAGAAGCTTCAATAAGAGAAAACTTACAAGGGGTTTTCCTCTCAAGAGGGTAGAGGTTTTATCCCTGGCAGAGAGCCAAACTTTGAGTTCTTATTATTTTGTTTGGTAGAAGTTTGATGAAGTACACACATATACACTAATAATAATAAGAAGAAGCATAGGTTAACAAGAAAAGTAAAAAGACTCCATAAATTGTTATCAAGTAATGAAGAATCATAACAACACTACTTTTCCCTAGATTCTTCAACATTAACTAGGGAGGTATTCATAATTATTCAAGCAGTACGAGGATAGTACTCACTTTGAAAAGTTTTTATAAGTAGAGTATAAATAGCATGTACAATGCTAGAGATCTAGATACCATTTAGGCTATCTTCGAAGGTATCAACCCATCTAGATACCATCTAGGATACCTATCAAGGCACCATCCAAATATGGATTTGGGTGTCATCTAGGCTACCTGCCAAGACACCGGGTATCATCTAGGCTATCTTCCAAGACACCAACCCTAATAGGGTTCTAGGTATCATCTAGGCCACCTGCCAACTTTACTAACTCAACAAGGATTCAGGTGTCATCTAGGCTACATGCCAAGACACCAACTCAACAAGGATCCACGTGTCATCTAGGCTACCTTACAAGACATGAACAAGGATCTAGGTACCATATAGCCTACCTGCTAAGGTACCAACCCTAACATGGATCTAGGTATCATCTAGGCTACCTGCCAAGATACCAACCCTAAGTACCATCATACAGGCTTTGTTTAGCCTAAGGTACAACAACTCATCATCTTGATCTGGTTAGTGCCTCAACCTTATGGTATATAGATTATTACAGATTTGACATCATCAAGGTCAAAATTCAAGGAAATTTTCTCTTCAAGGAGTACTAGTCAAATATGCTTACTCAATTCTTCGGTCCATTCTCTCCTCATGGCCTTCATTATACATTTGGTTGCTAGTCCTAGCTTGGTGCATGACACACGAAGGAGGTAATCATGTCCATCATCACTCCCTCTCAACCAAGGAGGATTTACACATTCCTTTACACAAAAATGGAATATATCCAATCTCCCGCTCAACTAAGGAGGTGTGTCCAACATCAGCTACTTTGTTATTTTAGTGGAGATCATAGTAGTAGTAGTTACATAAGATCTTCATTTAGCATAATCATGTCATTAGAGAATTTCAACATTTCTGAATATCATGGAGCCATCCTCTAATACTTGTGGCAGGGTTCAAGTCATAAATCTTACACATTCAAAGCATTGAAAGGGTTGTTTCTAAGTAAAGTTCTTAGATAATGAGCTGATGTTGACAAGAAGTGACTCGTCATAGGAGGGCCTTGCTGTATCCCACATCTACGACGCGAAATGAAGCAAATGATTTTTTGGAGGTGAAAACGATCTAATGACACAAGGTTCAGGAATGGCGGTAATGAAAAATGAAGGTTGAAGGTATTGCAATGGATGAGATATAACTGGATTGTGGTTTCTCGACTGAATGACTTCTCTTAAACATGTTGGCGACACTGAGATGGATTGGTAGCGTTAACCCCAAAATATGGATGGTGTAAAAGACCAATGGTGAGATGACCAGTGAATGGAATAACCCAACTTGACTCAATAATGGTGATGGAGTGGAAGTGTCATGTTCAAGAGCGACCTGCTACCATAAATTTCTTCAAGTTTTTTCCCTTTTTTCCCCAGTCATTGCTGACCAGTACCTATTTATTTTTTTCAAGCTTGAGGAGGATAACATATCCTTGTTCTATAATATTCCCTTTGGGAAACCCTGTCGCTATGTTTTAATGAGTCTAGCGACAGTGAAACTCGTTCTTGTCTAGAATGGACAAGTTTGTCGCTATTATTTTAACAAGTTTAACGACAAGGATCACTCGGTCCTTTTCATGTTTAGAGAGTTTGAAAAGGGATGAAAAAGGAAACTCTGTCTCATCTATAATGGACAGGTTTGTCGCTATTTTTTTAATGAGTTCAACGACAAGGATAACTTAGTCCTTTTCATGTTTAGAGAGTTTGAAAAGGGACGAAAAGAAAACTCCAGAAGTTCTTTTTCGTAGAATAATCCCTTAGGTCCAAAAAAGGATAAAATAATATGAAAGGGATGACTTTTCTGATCACTTTAACGAGATGAAAAAGACAAGTGCTTGAACTTTTTCGTGAGATAATCCTTCAGGTTCGAAAAAGATTAAAATATCTAGGAGGGATGACATTTCTGATCACTTTAACGAGTTGGGAAGGTCAATTGCCTGACAATATTTTCATATTTAATGAGTCTAAAAAGGGTTAAAAGGAGACTTGATTTTGAGGAACGAGTGGTGTCTAGGATAGCAACTGGTTCCGGGTAAGCTTGGAACTTCTCAAAACGTGGTAATTTCTGTGAAGAGGTTGGCTAACAAGACCACTCATCGCAAATGTTCCTCAAAAAGGGTAAACAACCAAGTGGAAGTGTATGATCTGCCAAAAGAATGGAGGTGATGGGAAGTACACAACCAAGGCTCAAAAGGCTGATAGCATGGAAATCACAAAGGTGGGTTCATTTTTTAATGAGCTTGAACCATGGGGGAACTATGCTCAGTTTTAGTTTCATTTTTTACGCAAGCTAGAAATGACAAAAATAAAAAGCTAGAAATGACAAAACTAAAAAGATAGAAACAACAAAAACTAAAAATTGAAAATGAAAATTGAAAAAGGAAATGAAAAGTTTGCATGGCCCCATCATGATGAAAGTGAGAGTCTCCAATAGCCATATGGAAACTTACTGAGGTTAGGTGGGACGGTTTCGTCTAGAAGACAAAACACTTCCTTGGCTTCGTCCACAAAATAGACAAAGTTGAATGGTGTGTCAAACCAATCACGTAACCTACAGGGAAACTTATCTTTTCAGCTAGGTTCGTTCTGTAGAATAGATAAGGGTGCATGCCCCCTAAGCTTTGTTACATTCACTAGACTACTCATGGCAATCAGGTGGATGGAATGAAGGCTCAAGAGATACAGCTGATGTAAAAGGACCATTTAGAGATGTTGATTGACTTGGAGATATGCTTGAACTGGGAAATAAAAGCTAGTCAATGGTGACAATTTTGCCTTCATGCGGGAAACACATCACTCAGAAGAGTGTTGAAACAATAGCCTCCATGTTATAAACATAGTCACGTCCAAGGAGTAGATTTTAATCTAATGGTCCTGGGACTACCATCACATTTAGATGAATAGTTTTCCCTCCCAAAGTGATTGGTAAATTAGGAAGGATCCCTAATGGTCTACTAGTTCCTTTGTTAAAGCCTAACAGATTATGTGTAACAGGCATAAGCAATGGTGAACCAAGTGCTTTCCAAGCAGTTGAGGAAAGGATACTCATTGATGCCCCTTCATCTAGAATAGTGCCAGACACGATCATTTTATGAACTTGTACTATGATCTGGAAAGTTACATGACAAGGAAGGCGGGATATTGCTAGTCAATTCCAATCAAAGGAAGTGACTAGACTACTTGGAGGAGGTACCAAATAAATGGGAAAATTAACCTCTTGAGTTACGATAACTGGAGGATTTTCCTCCTGTGTGTGAAGGAATGGGTGGATTGCCCCCAAGTTCATCAGACTCTGAAGTAAAAAAAGGAATTTGAACAGTATCATTCTCACTCTCTTCGGGAAGGGTACAATTATCTGAAGGTGAACTTGGGTCAACTGTCACTTCGACCTGTTGACTTTGGTCAGGTATAGACTCATAAGATTCACTTTCAGAGAGAGTGGTTTCGATTGATGGTTGAATTAAGTCAGTCAGTTTTTCAACTAGTAAAGGACTTGGGGAGAGTTTTATGTAGCCAGATGGAAGTTGCTGTGGTGATGCAAGATGGTTATCCAACACTCTTTTGGCTTCATCCAAAAAAGGAAAAAGGTGAAGGGTATGGTTCCCTTCACATAACTTACATGGAAATCTAACCTTTCTTGTCTGTTCATGAACTTTACTATCACTAGTTGAAGGTGTGTTATCAACATGATCTCTAGAAGTTGATGACATAGGATGGTGTGAACGGGGAGACCATTCTCTCAAAATCCGAGGAAAGAAAGGACAGTCTCGAGAAAAATGGTCACTTGTACAAATTACGCATGTAAATTTGGTTTTGGAAAGTTTAATGTACGTTTTTTTCACCTGCTGATGTATCCAAAGCAATGGTTGCTTGGTTTCCCCCTTGCTGAATTGGATTCTTCTTCTTCTCCTTCCCTTTCTTCTTCTTCTCAGCCACCTGGTTACTAGCATCACTATTTTCACCAAGAGAAGATGAGGAATGGGAGGGAGAAACAAATGAAGAAGAAGGCAAAGGGTAAACTTTAGTATCAATTGGATTGTGATTCGATTGCAGAGTAATCACGACATTTTGAACCACAGAGGTTGAAAACAGGCATACCAGCAGGCCAATGGTTATTCTTGGAAGGGACAATGTAGCCATATACGGAGCACCAATATTTCCCCAAGAAGAAAAATCACTAGGATTCCCTTCAAAAGAGATTCCTTGATTGGTGGACTCCATATATCTAAGCCTAAGATCAACTAAGGAACATGGATTTTATTCCGAATTCAATTAGTTTTAATGACGCTTTGACACAACTTTTCTTTTTTAGTTTTTAAGAGTTGAGAAAAAAGCTAAAGATGACTCTAGTCTCCTTCAATTTTTAATGAACCTGAAGTGACAAGTGCTCAGATGGACCTTTTCTTTTAAAGAGTTGAAAATGAACGAAAGTGACTACTCTAGAAATCTAGACAAGGGGATTACCAAACCAATCGTAAAATTGCAATATACACCTTTGTGATAAATTAAAGAGAAATTACCAAGGTCTTATGTATGGCAGTCAATCTTCCTGAATGTTGGGTTCAGTGTATTATGATCAATAAGGCGGTAGACTCAGCGTCCTATGGATAAAAGGATATAAGCCTATTGTGGTTTCCCAATATATACATGATGGTACGGGGAGCACAAGTCCGTGCTAGCACTTGTCATATCAAGGAGGAGGAATCACCCAACCTTCAATGAAAATGATAGTTACTAGTTTTTACGACGATAGAACACGTCTCTAGCCTAGACCTCTAGATGTGTTGCATTAAGTTCCAAAGCGTTGTTAAGTTCATTGAAATTTATTTTAAAGTTGATCTTGTTTAAAGTTTGCCTTTCAATGGTTTACTGCGTGATGATGATTTGAAATTCCTAAAATGCAATCTACAATGATAAACAATCTTTGTTTATTTTGAGTAATGAAAATCCTAGCTACTAGGGAAAGAAGATTACAATTCTTTCAAACAAAGAGCAAAGAGCACATAAAATAAATTCAAATTCAAATGCATGTATTCGTTTTTTGTTTTCCTTAATGTGAAAAATGCCAGAAAGGAAAACTAAATGCAACAAAGATCTGAAATATTTTTCTTTCAAAATGGCATTTCAACAATTTCTTCTTCAAAAGAGAAAGGAAGACTAAATGACACTTTTCAATTTTGAATAAAAACAATGCTTTTGACACTTCAAAAATCAACAAATCAAACCAAATACATGATGAAAAGTTCAATCGACTATTCAGGGAAGGAAGAATCCACGACACTTCTCTTTTCAACAGAAAATGACAGTTACGACACTTTTTGCATCAAAGCGACAAATTGATTTAAACAACTTTTCGACAAAGGATTGTAAATGATGAAAAAATAAAAAAAACATTCACTAATCCTAATCAATGGAGGCTGATCTATGTGATGCAAGTAGGCTTTAGTAAGGAGGCACTGTTCATAAGCAGCAAAACAACTAAACAAAACTGAAAACAAGGACAAAAACCCCCAATTTCTAGAATGGAAATAGGTTCAGTCAGTCATCACACCTGGGCTTCATAGAAACAGGGATGCATCGCACTTTACACACTCAGGAGGTGCAATGCATACTGGTTTACAGTGACAGATAGTGTGATGGGCTAGGGAGCGCAACTGAAGTGGGTTTTGGCTCAGATGTGCAACTGTTTTCAGTGAGTTAAGCTGAGCTATGATGGATAGTAAAGAGAAAAGTACATAGGAATGTCTTGAGAGGTTACTGAGCTACCAAAAGGGCATCTAGAATTCTTGTAAGTCAAATGTTTAATTCATAAACTAAACCAAAGATTGACTGAAGCAACATTCATCTACTATGCGATTGCAGAGCAAAAGCAGTTTGAAGGCTACCTGGCTAACTTCAGGCTCTGTCTATAGTTTATAAAACAAACAATAAAAACAAACAAACATCTATTCGATCCCCAGTGGAGTCGCCAATTTGTTTCCGGGAAAACTAGTGTCTTGTTGAACGACTAGCCCTCTAGGTTTGGCAGCTACCCTAGAAACAACAGTTCAAAGTAATTCAATGATTTCTTCTATGTGTAATGGATAAGAGAAAGATAATGGTACCAACCTGGAACTTCTGCCTAATCCTCTGATTGATCTCTCTCCCCCTTGATAGAGCCTGCAACTCCTCCCTGTACTTATCCCGCTTGGAGAGTACCTGTAGAAACGCAGTAACAAAGAACCGTCAAAGCATCTTGATCTATTACAACAAACACATTATAGAATTAGATATATAATGAACATATAATAGCATTCACAAATGATAACACTCACAATTTCACAATCATATGGAAGAAAACTTGAAGAAATTTATTAAATAGAAGGGAGAATTACAACCCAGTTATCTGATCCAGCATCATCCTCCCAGCATCAAGCCCTCTTCACCTCATGAAATAGCAAGATCACACCAACAATACCATGCTCTTTCCTCAAGTACAAACTATCAACAGTTCCTTACAATTCACAACATTCCAGCCTCCGGATCTCTTAGATGAGGGATCCAGTTATAGATGTGTGCAAGGGTGTGAGTCATCTCTGGGGTTTGATTAGTGTCATTCCACTTGTTACATTTGGTTCCACAAGAGAAGAGATAATTGAAGTTTAGATCCCTTATCCTTGGGCGAATTCAGAGAGGCAAGTGTCATAGGAGAAGTTTCTAGAAGATTCCATGAGCAACCACTTAGCAAACTATCTTGGACATTTGTCCATCCTTGCTCATCGAACCCTATAGAAGGCCTAATCAGTATGCATCACACTTGAGCAGTGTATCATTCAGTATGCATTGCACCTAGCTAGTGTAGAAGTCAGTATGGTTCAGTTTAGGCCAATTCTCGATGGTTTCTCAGGTGTAACTTTTGGGGAATGATGTAATCAGATGACCATATTCTTTTAGGGCATGAAACAACTCTTTTAGGGGTTGATGAGCCCTAGTTTATCGACATATAAGTTTGGGGTTGATGTGCCCAAATATGTTTATAACAGGTATGCAGATATAGCCAATTATCTTTCTGCATGGAAGTTTCCACAGTATTTGTCCTCCAAGGATAAAATAAAAATCATACAACAAATTGCTACATATACCTGGATAGATGGGAACCTCTACACATTGGACTAGATTTCTAGATCAGACACTGTGTTAGAGAAGATGAGGTCTTTGATATCCTTAAAGCCTGTCATGAGGAACTCTGTGGAGGACACTTCATAGACAAACAGGCAGGATACAAAGTCCTTTCATTAGGGTATTACTGGCCGAAAATATTTCAGGATGTCAAGAAGTTTGTTAAGGGATGTGATAGTTGTCAAAGGATGGGCCAACCACTACAATCAGATTAGATGTCGTTATAGCCCCAAATCGTCCTAGAACCTTTTCAGAAGTGGGCTCTAGATTTTGTGGGACTAATTAATCCTTCATCTAGACAGAGATCCTACATCTTGGTCAGAATTGACTATGTCACAAAATGGGTTGAGGTGAAGGCACTAACCAGATCCACAGAGAAAGTTGTCTCAGAATTTTTGTTTGAAGACATCTTTCTTCGATTTGGCATGCACAGGGAGATAGTCATAGACAGAGGGCCCCAATTCACATCTCATAAGATCCAGGACTTGGTCGAGAAATATAAAATCCATCATAGAATCAAAACACCTTGTCATCCACAAGCAAATGGCCAAGTAGAAAGCACTAAAAAAGTCATAGAGGGGATCCTTACTAAGACTGTGGCCAACCATCAAAGAAATTGGCCTGACAAACTTCCAGAAGTGTTATGGGCATACATGACTACATCGAGGAATACCACTGGATTCTTACCATATGAACTTGTGTATGGTAAGAACCCTTTATTCCCCATTGAATTTGAAATCAAGACACTAAGGACAACATTGTAGGTCAATTTGGATTTGGCTATAGCACAAAAGTAGAGATTGAACTAGCTCAATGAATTGGAGGAGAAACAATGGACTACTATCCTACAAATAGAGATTATCCAACAACAGAGAGCTAAGTGGCATGACATATTTATAAACAAGAATAAGTTCCAGAATGAATATTGGGTTCTCTTATATGACTCAAGATTTAAAGACTTCAAGGGTAAGCTCTGCACCAGATGTCTAGGTCTTTATAAGGTAGATGTGGTCTTTGACAATGGGACTGTAAATTTGGTGACCATTGACAGTGTGAGGACACCATTACTTGAAAATGGGCACTGCCTTAGGTTATATCACAAACCTACCTCAAGGGATTCATTTGTCAACATTGTCACAAATTCGGATATACAGATTACGGGAACAGGGGAAAGCCCCCCTATGCTGCAAAAAATTTAATTTTTCGAATAAGTGTAACAACTGAAAATCAACTTTGGTTGGCAGCTGTTACACCTTCTTTTGGAAAAATTTTTTTAATAAGAATAACAATCTAGCTGTGAAAACCTTTCCTAAGTGCAGATAGACACTTTTGTAGTAGTTGAAAACCACCTAGTGGCAGTTGTTACACACTCTGTAACAACATTTGTTATTTCAGAGCATATCTTACGATACATTTTTTTACATGATCTTTTCTTCTTTATCTTTTTGTAGAAATTAAAATAACATATATTAGTCATCTTGGTTGTTACATTTGTAACAACCAACGACTTTTCAGGAATAAACAAAAATTTTATTGTAATAAGTAGCAGAACATCACCATGATCCTTGTCATCAGAATCAAGTTCGCATGTCTGACTGACCGAGCTTGGTTTGCGAATCGCATCGCCCATTACTTCGCCCCACGTCACCCAAGTATGTCATCAAAAAGGTAATATTGAATTCGTTTTATTTTGTAATTATGGCAACTTAAAATGACTATTGACGGTCGAGGACAACTATCATAATTAGGGGGGGGGGATGAATCATATGGCGACATGACCATCGCATGACTTGTGATCATTAGAAAAATCCAGCAATTAAGGCATGATGACCCAGTAGTTATTGTTACTTAATGTTGATCATACCAAAAAGGGTAAGTGTACCATAGACGAGACCTCCCCATGAATCACCATTAAGGAAAAATTCATTGTGCAGTATGAACCATGTGTGCCAAATCCCAATCTGAAATATTCACCTGCACCACCCTACCACCATACCCTTTATCCCTACTAGAAGCACTAAACCCCCATTTAGAGAGCTCGGAGAAGAGAAAATAGCAGTGTAGGTTGAAACAACTAGATTGTATGTCGACTACCCTGAAGCACTTAAAGGGAAGGATAAGAAGGTGGAACAACACTAAATTGCATAAGAAATGGGAGGAGCAGCAATACGGCATGAGCCACGGTCCACGGAATCCTTGGAAGATTTCCCAACAACATGCCAGATTTTCAAGGATGCAGGCTGGTTCAAATTATTTTAGAGGTTGGAAGGATGAGACGACAATGTTTCCATGGAATTTGCAAAGAATCTGGAGAGAAACTAGATAGAGGTCAGAGGATTGAAGTTGGAGTTCACGGAAGAGGTGATTTCTAGAGTAATAGGATTTCCAGTAGAAGGGAAGAGATGGTTTAATAGGAAGGTCAATGACCCCTCACTGAAAGGGGATTTCCTCCAAGAAGAAGAGTCGTTGGTAAAGAAAGGCAGGGGAATTGATAGACTTTCACTCCCCCAACCATGGGTGGATGTTTCCCTCTACCTCATCAAGTACATTACTTGTGAAGGAAGGGCAAAAATTGTGTTTAATTATCATTTTCCGTTGTTGAACCACCTCCAACATCAGTAGCTGATCAACCTTCCTTATTTCTTGTTGGGCAACATTAGGCACATGGTCGTGGCTATGAAAACAACTGCACATCTAGAAACATGCGTTACCAACTGTGGCCTTATCAAACTCATTGTGTTGGATGCTTTGAACTGACAGGGCAAGAACTGGGAAGAATTCATGTGGAAAAGGCCCATGACCACCCGCAGAAGGCAAACTGAGACATATGAGGAAGCTCTAGAGGTGACAAAGGACCAACCCCAACCCTCGATAATCAGGGTTAGCAAGAGATCAATTTACAAACTAATTGGTGGTAGGAGACTGAGGGAGAGGATAAGAGTTAGCGGGCACCCAGAGTCCCCATCCATGTGAAGGAAGAACAAAGAAGCTTCAGAGCAGAAGGATGAGGAGCAAGCTCAACTAGAAGAACCTTCTTCACCTGGTAAGAGCCAAACCCAATCCTTTCTCTCGAAAATTGAAATTCTAGAGGAAGAAATTAGAGAATTGAAGGAACAACTAGTAGAAGGAAAGGTAGAGCCAAGAGCTCCAGAGCTAGATACTTTTGCAGAGGTTGTGGACAGGGCCAGAAGGGGAGAAATCTCAAGTACTCTGTGTGTAGCCTATGCTAAGAAGTTGGTGGCAGTAGGATTCAAATTCTGTGCAGCAGACAGCACCTCGAGGGAGACTCAAACTAAAATTTTGGAAGTTGTTACATAAGAACCCATTGAGGATGTTACTCTTACACAAGAATTAGCAACCGAGATAGCACAATCCAGAGGAAGTGATCGGGTAATGGATACATAGGAGCCCTTGGCTAACACTGATGTTTCATCAGAACCAACAATGGAGGAGGAAGTCAGCCAAGCAAGGGAAGAGACAGATAATATCCATGAGCCTATGGTCAACACTATTGCTACACAAGAACCAATAGTGAAAACCAAAGCCGATCCTAAGAAAAACGATGCACAAAAGTCTATGGATAACACCGCCACTACACAAGAACCAACATTGAAAATGGAAACTAACTAGGAAGATAAAGAAATTGTGACAAAATCCACTAACGAAGCTAATGTTACACAAGAACCAGTAGTCGAGGTGGAACAGTTGCGCCCTCAGGAGGCTGCTACACCCTCAATTGATAGTGCATTCGGAAGAACGTCAAGTCTTGATGAAGGATGGCGTTCTGAAAGATTGTTGTTGTTGCCAAAGCTACAAAAGTGGAAGCCGTTGGCTCTCTCTCTATAGGAGGGAGTTATTTCACTCGAAATGCATAAAAGAATGATGGATTCCCCGAGAGAAAAATGGCTAAAAGAAGAATGGAAAAGAGAAGAGGAGGCACGAAGGCACAAGGAAGTTATAAAGAAGAAGGATGAACAAATCTATCAGCTGCATCGACAGGTCTTAGACCTGAGGTTTGATAAGACCAAACTTCGTGACCTTGCTCTAAACCTGCTAGCATGTAGGCGGTTCTCCCTGTCATACCCTGTGTTCCTGTGGGAACATTACTAATTTCAATTAAAGGAAGTTTGTGACAATATGTCATATTTGGGTTCTTAAACTCGTACCTTTTTGGAATTTTTTTGCTCTTGTGACTTTGATGACCAGATTTTGTTGTGCGAGCTATTCTTGCACAATATCATGTGTGAATATGTGAGCACGAATATGGTACTGAGAGTCCTCTCCTACATGGGGGACTTGTAGTTGCGGGCCTTCCTTTCATTCACGAGGAATCAGATTGAGTGGCACCTGGTAAAGAAAATAGAAGAAACCAATGAGGAAAGAACAACGTTGTGGGCCAGGGCTGAGCCAGGAATGGATTACGAACTCTGGCAAGAGTTTAGACTATTCTTGAGCACTCTAGAAATTAGAGAACAATCAGTTGTCTACAGAAAAAGAATCGTTAGGATTTGCCTCAACTTGTTTACATATATGAGGGGCCAAGCCCTAGCCGGATGTCTCAAGCACACCGAGTCTTGTAGCATAGAGTTACAGGAAGGGAACCCCTTTGAGTGCAGGAACATCATGGCTGTTGTTACACGGGTGCCGAAATATGCTCGGATTATACAGACACTGGGGGCGTTCTGGATTTGCCTCAGGTTCAAATTTCCTTTGATATGGTTGCCATTGGATGAGCATCAACCTCATTACCGTTTATGTAACTATGAAGAGGAACCTTAGCCACGTCAGTTAATGGCCATTCAAGGATTCAGAGTTCCGGGCGATGACACTGCTGGTGCCTATAATTTCACAGATTTGCATCGAGGGTACAGTAGAACGAATTCAGATTCTGCATGGGGACATGTATTTGCTTCAGTCAGAGGGATATGTTGGGTGTGGTTTTTTACCTATTTTCTGCACATTCATTCCCCAGTTTTTACTTTTATGTCCCCGAGTCCCATGACTTTATATGACTAAATTCCCTATTTTATTACCTTTTTAACCTATTATACTGTCACGTTACTTTGTTATATTTTACCAAATAATACAAGGCTTTATTCCTTTTTGTGGCTAACTGGGAGAGTATTGAAGAAGTATTTTGGGAAGTCCTTCTTTTCAGGTGTTGGCTCGCGAGAAGAAAGCTATGAAGCGGACAACTATTACAGGTTGATGCTACACATTAGATGTTGTTACAGGTTGCTATTACACATTAGATGTTGTCACAGGTTGTTCTTACACATTGGATGTTGTTGCGCCACGCGTTGATGTGCCATTACACTAACAGTGTTGTCGCCAGTAATGTTGCGTCATCCCAAACCGCCATTCACTCGATGCTATTACACCAAAGCTGGGATGGGTACTATTCCACATAAAAGATGTCGACAATAGGGATTGTTTATTTTTGAAGCAACAAGACCCAAGAATTTGCAATCATAATTGATGGACATTTGTATTTAGAAATAGGTTGTAACTACTTTTATTTTTTATCAGCATGATAATTGTGAAATTCTCATGACTAATTTGTTTCTAATTTTAGGTTGTAATAACTATAAAAGACTTTATTTTTCATGTAAAAGGATATGGTATATAGAGAAGCATTGTTACTCTACTTCTGTAATTCTAAATTTATTTTTAATATCAATCAGCACGGTCATGTTGTTAATATTCTTACACTAATTCGTTAGTCACTTTTGTGTTCTTCCTGTGCCCTACTGTGGAGGAAGGGCCCTCCGCTTTGGCAGGGATTGCATTGATATAGGTAGCGTACATTCTAGTTTAGTTAATTGATTTATGGTTTCTCATTGTTGATGTACAAATCATGGATTTCATTCGCCGATGTTTCCATTTATATTATGCTATTACACTGAGTTAATCAATAGAATGGTAGTAACTAGCTGGACTAGATATTGGTTCCTATGTGACGCGCCTTTACTTTGATAGCTGCAAGTTGTGATTTAATTCTTTAGAGTGTTTTTATGGATACATGCATGGTTTGATTCGGCAATTTCGATCAGCGACGTCTTTTACAGTTTTCTATGGTTTCTTATGCTTAGCTGGAGTGTATCGACACAGACAGTGCAAAATCCATTGAAACAACAAGACCTACCCTGGGTTGACAATAGATGTCGTAGTCTCAGTCAATTAAGATTGATTAAAACACCACTACAAAGAGGTTTCCAGCTAGAAGAGAAAGTTTCCTGAATAGTGAGGGGGACTGAGTAGTGGGGAAGATATGAGTGCCTCTTTCATGTCATCAAATGATCCTTGAGCTTAATCATCCCACAAGTATGGTACTCCTTTCTTGATCAGGTGCATAAAGCTTTTCGTTAATTCGTCATAATTCACGATGAAGCAATGCAAGAAGTTTACCTTCCCTTGAAAACTTTGGAGTTGTAAGATGGATTGTGGTGTGGGAAATTGAGTAATCACATTTAGCTTATCGGGATCAACCCTTATCCCATGTTTGGAGACAATGAAACCAAGTAGGCATCTAGAATTGACAAAGAATATGCACTTATGTGAATTCAAACAGATGTTATAGAACGTACACCTAAGAAAGATTGCTTGAAGATGAGCTAGGTGTTGGGCTCATTTCTTGGAATGAGCCGGAAGATCATCCAAGTAGGATTGAATAATGTTTTCGATATTGTGAAATGTATATTACATGGCCCTCTGAAAGGTTTCACCCACATTCTTTAGACTGAATGGGATATTTCGATATGAAAATATGCCCCCACGATAGATGAAGGAGGTTTTGTGTTGGTCCGTAGATTTTGTAGAAATTTGGTTATAGCTGGAGAAACCAGCCGTGAAGGAGAAGGATTCACAGCTGGCATAATCGTCAATTGTTTGGTCAGTGAACGGAGTTAGATAATTAACTTTTGTACATGTGGTGTTCAAATCATGGTAGTCAACATAAACACGGATGGTACCTTGTTTTTTTTTCTACCGTAATAAGATTGGAAACCCATTCTGTCAACGGAAAGGGATAGATAAAAGCAGCACGCGACCGTTTTTCAACTTCAATCTTAATAGCTGCAGTTTTACAGGTATGGTTCGGTCGAAGTCTTTGTTGGACCGACCTGACATTGTCATAGACCTTGATCTCATGCTCGAAAATAGAAGGATCTATGCAAGGAATTTCCTCATTAGACCAAGCAAAAACATCGCAGAATTCCTTGAAAAGGTAGGTGAAGCTCGCAATTTCCTTAGGATTCGAGTCAACTCCAATTTGAATGTTTTCCACGATGCCTGTTTTGACTAAGATGTAAATGAGCATATTCTTTGAAATATTTCACAAGTTCCCTTTCGAATCCATAGTTTGATAGTCGTATAAATCGAGGGAACAATCTCAAGTGGGTCAAAAGGTAGGATTTGTATAGGTTTCGCGTCAAAATTGGATATCAAAGCATAGTGATGAGAAGTTCCCAAGGTCTCTCTTCTAAATATATTATCTCTTCAATAACTCCATCCATAGGTAGGACTGCATTTAGGAGATTGTTAGAAGGAGTTGTGATGGGAGACGAGGTGGTACCTTTGGTCATAACCAAAGAAGCGTAATATTCATATGCAAATTGAATGGCTTGATAAGCCAATTTGGTTGGTGAAAGTGGCATTTGTTCTCCATATGAGTCAATGTTTGAAGGGGTTGGGATGATCCAAGGATTGGTTGGGTCATGAGGAACAGTGGAGACCATAGAAACCGTTTGTGGAACCTCGAGCAGCGGGAGAGGAAAGTAACTAAACATGGAGGAACCATTCAAAATATTGGTACCAACACTGACATAAGATTTAGGTATGCCACCCACTAAGGGCATGGTGCTGCTAGGATACGGGGAGTAATATGGGGTATAGAAGGAAAACTAGTCCAATGTGACTATTTTCCCATCCAATGGAAAGAGGATGAGTCGCAAGACTGAAAAAACAATGGCAGTCATGGAAAAAGTCTAACTGCGGACCAAAACAAGATTATAGTCGAGATGACAATCTACGACTTCAATATCCACTATTACAATTTTCCCACTCAAAATTATGGGGTGGCTAGCAAGGTATCCTTTTGAGATGAAAGTGTGGCCATCGAATGCTTTAAGGGAATTTTACAACGGAGTGAGGGTGGGAGAACCCAGGGCGAGCCAACATGAATTGGACATGATGCAGGTCGAAGTGCCTTCGCCAATGACCTTTCTATGGATAGCTATGCCTTTTGATATTAATTTCAGCTGAAATGCAATCTGGTGGGAAAGGTGAGGCTTACTCTTCTCCATGTTAAATGGCTAGCATGGAATCATGATGATTAACTACACCAATGGCCAAAAGAAAAGATTTCCATTGTGCTAGATAGGTTTGCAATACTTCGAGTGCGGACATGGCTGATGGTGCTTGTGCCAAATATTCTACAATATTGTAGTTCTGGGTAGCACATGCATGTTGGCATTATGATTTCTGGTTTGGCTCTATGGTTCATGTGTTGTACTTGATGGCAACTCATACAGGTGGCAAAACTCTGATCAGGCTCTCAAAATGATAAAAATTAAGAGGTCCGCATGTGCTCAGTGAAAAGCGTGCGTACCCGCAGGTACGCCATGCAGGAAATGCAGTCATACCCGCAGGTTACCCGTTCAGAAGGTGCGGTCCCCCAGTTCACTCACTTCAAGGCAGAGAAGCGTGCTCATATGGGGTTTCTTATGTATGGCCCGTGGTATTTAGCCCGTCGTTCATGATCCTATGGTTTTGGCCCGTGGTATAGGATCTAATTTAACCCCGGTTTGGATCCCTTGTTTTGGTTATTTGATGGTTTTGTCCCATGGTGTGAATGAGGGCTTGACTATAAATAGGGAAGGAGATCACCTAGCCAATGTATCTTTTGCAAATTGAATATCTTAAGATCTGAAATATTGGGTTATCGGTTTAAAAGCTTGATCTATATAAAAGTGAAGTTGAAAGTGAATCTATGAAGTGTGATCTCTCGGGCGCATGATCAGATCTGGGCATCTGACTATCTGTGGCACACTGGTGGACTGCCAATTTGGCCCTAATCAGAGGTTCGCAGGTGATTAACGGTGCAAGTGCGGGGGTACGCACAGCAGAAGAAGGCGCAGTGCGTGGGTACGCAGCACGACAGAAGTCCAGGTGCGGTGGTTCGCAGTGAAGAGAAAGCAGAAGCGCGGAGGTACGCTGTGCGACAGAAGCCGCAGGTGCGGGGACACAGTGAAAGTACGCGGCGCGATAGAAGCAGTGACTGCGGAGGCACAGTGAAAGTACGCGGCGCGATAGAAGCAGTGGGTGCGGGGGCACAGTATAGGTACGCGGCGCATTTAAAGGAACAGTGCGTGTATACACAGTGTTGTTCAAGGCTCTATGCGGGGATACGCAGAGGTGCATGAGGTGAAGTGCGTAGCAACACATGCCAGATAAAGAAAAACTGCGGATCTGTATTAAGGCATTTATTTGACTGACCTTTCTCCGTTGATAAGGTGTTCTGGATTTTGTTTACTAATCGTGTTACTGCAGTTGACTGGGTGATTTACTTGTACATGATGATCACTTGATGTTTATGGATCCAGTTTGAAAATTTATGAAAAGTGATCCTTGAAAGAAAAGAAGTAGGGGGTTGTAGCTCCCTTCCAGGAGAGACTGGAAAATGAGAGAGAGTTGTAGCTCTCTGCAGGTTGCAGCCTGCGTACTGGTAAAGGACTGCACCAGTACAAAATCATTGTAAAAGGAGTTTCTAATTTAAAAGAAGATAGAGACATATTGCAGCAGGTGGTTTTCACCCACATTGGGTTTCCACCTTATATCTGGTGTTCTTTGGTGTGACTATCTGTTTTTCTTGTTCATGCTCATTATTTTATGGTACTGACATACAAAAATAATTCAAAGTATAAATAAGGAAGATTTATTAAAATAACTTGATAATACTGATTCACCCCCCCCCCCTCTCAGTATTATTTCCAACAATTGGTATCAGAGCAGGTCCTTCAGAGAAGCTTGATCGCTTGAAGGAAGATCACTCATCATGAGCAACTACGAGAGGGAAGCATCAATCAGGCCACCAATTTTTGATGGGACAAACTTCAATTATTGGAAGGTAAGAGTTACTGCCTATCTTCAATCACTTGGTACAGAAGTTTGGGATATCATAGATACAGGCTACACTTTTCCTTCAGCTACTCCTACAGATCCGGCCGAAAAGAAGAAATATGAAACAAATGCTAAAGCAGTCAATACTCTGCTGGGATGCTTATCTCAAACAGAATTCGTGAAGGTTATGCAATATAAAACCGCAAAAGAAATATGGGACAAGATTGTCTTGAGCTACGAAGGAGATGAACAGGTAAAGCGTGCTAAACTTCAAACCCTTAGGATTCAGTATGAGAATCTCAGAATGTATAATGATGAAAGTGTGGCTAACTATTTCCTTCGGGTAGACGAGATTGTTAATTGCATGAAAAACTTGGGTGAAGAAATAAAAGAGGCTATTGTGGTTGAAAAAGTTCTAAGATCATTGTCCCCCAAGTTTGAATCTAAAGTGTCTGCAATAGAAGAAAAGGAAAATCTACGAACTCTTACTATGTCTCAGCTACATGGAATTCTAACTGCTTATGAAATGAGAAAGGGAGGTCCATCAGACAGGAGAGAAGCTGCTTTCAAGGCTTCAGGCAAAGGAGACTACTATGAAGCAAGTCACGTGCCAGAAGAAGAAGAAGAATCAAATTTTGTCAGAAATCTTCAACGGGGTACTGGAAGGTTCAGAGGTAAGTTACCTTTTAAATGTTTTGCTTGTGGAAGAGTAGGTCATTATGCTGCGAAATGTCTTCATAAGGATAAGATTGACAAAGGAAAGGAACCTGCTAGATGGAACAAGAAACAGAATACAAATAAGAAAAGCTACTACACTCATGAAGATAGTGATGGTCTATCAAATAGTGATGAAGATGAACGAGGTAATGACTATAAACTTTTAATGGCATTTGAAGATGATGATTACATGGATGCTATAGATGTGGATAGCTTTTATGAAGAAATTTCTAGACTCAAGACATATATAGAAGAAAAGAATATGATCATTGATACCCTACAATTTCAAATTGATGAAAAAGAAAAATATCTTGAAAAGTTAGAAGGTGAAATTGTTGGTCTTAGAAAAGAGATTGAGAAAACAAAGGCTATTAATCTTAAGTTTTTCAAAGGATCTGAAACTCTGGATGAGATCATCAATGTACAACGTTCTCCTCTAAACAAGACAGGTCTGGGCTATAATGGAGAAACTTCTCAACCATCCACCTCAAAGAGTTATCTTGATGCAGCAAGAAGGAATGAGCAAAAGCACAATGGAGATCACCAGGTAAAACAGGGACGAATTACATCAAGAACAAACAAGGACTATCAGGTAAACCAGGGGCAATCCGTCTTAAGGATGAACAAAAGCTACAACCAGCCACAGGTAAAATCCTCTCAATTTGCTTCAAGAATGGATGACAATAGAAATTACAATCATTTGGCCGGAAGATTTGATAACCGCAGAAGTTTCTTCAATGGACAATGCTTCTCTTGCCATAACTTTGGTCACAAAGCAGCTCAATGTGTTGCATATAAAACAATCATGACTAGAGAAGCTCAAAAATAAAGAAGTATGACTGGGATTACAAAAAGGACCTATAACAACTTTTCGGCTCTTGAAAATGAAGTTGAATGTTCTATTTGCAATAACTTTGGTCATGAAGATTCTGAATGCAGGAGCAGGTTTCAACAGACAAAGGAACAAGCCTCAAGCATCAAAACACGGAGAATAAAGGAACTGCAAACATAAAGATGTGGGATAGCATTTTATGCAGAGGGACAGGAAAATTTATGGTACATTGACAGTGGATGTTCGAAGCATATGACAGGTGATAAAGAAAAACTTGAATCATATTCTGCTTTAGAAAAGGGAAAGAAAGTTTCTTTTGGAAATGATACTCCTGCAGCTATAAAAGGAAAAGGCACTGCTCAGTTAAAAGAAAAGGTCAAAGATGGAAATGTTTTGTATGTTGATGGATTGAAGCATAATCTTCTGAGTGTCAACCAGATGTGTGATCAAGGAACCGAGGTGATATTTAGATCAAATGGATGTCTTGTTCATGATCTTGATACAGGTGAAACAGTGATCAAAGGTAAAAGAACTCCAAATAATCTATACATATTTGAAGAAGGACAACAACAATGCTATCTGAGCAAGGATGATGAACACTGGTTATGGCACCGGAGGTTGGGGCATCTAAGATTTTCACAAATAAGGAAAGCATGCAAATATCAGGTAGTTCGTGGCCTTCCAGATATCAAAATTCCAGACAACACCATATGCAAATCATGTCAGTTTGGAAAACAAACCAGAACTAACTTTCCGGAGAAGGAAGGATCAGCTAGCATGCCTCTTGAGCTAGTACATACAGATGTATGTGGTCCATTCAGGAAAAGGACACCTCGAGGAGAAGAATAATTGATATTATTCATTGACGATTTCTCCAGGTTTGTCTGGTTAGGACTTATGAAGCACAAAGATGAAGCATTCGAAAAATTCAAATCCTTTAAAGCCTTGGTTGAAAATGAATCAGGATACAAAATTAAGTGCCTCAGGTCCGACAGAGGTGGGGAGTTTACCTCAAATGAATTTTTCGATTTCTGTGAAGAACATGAGATAAGAAGAGAATTCTCTACAGCTAGAACTCCTCAGCAAAATGGAGTGGTGGAAAGAATGAACAGAACAGTCCAACAAATGGCTCGTGCTATGCTTGATGAGTCTGGAACTCCCGCAACTTTCTGGGGTGAAGCTGCATATGCTGCGATTGTTATTCTCAACAAAACAAATGTCTGGGTGAACAACACTCAAACCCCTCATGTGCTCTGGTATGGTGAGACTCCTTCGGTAAAGCACTTCAAAATCTTTGGGAGAAAATGCTATATTAAGAATACTGATGAGCAATTTGGCAAACTTGAACCTAGAGCAGATGAAGGCATTCTTCTTGGTTATTCTCCACACAGCAAAGCATACAAGTGCTACAATAAAAGACTTGGAAGAATTGTTGACAGCATTGATGTAGTGGTTGATGAGAAGGGATACATTCCTAGGCAAGTAAATCATGAAAATATCGAAGAAGATGAAGACTACCCTCAAAGACAGAATGATGAATAAGAAGAACCTCAAGAAGAACCAGAGGAGCAGATAAGGATAGAAGAGAAGACTCCATCCAGGTATGTTCAGAAGAATCATCCAGAATCTCAGATTTTGGGGCAGAAAGAAGCAGGTGTACAAACAAGAAGAACAATTGCAGAAGCTTCAAGCTATTTGGCATTACTCTCTTCCACTGAACCACAAAATGTGAAAGAGGCATGCAAAGATGAATGTTGGGTCAAAGCAATGGATGAAGAACTTGAGCAGATCAAAAAGAACAACACTTGGGAGTTGGTTCCTAGACCAAAGGATAAGAATATTATAGGGACAAAATGGGTCTTCAAAAATAAATTGAATGAAAATGGAGAAGTAATTAGAAACAAGGCCAAACTTGTTTGTAAAGGGTATACGCAGCAAGAAGGAATAGATTTTGAAGAAACTTTTGCTCCTGTTGCAAGACTTGAGGCCATCCGAATGTTCCTTGCTCTCTCAAGCTTTCAAAACTTCAAAGTATTTCAAATGGACGTGAAATCAGCCTTTCTGAATGGAGACTTGGAAGAAGAAGTATACATTGAGCAGCCAGATGGTTTCATTCTTGGAAATGATCCAAATCTTGTATGCAGATTGAAAAAGGCTCTCTATGGTCTCAAACAAGCTCCAAGGGTTTGGTACTATCGTTTGGACAAATATCTTCATCAACAAGGCTTTTCAAAAGGATCAGCAGATAGCAATCTTTATATAAAAGTTGAAAACGACAAATTTCTAATACTTGTTGTGTATGTAGATGACATTATCTTTGGCAGCAATGAAGAAGCTATGAGTCAAAGCTTTGCCTTGGTAATGCAGAAAGAATTCAAAATGTCCTTGCTGGAAGAACTGACATATTTTCTTGGTTTGCAAATCCAACAAAAAGAAGGAGGGATCTTTTTGTCTCAAACCAAGTATCTCAAGCAGATTTTGAAGAAATATGGCATGGAAGATGCAAAACCAGTATGTACACCCATGGTCACAGGATGTAGCCTCAGTGCAAATGATGAATCAGCAGCAGTGCATCAACCAACCTACAGATCTATGATTGTAAGTCTACTTTATTTGACAGGTACCCGACCAGACATCATGCATGCAGTGGGAATAGTTGGAAGATTTCAGGCAAATCCAAAGGAAACTCATCTTCAGGCAGTAAAGAGAATCTTCAAATATCTTCAAGGAACTCAAAACTATGGCTTATGGTATCCTAGAGATACAGATCTCACACTTCATGCTTATACAGATGCAGATTGGGTCGGAAGCGTGGATGAAAGGAAGAGCACAAGTGGTGGTGCATTCTTTATGGGTTCCAGATTAGTATCTTGGTTCAGCAAGAAACATAGTTCGATTGCCTTGTCTACAGCTGAAGCGGAATATGTTGCTGCTGCATCTTGCTGCACTCAACTCCTTTGGATGATGTAGACCTTGCAGGATTTTCAAATCACTTGTACACCACCTATCTCCATCTTATGTGATAATACAAGTGCAATCAGCATTTCAAAGAACCCAGTCATGCATTCAAAGACCAAGCACATACCAATCAAGTATCACTTTCTCCGGGAACAAGTGCTTGAACAAAAGGTCAAGTTGGAGTATGTTCCTTCTAAAGAACAGGTTGCTGATATACTCACCAAACCATTGCCCAGGGAGGCCTTTGAATACCTCAGGCAAAAGCTGGGGGTTGTTGATGCATCATCTTGTTGTTGAATCTCATCTGTTGTTGTATGTGAGGATCATATGGGGTATACATTTGATGGCACAGGTTCAGGGGGAGCATATAATGCATTGTTGGCATTATGGTAGAAGTACAAAAGGAGATCATGAATACTGATCCAAATATTGCTGCAATATGTCTCTATCTCTTTCATGTTCATTTATGGTGTTTGGTGATCATTCTTTTGCAGATCTAGTCTATAATCGGGGGGAGCATGTTCTCAGGGGGAGTATGACCCTTTGCCCTTGATGTCAAAGGGGGAGAATGACATGGAGAATCTTGAGGTTGCCATCAAGTCCAAAGGGGGAGATTGTTGGCATTATGATTTCTGGTTTGGCTCTATGGTTCATGTGTTGTACTTGATGGCAACTCATACAGGTGGCAAAACTCTGATCAGGCTCTCAAAATGATAAAAATTAAGAGGTCCGCATGTGCTCAGTGAAAAGCGTGTGTATTCGCAGGTACGCCATGCAGGAAATGCGGTCATACCCGCAGGTTACCCGTTCAGAAGGTGTGGTCCCCCAGTTCACTCACTTCAAGGCAGAGAAGCGCACTCATATGGGGTTTCTTATGTATGGCCCGTGGTATTTAGCCCGTCGTTCATGATCCTATGGTTTTGGCCCGTGGTATAGGATCTAATTTAGCCCTGGTTTGGATCCCTTGTTTTGGTTATTTGATGGTTTTGTCCCATGGTGTGAATGAGGGCTTGACTAAAAATAGGGAAGGAGATCACTTCTCCAATGTATCTTTTGCAAATTGAATATCTTAAGATCTGAAATATTGGGTTATCGGTTTAAAAGCTTGATCTATATAAAGTGAAGTTGAAAGTGAATCTATGAAGTGTGATCTCTCGGGCGCATGATCAGATCTGGGCATTTGACTATCTGTGGCACACTGGTGGACTGCCAATTTGGCCCTAATCAGAGGTTCGCAGTGATTAATGGTGCAAGTGCAGGGGTACGCACAGCAGAAGAAGGCACAGTGCGTGGGTACGCAACGCGACAGAAGTCCAGGTGCGGTGGTTCGCAGTGAAGAGAAAGCAGAAGCGCGGAGGTACGCTGTGCGACAGAAGCCGCAAGTGCGGGGACACAGTGAAAGTACACGGCGCGATAGAAGCAGTGACTGCGGAGGCACAGTGAAAGTACGCGGCGCGATAGAAGCAGTGGGTGCAGGGGCACAGTATAGGTACGCGGCACATTTAAAGGAACAGTGCGTGGATACACAGTGCTGTTCAAGGCTCTATGCGGGGATACGCAGAGGTGCATGAGGTGAAGTACGTAGCAACGCATGCCAGATAAAGAAAAACTGCGGATCTGTATTAAGGCATTTATTTGATTGACCTTTCTCCGTTGATAAGGTGTTTTGGATTTTGTTTACTGATCTTGTTATTGCAGTTGACTGGGTGATTTACTTGTACATGATGATCATTTGATGTTTATGGATCCAGTTTGAAAATTTATGAAAAGTGATCCTTGAAAGAAAAGAAGTAGGGGGTTGTAGCTCCCTTCCAGGAGAGACTGGAAAACGAGAGAGAGTTGTAGCTCTCTGCAGGTTGCAGCCTGCGTACTGGTAAAGGACTGCACCAGTACAAAATCATTGTAAAAGGAGTTTCTAATTTAAAAGAAGATAGAGACATATTGCAGCAGGTGGTTTTCACCCACATTGGGTTTCCACCTTATATCTGGTGTTCTTTGGTGTGACTATCTGTTTTTCTTGTTCATGCTCATTATTTTATGGTACTGACATACAAAAATAATTCAAAGTATAAATAAGGAAGATTTATTAAAAGAACTTGATAATACTGATTCACCCCCCCCCCCTCTCAGTATTATTTCCAACAATGCAAAGGTATTGTGTGTCGTGCGATGAAGTGCCCCTTTAGGTGGGAAGATCAAAATATCAACAATAGGCCTTTCGATATAAATATCGTTAGGCGGCGGTGGATTTGAACTCGAGGTGGTGTCCTGAGCATCAGTGAAAATACTTACATAATTTTTGGCTCGCGTTTGAAGATCAACCATTTCAAAGGTGTAAATAGTTGACGATCCTTCACTAGAGGAGGTAGGATATGAACCGTCATTTCCCCCTCGTAGGGGTTGCGGTGGGATTGAAATAAGATGTTGGTGCTGCTGATCAGGGAAAGGGTTGTTTAGGACCCCTGGGGTTTGGTTAGTGTCCTTTTGAACAAGAAGATCTATGCATTCTTGAAGATGATGACATTTGTGTGCCATGTGGTCCTCCGCACAGATTTTGCAAGGGTACTTGATAGATTTTTCTTTCCCACTGTTAGATTTGGTAGCAACTTTCTGTTTGGGGTTGTTCTATGTAGAAGGATGCTCTTCAGACGTAGAGGTCTTTTTCTTATTATTCTTGTTCTTACCACTCAATTTTTGTGTAGAATATGTAGAGTTTATCGTAGTAGTTGGAAGAGAAACTGCTTGGGTAGAAGGGGCGGTATCGATAGACAACTAGGCAACATGCCCACTAAGTTGTTTTACAGCAACCCTAGAGGTAGAACTAATGAGACCGTCATCATGCGCGCGAGGTTGCTGAGTAGCAGGAGCACTGTAAGTTCGAGGGACATGGGGGATTACATCGTATAATGCGCCAAACTAAGAGCAAATAAAATCTAAATGTTGGGCATGACGAATGGATTGGTATTCCGTGATTGCACCACCTAAGGCAACGTCCTTGGAAATTTGAGGAAGAAGTGATTTGCAGAACCAATATGCTAACAGGGAATCCGGAATTGAGGCTTTGACAAGCCTCTGCCTACATCTCCATTCATGGATGTGATCAGAGATCTGGGTAGAGGTCTCTTGGCGCAAGGTAGTAAGAAGTTTTTTTTAGTTTCGTAGTAGATAGGAAGTTGAAAGTCCTTTAAAGATTCCATTGCCAGGGCACCAAAGGTATTGATTGATGTGCATAGTAAGTCAATGCACAACTTGGCAGCATTTCCAATAATTGTGCGGGGAAGATTTTGACCTAGATACTTTCATTAACCATGGAGTTCGATACACACCATAAATGGTAGGTGATGACATGTATAGTGAGATCAACCCCTTGTTTCCCATCAAATTTCGGGATGTTGGCAAGTATCTTGTGCAGGATTGCGGGCCAATGAAAGTTATGATTGATGGGGTCATTAGTCAATTTATATAGATTGGGGATATAAAGTGTTACTAAAAACAACAAAGTGTTAGGTTCCCCTGAGTCTGACCAAGGTGATGAAGAATGAGTTGAAGGACCTAGGGGTTCTCCAATCAAGTTGTTCCCAACAAGATACATAGGATTCATAAGATAATAACCTCCTTGTTGTGGTGGAGTAGTCATATAGGGTGGTGATCCATAAGGGATATTAAGCTGGTGAGAAAAAGGTCGGTTTCCCCCAAGATGAAAATTGCCCCCTTGGCTCAATTGAGGCTGAGGAGGGGGTGCCCAAATGGACAGATCAGGACTGAGTTCAGGGATCCCGCTGGTCATGTAATTGGCCATAGGAACATGACTGACACTAGGATAGTTTCCACTTTGAAGAAGTAAGTTGATCAATGATGAACAAGGTTTTCCTATAGGCAGAGGGGGAATATTAATGCCCCCTATCGGTATATGCATGTTGGGAACAATGCCCCCTAGCATATGAGCCTGGGGTTTGAACTTAGCAAAGGATTCCAACCAAAATGGTTAATAAAGGTAGCCATGATAACAATGCTACTAGGAGAGATAACCCGAGGTACAGGAGCTGACACAAAAGGGGAAGAAACCGGGATGTATTGGATTCCACCCATAGCAGGTGTAACTAGGTTGCTTGGACTAGGCATATTCTGAATAGCAGGGTAACCAATCAACTATGTATTACTAACTATAGGTGGGAGAAGTGATGGTGGACCAAAATTTTCCACATAGGACCACGACCCATTAGTCACTGGGGAAATATTGGATGTGGGTATTGACGAAAACATCACATGTACATGTGATACCTCAATCAACACTAGTCCAAGAGGATCAGTGAGGGGAGGATTGAAAGGAGGTAGAACTCCTTCGTTAAATAAGTCCTTAGGCAGTCTAGTTTCTTGGGAAGTGCTATGTGATTCAATGGTAGACACTGGAGACTAGTTTCCCGAAGAGGGAGAATCTGGGTCACCAAGGCTTGGCAGATCCTTCATAATCATTGGAGGAAGACCTTGTTGTCGCCTATATTGATGACAAAGGACGTATGTAGCCACAGTGACGGATATATTTTATAAAAAAAAATTAAAGTGATATTTAATATAGTCTCAGTGATAACATGACAACACCTAAAAATTAAAATAAAAACTCTAAAAGTCAATGAGAAAGCAGTCAAGGGATATAACTCTGTCTGGTAACCACCATTTGTTGGAGATTGTACTTAGTATCACAGTGGCTAAAAGAGAGGGCATGTTAGCCTTGAGGTGTAGTGTTGACTTTTTGAACATTAAAGGAAAGGCTCGGCTTGCTTCGCTGTTCTTAAAGGGGTCCCACATGGGCCATTATTCCCCTCCTTCTCTTACCCCACTGACACTTTACCTACCTTGTTTCCTGAATAAACCTTCTAATCCCGACGAAACTCCTCGTTGGCCTTAGCCCCAAGCACAAAAGCCAAAATACCCATAAAACCTTACCCATTCACCATACGCGCCTTCAACACAGCTCCCGAGGGCATCTTGTCATTTCATCGCATCTACGTCGTTGATCTTTTCCCGTTGATCCAACGGCCCACATTCCTTTCAATAAAGGCAACCTACCCGATAATTTCCCGCCATCAGATCACCTCCACCAGATCTAAAGGTCAGTTCCCATATTTCACAGACAACAAGAGCAACAGGTACCTACGTGATGAGGGCAGTTTTCCTCTCTCCTCCGCTGCTACGTGTCATCCACTAAATGGCATCGCGCGAGTTCTGGCACTTACCACTTACCACCTGATTCTCGTCCGATAAAAACCATTACCACTCAAATCAAACCGCCCCGCGCATTATCGCCCACACATCTCCACCGCCCGATAATCGTCCGATCTATTCACCTAAAGATCTAACAGCCCGGACATGTCCCGCTCCCACCACGACCGCTAGCTTCCGCAAAGCGATCTATGCCACACATCTCAATTGATCCGACGGCCACCATTCACGATCACTCCCACCATTCATCTGCCCATGCACTGCACACCCCACATCCTGTCTATTACCCAAAGGAGAAGATGGTTGACTCTGTCAGTCTGGTGACAGTCTGACCATGAAACTGAATTATAGGAAGAGCATGGCAAAAGGATGAAAGGACACATCACAACCTAGAAACAGAATTAAACAGACATGGAACTCCAATGCCATGATCAATCCAACCACTTGAAGGATAGCATAGTACTAGAACTGACCAAGTTTTTGTAGTGGAGAAAGAAACTACTTTCAAAGATGCTATCAGACAGTTAATGGTAGCTGGTTGTCAATTATTACCCCTCCATCCATAAACAGCTAGGGGCCATTGTAACGATAGATTATAAATAGCTAGAAGAAATATGTAATTAAGGTTGGCAATTGGTTTTCGGTCCAACTTCTGGGGACTATAAATACTCTGTAACTTGCAGAGTCTCATCTTCATTTTCAACAATGCAAGCTTCTTTTGTTGTTACATGCTCAATTTTCATTTCCTTTCTACTCTAAACTTGTACCTGGAGTGTTTTATTCATGACATATTCTATGCCTAATGTTAGATAACTGTCATCTTATCTCTGCATTAGTAAATTGAATGTATCAGTGAGTAGTTCACTCAGGTTTCTTTTGTATCAAATGCAAGATAATTGGCATCTTATCTCTGCATTGATAGATTAGGTTTGCAAGTTTCCTTACTATTTGTAGTTGGACATAATACATTCTATATGCATCTACTGGTGTGGTTAGTATTCCTCATCTATTCACCTAATTCCCAAACTGTTGAGCATTGGTGGTCTAAAGCCTTGTAGTCTGAGGGTGTTCATGCATGTCTGGAGTGAAAATAGAGTAGAAGTGGTTATTTGGCTTGAACCAAACCATCACCCATCCCAATAAGTTCCTAGAACCATATTGAATATTATATGTTACCAGGCATCTCCGAGCTACAACCTAGGAGTGTTTCCTGGAGCCCTAACATAATTGGCGTCATTGCCGGGGAGAGGAGATTGAAGCTTAGCTTCCTTGGGAGAATGTACAACTTTGATGATAGACAAAGTTTGGACATGTTATTGGTTGTAATCATTTATCTGCTAACTTTACTGGAGGCCGAACCTCTTGGCGACTCCACATCACAGTTTTGGCTCAGTTTGTGAGGCACACTCAGAGAAATCCTCAGAAATCACCATTTGACCCAGTACCTAACCCTGAGAAGATTATCAAGGAAAGAAAGACATCACAAAAGGGAGCATCAAGATCAGGTAAACTGAAACAATCTTATGCATCTCTGCAAGAAAGGTTTGTAACAAAGCACATACATATTGAGAATATAGCCTCTAGCACTAGCAGTGAAGAAAAATTTTCAGAGATTCATAAAGCTCCTTATTCTTTAGGTCCCCCTTTAGATTTCAGCCCAAGGGAAACCTCCCCTCCTGTCCATCATATTCCTTTAACCCTGTCAGTCATTTCTCAACTCCCCACCATTCAGACTGTCAACACTCTTTCATCTACACCAGTCATGGCAGGCCCACAAGCACCCACCAAAATGGAAAGAATCATAACTGCTAGGTATGGGCCCTTGGTACCACCCACTCCTTTGAATGCAATGCCTGTTGTAGAATATCAGAAATACATTCCTAAGTTCACCAGGACTGAAGGGGTTACAGCTGAAGAACATCTTGAGTCATTCTATAGCTATGCTGATAACCTAGATATTACTGGAGATGATGTATGGATGAGAGTATTCATCCAAAGCCTAGATGGAGAGGCTCAAAAATGGTTCAGAGAATTAACCCCTAGGTTTATAACAGACATTGAGGCCTTAGATGATGTTTTCCTAAAGCATTGGGGTGATAAGAAAGATCTGCTCTATTATCATATTGAGTTTGGCAACCTAACAATAGGAAATGGGGAGTCATTGTTCGATTTCAATAAAAGGTTCAACTGCATGCACAACAAGATACTAGCTGAAGTGAAACCCACCCCAACCTTTGCCAAGCTCACTTATGCCAATGCCTTTGATTATGACTTTTGCCTACTATTGAGAGAAAGAAGATGTGCTTCTCTGGCTGAGATGTAGGATGTAGCTTTGGAGGTAGAGTCTAACATCATGGCTACAGAGAAACGCAAGGGACATATTGACAGAACGAGACAGAGGGGTGAATGTTCTTCATCCTCAAACCCAAAGATAGACAAAATGACCAAGATGATGGTCATTGGCCTCTGAAATCTCCAAGCTAAAGGTTGACCAACATTCAGGGAAAGGAAGGGTTCCTAATACATTTGCTCCTAGAAATCCAAATCCATATAGGAGAGCAAATGAGCAATTGCAGATCATGTAGAGGGGCAAAGAGGCCAGTGAAGAACAGAAGGTGAAGACTCCTTTCCAGAATGTAGTCATGGAGGAGGAGCAGTTTGATGAAAAGGATGAGATCCACTGCATGGAAGACAAAGGTAGTGCTACCTTTTTGACACTTGCTGCCTACGAGGAGTCATTACTCAAGGACCATACCAGCCAAGAGTGGGACAGAGAAGCTGTTCTGCAAACTGAAGATCAACAAAAATATAACCTGACGTCAAATATGAGTAATGTCAAAGAAAGCACTATCCAAAGCACTGTTGTCCCCACAGAGTAGCATATTAGCAAGCATAAGAAAGCAGTAGCTAATCCCATCATCCTCAAAGCACCAACTCAAGAGGTAAGAGGTCCTGACAAGTCCCCTTCTCCCTTCAGTTTTGAATCAGAAATCTAGAAGCTGAAAATATCTATACCTCTAATGGAACTAGTAATGAATGAAGCCTTTAAGAGACCCATCCTTGAAGCCCTTGAGCTTAAGGCCACACAAGCATCAAACGACTATGTGAATTTGCAAGATGACAAGCCTGCAGTTGTGCTTGGCCCAAGGACTGAACCCTCTGATGATATGTCTCTTTGACTATTCATGAAAAAACCCTTCACAACTGTCTGCTGGACACAGGTTCCAGCCATAATCTAATGCCAAAGGTTGTCATGGATGAGTTAGGCCTTGACATCACTAGACCCTATCATGACTTGTTCTCTTTTCACTCAAGAAAAGGTGAAATGTTTGGGGTTAATCAAAGATCTAGCCATCACCTTATCCCAACTACCATGAAGAGCATGATGATGGATATTGTGGTAGCAGATGTCCCCCCTAAGTTTGGCATGTTACTTTCTAGAGGATGGATTAAGAGAATAGGTGGGACATTGCAAAATGATTTGTCTTATGCCACTATCTTGGTTTTTGGAGGAGAAAGCAAGAGATTATACAGAGAAGCTCAGCTGGCATATATCATTAGTGATGAGAAGCATCCCACTAATCATCCCATTTATGCTGTGGACACTGATTTTGGAAAATGAAGTCTCCAAATTGAAGAATCCCAGTTGGCTTCATCGCAGCTCAAGAAACCAGTATGCCAGGTCACAGAGAAGGAAGGGCCATAGATTTGGGATATGTTCTTTGATGGAGCTTGCTCTAGGGAAGCTACAGGAGTAGGTGTAGTGCTGGTATCCCCAACACAGGAATGCATACATCTATCTTTCAAGCTGACCTTTCAGGTCACCAACAATATAGTAGAGTATGAGGCTCTGATATTGGGCTTAAATGCTGCTAAAGAAATGGGAATCAGAGACATAAAGGTGTTTGGAGATGCAGATCTCATCATTCAACAAGTGAACAAAACCTTCTAAGAAAAGCACCCAAGCTAAAAGCATACAGAGATGAGGTATGGAGCCTCAAAGATTCTTTTAGTAGCTTTTGTATCTCATATATTCCCAGATTTAAGAATCAGCTTGACGATTCCCATGCTGTGTCTGTTAGCATGTTCATCCCTCCCATACCTCCTAGATTGACTTATGAAATCCAATTGAAATATAGACCATCCTTGCTCGATAATGTCAAATACTGGAAATGTTTTGAGGATGATGATGAAGTCAATAGGTTTCTTCAAGTCATTGATGAACTCTCTGAAATGCAAATTGATCAAGAGAATGAAGCCATGGAGGAATGTCATCAGTCTCAGTTGAGAAACAAATTTGGCCAAGACAACATTATACAATTGCCTAGTAACCATATACCTAAAGGGTTGGTGCCTCTAGATAAGCTGTTTCACCACAATGATGTACCCTACAGTACTGCCCAAAAGGAAAATAAGTTTGCAGTCCATAGGCATAACTTAGGGAGCTCAGACCATCCAAAGTATATAAATTTGTCCACCCATTTGTTTGCTACCCACAGTTCTGACTACTGCACCCTAATGAAGCAATTTGCTGATGTCTTTGCCTGGGAATACAGTGACCTTAAAACTTATGACAAGGTCATCATCCAGCATAAGATTCCACTGGAGAAAGACACCATCCCTTTCAAGCAGAAGCTGAGACCCATAAGCCCCCTACTACTCCCTTTGATCGAAAAGAAAATTAAGAAATTGTTGGCTGCCAAGATCATAGTTCCACTAAGGCATTTGAAGTGGGTAGCTAACTTGGTAGTAGTGAGGAAGAAAAGTGGGGAAATACAACTGTGTGTCGATTTCAGAAACTTGAACAAATGATCTAAGAAAGACAACTATCCCCTGCCCAAAATGGAACATTTGCTTCGGAAAGTTTCAGGGGCTAGAGTCATGTCTTTCTTGGATGGATTTTCAGGTTACAACCAAATTGTTGTACACCCAGAGGACCAAGAAAAGACTGCCTTCACCACTCCTTGGGGCACTTTTATGTACTCCAGGATGCCTTTCGGACTGATGAATGTTGTGGCCACCTTTCAGAGGGCCATGGATATAGTTTTTGTGGGAGAGAAGGACAAATTTGTTCTAGTTTACCTGGATGACATAATAGTTTACTTCAGCAGTCGTCATGATCATCTGCAGCATTTGAAGAAAGTGCTTCTGAAATGCAGAAGGTTTGGGATTTCGGTAAATCCCAAGAAGTCACAGTTTTCTTTAGAAGAAGGCAGGCTCTTAGGACATATCATTTCTGCTGTAGGTGTCAGGATCGACCCAGAGAGAGTCAAAGAAATATAGACATTGTCTATTCCGAGGTCAAAAAAGGACATTGAATCCTTTTTGGGCAACATCAACTTTGTGAGGAGATTTATTCCCAATTTCGCAGAACTAGTGAGACATATCACCTCCATGCTAAAAAAGGGATCAGAGATTAAATGGACTGATGTAGCAAGAAATTCTTTTGAAGCCATCAAAAGAGATATTACAGAAGCTCCCACTCTAAGCAGCCCAGACTACAACAAGGAGTTCCATATCTTCTCTTTTGCCTCCTATGATACCCTAACAATAGTCTTGTTGCAAGAGGATGATGAAGGAGTAGAGCACTCAGTAGCCTTTTTCAGCAAAACTTCAAGGGATGCTGAATTAAGATATGACATTATTGAAAAACAGGCTTATGCTCTTGTTAAGTCTTTAAAGGCATTGAAAATCTACATTCTGCACTCCAAGGTAATTGCCTATGTACCCTCTACCTCAGTAAAGGATGTCCTAACTCAGCCAGATGTTGATGGAAGAAGTGCTAAATGGATTGCAAAGTTGATTGAGTTCAACATAGAATTGAAGCCCACTAAGCTTGTCAAAGGCCAGGGTCTAGCTAACCTTATGGCTAAGGAAAATTGCAATCTGCTAGACATAAATTGCATAGGTGCAGATTTAGAGGTTGAACAAGCAGAGGAGGTAACAGAAGAATGAAGGCAAAACCAGTCATTAGCTAAGAATCTGGCTTCATGTGACTGGTATTCTAGAATAGCTCACTTCCTACTGAAGCTAGAAATCCCTCCACGGCTTACCTCGAGTCAAGCCAGAATCCTCAAGCTCAGAGTAGCTAAGTTTTGTATTTTTAAAAACTTGCTTTATTGGAAGGAACCATCTAGAATCCTCTTGAGATGTCTAGACAAAGAGCAATTTATGGAAGTCATGCACCAGTCACAATCTAGCATCTGTGGAGGACATCATTATTGGAAAACCACAACCCACAAGATCCTGAGGGTTGGGTATTATTGGCCCACTTTATTCTCTGATGTGTTTTCATTTGTGAAATCTTGTGATGAGTGCCAGAGATTTGCAGGAAGGCAAAAACTGAAATCTTTGCCCTTGAAGCCAACACATACCAGTGGTTGTTTCCAGCAGTGGGGTTTGGATTTCATAGGGGAGATTAATCCACATTCCAGTGGCCAACATAGATGGATTTTAGTGGCCAATGATTATTTTACCAAATGGATCAAGGCCATCCCCACTAAGAAAGCTGATCACCAGGTTATCATGAAATTCTTGACAAAAAACATTTTCACTAGGTTTGGCTGCCCAAACAAATTGGTTACAGACAATGCAGTAGCTTTTAGGGCGAATAGATTGGTGGACATGTTTGACTCAATGGGAATTAAAATAGTGCATTCCACCTTATATTATCCTCTAGGTAATGGCCTAGCAGAATCATCCAATAAAAGCCTAGTGAGGATAATCAAAAAGCTGTTGGAAGACAACAAGTGGAGTTGGGATTCCAAACTACAGTTTGTAATATGGGCTGACAGGGTTACCACCAAGAAGTCCACAAGGAATTCTCCATTCAAGTTGGTATATGGCACTGAGGCTATTTTCCCAATCCAATTGATCCTCCCTGTGGCCAAATTCTTGCAAGAAGAGAAAAACAAGGAAAGTGACATGGCAAGGAGAATGAGTGACTTGGATGAAGTCCATCAGATTAGAGATCAACTGATTGAGAGGTCTGCAATACATCAAAGGAAAATCAAGGAAGCTTTTGATAGAAAGGAAAAGATGGAAAAATTTCAGGTTGCTGACTGGGTTCTCAAATGGGATGCACTGAAGGAAAAGAAAGGAAATCATGGTAAATTTGATGCTCTCTGGACAGGACCATTTGTCATCTCTCAGGTCCCAGGGAACAATACTTTCATGTTGCAAATTTTGGAAGGAGAAACAGTTTTTGATGGCCTAGTCAATGGGTGGTTTTTGAAAGTTTATTTTGTTTAAGGCCTCTAGGGCTCAATATTGTAAATATGTTATTTTTCAAAGTTTAGTGTAGGCTTAGATAGATTCCATGCCAAATGGAATACTAGGTAGTATTTCTGATCTTGTTTTTCATGTAAAGGCAGTGGTCTATGGTTCTTGAAACCTCACAGGGAGGCTTTCATCCCCAAAACGAGCCAGTGTTAGCCCTGAGGTGCAGTGCTGAATTTTTGAAGGTTAAAGGAAAGGCTCAGCCTGCTTTGCTCTTCTTAAAGGGGTCCCACCTGGGCCATTATTCCCCTCCTTCTCTTACCCTGCTCAGACTCTACCCACCCCGTTTCCTAACTAAACCTTCTAATCCCGACAAAACTCCCCTTTAGCCTTATCCCCAAGCACAAAAGCCAAAATACCCATAAAACCTTACCCATTCACCATATGTGCCTTCAGTACAGCTCCCGAGGGCATCTCGTCATTTCACCGTGTCTACACTGTTGATCTTTTCTAACCGATCCAACGGCCCACATTCCTTCCGATAAAGGCATCCTGCTCGATCATTCCTCATTGTCAAATCGCCTCCGCCAGATCTAACAATCAGCGCCCACATCATGCTGACAACAAGTGTGATAGGTACCCATGCGATGAGGGCGGTTTTCCTCTCTCCTTTGTCTCTACATGTCATCCACTGAATGGCATCGCGCGAGTTCTAACACTTACCGCTTACTTCCCGATGCCTGTCCCATAAAAACCATTACCACTCAAATAAAACTGCCCTGCGCATTATCACTTGCACATCTTCGCTGCCCGATAACCATCTGATCAGTTCACCTGAAGATCTAATGGCCCAGACATGTCCCGCTCTGACCACGACTGCTAGCTTCCGCAAAGCGATCTCCACCACACATATCCATTGATTCGATGGCCACCATTCACGATCACTCCCAATGTTCATCTGCCCATGCACTCCACACCCCATGTCCTGTCTGTTACCCAAAGGAGAAGATGGTCGACTTGTCAGTTTGGTGAGAGTCTGACCATGAAATTAAATTAAAGGAAGAGCATGGCTAAAGTATGAAAGGACACAGCACGACCCAACAACTAAATTAAATAGTCATGGAACTCCATTGCCATGATCAATCCAACCACCTGCAGGACAACACAGTACCAGAACTGACTAGGTTTTCGTAGTGGAGAAAGCAACTACTTTCAAAGATGCTATTAGACAATTAATGGTAGTTGGTGGTCAATTGTGAGCCCTCCATCCCTAAACGACTAGGGGCCATTGATAGATTATAAATAGCGGGAAGAAAGATGTAATCAAGGTTGACAATTAGTTTTCGGTCCAACTTCTAGAGACTATAGATACTCTGTAACTTGCAGTGTCTCATCTTCATTTTCAGCGATGTAAGCTTCTTTTGTTGTTACATGCTCAATGTTCATTTCCTTTCTGCTCTAAACTTGTACCTGAAGTGTTTTATTCATGACATATTATATGCCTAATGTTAGATAATTGTCATCTTATCTCTATATTAGTAAATTGAATGTATCAATGAGTAGGTCACTCAGGTTTCTTCTATATCAAATGCAAGATAACTGTCATCTTATCTTTGCGTTGATAGATTAGGTTTGCAAGTTTCCTTACTAGCTGCAGCTGGCCATCATACATTCTGTATGCATCTGCTGATGTGCTTAGTATTCCTCATCTATTCACCTAATTCCCAAACTGTTGAGCATTGGTGGTCTAAAGCCTTGTAGTCTGAGGGTGTTCATGCATGTCTGGAGTGAAAATAGAGTAGAAGTGGTTATCTGGCTTGAACCAAACCATCACCCATCCCAATAAGTTCCTAGAACCATACTGAAGATTATATGTTACCAGGCATCTTCGAGCTATAACCTAGGAGAGTTTCCTGGAGCCCTAACAGGGTTGACCAAATCTATTGTTACTATTACTCCTAAGCTTCGTCCAAACCTCAGATTAAGGGGCCAATTACTCTCATGAAGAGGAGCACCCTCCCAAAAACCGAAGATGGAGTAGGTTCATCTGTTTAGGTGCGAGGGTAGCCCGTCCTAGTCACCTTATGTTCATCCCTAAAGAATTATTTCCATGAAGGTTACCTCAAAGCACAAACACCACCGGGGGGGAACATGGTCATAGAAAATATGTTATGTGTGCAGGATACCTGAGTCCCCGACTCAACTTCGATATCCTTGAGGGGATCCCTAGTACACAGAATACCCATTGGAAATTTAATCCAAGGAAAGCTACCTTCTCTCACACTCCAATTTTGTGTCACATTTAACTCCTTTATAAGGGGAGCGGTCCCAGATGATATGAGTGTAGTAGGATTTTACTCTCTTTAATGACACTAGTGTCAGTTTTGTGATATTGGCTAGTTTACCCACCACTACCTAGCCCAAGATCCTAGCTTAGAATAATTTTTGTTTATGCTCAAAAAACATTTGTTGATTACTTTTATTAAGCGTTTATTTTATTTGAACTTTTGTTAAATTCTTCAGAGGGGTGTTGACCTATGGGGTTCAATGTGACTCTCACACAAACCATGCAAGAAAAATACTTTAAAATTTCCATTCGATGAAAAAGAGCTCTTACAAGGAGAGTTTATCTATATATCAATTCAGTACCATGCATCCAAATGCAATAGACACATGCACAATGTGTAGAAATTTAATGCTCTCTAAAAACTAACCCAATATATACATAATCAAACTAGCTAAAACAAAAAAATTTAACACATTTTCTCATTTTCTTTATCTTTAAAAAAAAATGCACTTAAGCTATTTTTTTAAAAAGAAAAATTATCACAGAAGTAGGAAAGCAAACATAGTGCAGAGTTGCAGATCTCCAAAACAAACTACTAGTAACCTCTCAAACTAGGAATCTAAAGAACATCGTGGATATAAAAATAATGGTTGACTAATGCTTCTCAAAAGAGGATACAGAGCATTAATAGCAAGACTAATGCTTTGTGCAAGAGCCTATGGAGCATTATAGCTCATTGGACTGCATATCTAGGGTGTGTTACAGAGGCAGAGGCTTACAGTCTGATGAAAGGCTATGCACAATAGAGGAGGTTGTGAAGCATCGTGAGTGGTTAGAATGGGAACCAAGAAGAACAAGAAGGCATGGAAATAAAGAGATATCCAGAACTGAAAGATCAAAACTAAGAGCTAAGTATTAGTCCCTAGTTGAGTCACTAATACTTCTATAGGGATTAATGCACGGGTGGTTTTGGATGAAATACCCTCTCAGGTCTTCCTGGGACCCAAGGAAGATTGTTTAAGATTAGATGCAACTTTCACAAACAAATACACATATATTCATATTAATCCATGATTGACAAAGCGAAAGGAGAAGGATTACCTCAGTCCTTGGTGTAGTCCTATTGGAGATCTCAATGTGGCAAAGTGGAAGGCCTCTCTGCCAACTCGTAGATCAGAACCTGCACATAAGAAAGACAAAGTGTAACCTCCACAACATATAAACGTTGACAATCAAAAAATCAATATAAGAGAATATAAACAAGCATGCATGTAAGCTTCTTATTAATCACGAAATAAAATCAACATGTAAAGGAATACGATATTCACACCATCAAGTAGACAACATAGAAACAATTATATATTACTAGATAGAAGAAGAATGATTACAACCATCTTGGTTGGATCAAGCCTCCTCTAGTCCTTCAGCTCCACTCTCTCTCTCTCGACTTCTTAGCAACATAACAATACTAAACCTCTTGCAAACTTTTGACAACCATTCGAACTTCGTTACAATGGCCAAGCCTCCAACTTATATGTGGAGAGACTCTCATCATTGCCAATTTTTTCATGAGTTCCATTGAGGCAAAGGCTTGGATGTTTCCTGACTTTATTTTTCTTTCCCTTCATGTGAGACTCCGTTAGGAATAGAAATGTCCTTATATAGGCCTGAGGCAGATGTTTCTTACATTTCGATCTGATATTTGAGTGAAATCAGAGTGTCAGTCAGTCAACTAGTGCTTTGACCTTGAAAATATCATAGTATATAGTAACGCTGACCTTTAGGTAAAACAGTGTGTTAACTTAGGGACTAATGCTTTTGGTTGAGAGATGGACAACATTATAAGTCTCCTTGTCCATTCCAGGGGTGCGTTACCCTGGAAAATAGGCCTGTAACTTAGGTATTTTCTTCAACCAATGTGTCTTTCTCCTCTCAGTTGATGAGGAGATCAATTTCCTGTACAACAGGACCATCTTTCCTTCACTTGGTGCAATATGGTTGTATGCTATTATATTAGCGGAATTTAACATTTCCTATAACTATTAAGTCTAGCCTACTCCTAGCTAGGGAAAATTTTAAGGATGGAAATTTATCTTAAAGTTTAGAAACCTTGGCGAATCCCACTCATCTATAATATGAAATCTATAAAATGTTTGGAGATGTTTTTGTAAAAATATGCAAATTTATAATATTTTTATATAGTCTATATATAATTTTTTGGCGATTTTTAGGGTAAAATAATTGCATTCTATAAAATTTGGGTGAATCATTTTTACAAAAAAATGGAAATTAGTGAATCTTTTTTTTTGGAAAAAGTATAGAAAATTAGCCCATGGGCGAATATTAGCCCCTAAAATTTTCCCTGCTCCTAGCTACCTAATTACTAACATATGTCATGATGTCATTGTGAACTAGACCCTTTGGGTCCATAATACACTTTAAAATTTGCTGCCATTCACCATGCCCTTCAATGATTGACTATTAAGTGTTTCCAAATTTACTGCATCAACCTTCATAATATATGCAATGTTGAATGGTCATAACCATTTCATGCACAACTTATACTTGGATGTTGTTGAAACTTGCTACCATATAGTAATACCAATGTACCTAATCTAGGAACTCATGTCATATATTATGCTTGTGCCATTATTTATGTCATTATTTCTCAACCACTTGATTGCACCCTGCCACCAACATATCTTTTTCTAATTCCATTAGTTCATCTAGCCTATGTTGTAATGATTGATCATTAGATTTCTTTATTGCAAGAGAAATCCTCAAACATGGGTCTATAAATTCAAACAACATGATAGTTTCCTTTCGTTACACCATCCTAAAGGAAGTACGATTTGTTAGGAATTTGCAATTAATATACACACATATAATTTCATAGATTCACTAGTCCCAATTATTGTCTTAAACATTACATGCCTTGCTAAGGCCATATTCTAGAATCTTGTTGAATTCCTCCACTATATCATTTGTATAAGGGTGGTATGGTGTACTTTTATGATAATGAATTGTAAACTCTTGGGCCAACGTGTGGATCAAATCATTTAGATTTTCTTGCTTGACCATTCATCAACACCTTAGGATAGCCAATCCTAGTTACAATGTTTTAAAAAATGAATCATGTTACAATGTCTACAATACAACCATTTATCAACATAATCTAAACCAATCTAGTTAAGTATTTGGACATAGCTATAATGTAGAGCATGCATCTCCATTGCATAGGGGGATTGATTGGTTCAATGAAGTCAATTGCTCCTTTCTCGAATAGTTGAAATGTGGTGATAGGGAAGAGTGGTAACTCATGCCAACCATATGATTTCCTTGTACATTGGAATACTTCTTACTATTGACAGTATTCCTTAGCTTCATGAAAAAAATGAGGACCGCCATTATCTAGCACACAACACTTTATACACAATAGTGTTTCCTATGTTATACCCTCCTATGGTTTCTTCATGCACTTCATACAACACAACATCTAGCTTATCATCCAACACACATCTACTCAATAAATCCATCAACTCCAAGTTTGGATAATTTTACTATGATCAATTGAAAATATGTGTTGTGTGTGACCAATTACCTACACTTTTCTACTGAGTATCCCTCTATTGGTTTTCCTATAGCAAAGAATCTTCTAATCTCTACAAACTAATTAGGAACAACTTCAATTCTAAATAGTTGTTGCTCAATAGCTCATCATCTATGCTTCATCTCATTTTGCAAAATTCTAGTCATGGCAAGTGGTCTAGTCCCACATTATATTTCCCTAGTTTGACCATGACTTTAAATTCAAACTCCTAGAATAACAAAAACTTGCAATAGATCCTCCCCCCAAACATTAGCTTAATGGCCAAATACTTCTAGATAGAGTGATATGTGAAGAATTTAATGGTAATTCTCAATAGGTAATGCCTAAATTTTTAGAGTACATACAACATTTCTAAGCCCTCATGCTTGGTAGTGATATAGTTCTTCCATATGTCAAACAAATTCCTACTAGCAAATGAGATTGGATTATCAATGCTCCCCTCCCTGGGCTATGCAAGGATTGCACCCAAGGATATGGATGATGCATTTACATGCACACAAAATGTTTTCATCCAATTTGGAAAGATAAAACTTGGCATAGTAACATCTTTTAAAGTGAAAAGAGATTTATTCCCTCTAGGGACTTGTTTGATCCAAAGTTAAAATAGATCTAAGCTAGTGTAAAATTAAATTGAAATTTTAAATTTTATGAATCAAATTGAAATAATTTTTATTATCACTATTTTTTAATTTATTAATAAAAATATTATTTTATTACTTTTAAATATAATGTAAATATTATTTTATTATTTTCAAATATAATGTTATGAGACATCTATCAAACATTGAACTATACAATACCTTTTAACATAATAATAAAATTTCAATTTTATTTTTCAAAATTTCAAAATATAATTTTAAACTAATTATATTTTATTATTATTTAAAATATATAAATAAATCGAACGTAAAAATTTGATATATATATATATATATATATTACAACCCAACATTAAAACATAAAAATAAAAAACTAAGTTCACCGGCCAACACATTTATTATTCATTAGAATATGCTGAACGTCCTTCTTGTAATTTCTTTATCACATGTTTCTTGAAGAGTTTAAGTAATTAAACTAGCTTTAACTCTATTTTAATAATATTATATATTCAGTGATAGTAAATATTTTAATCTCATAGATTTCTATCTCGAGTATTGGAATATTTTAAGCTGCGTTACTATTCAGCAAAACTGGCGGATGGTCTAATTAGATTCATGAATTCTTTGGACCCACGTCGCGGCAGTGGTTTTGGATGACCTGGTATATGCGGGTCAACCCATTGGCGCTAGTGGGAAGAGTGATGCTGCGTTTTAAACTTATAGAGTTAATAAAAAATCGGGTACTGCTGTTCCTCACTAGCTGGATGGTTGTTGATGTGACTCCCTGAAAGCATGTCGTGAGTTCGATTAGCGGCATGGTGGAGATAGATGATTTCAAGGCGGTACTTTACAGTACCCAACTTCCTTTTTTTCCAAACATGAGCACTAGTCAATAAATATCTCCTCTTTATTAATCCTGTCATCTAAGAATGCCCAGGGACTATAGCAATTGAAATGTTGTTTTTAGCATTAAATTAAGTTGCCTATCATCCCGAATAAGTAGCTACTATGACGAATAACCAAATTTTTTGAACAACAATCCATTTGATCGTCTTCTTTAGCCTCTTCCCGAGGTGGGGAGGCTAAAAACATACTGTTATGTCATATTTGCGCTTTACATTTAGAAATTTAGAAATTTAGCTTCCAACTAATGCTAGCATTAAATCAAATGTCAATCATAGTATATTTCTTTAGTATAATAGAGAACAAGCATCTTATAATAGATAACCATCACCGCTGTCTCTGCATGTACAGCTGCCACGGCTTCGTCGACAACTGCTATGGCTTCGACAACCGCTATGGCTTTTTCCAAGTGTCCTGATGCATTGAAGTTCTGACCTTTAGAAAACTGGATAAATTCATTCTAAAAACCTCGCCGAAGCATGCAATGGCAGGAGTGGGAGCAACGGAGGAGTGGCAGAAATGGAGAGAGCGCTGGTTCCTATACCACGTTTTGGAGAATGAAGTTGTGCGACTCCTTTCATCTGCACCTGCACCACAGAAGACAAGGTAAGCAAGGTAAGCTAGAACTAGTGGCATAGTAAACCTTAGTCCATTCTTGAGATGCATGATATGGCGTTTTATCACAATTTGTTACTAGTGATTCTATGCGCAGGCTAGCTTGATTATTTCAGTTGCACTAGTTGAACTGTCATCAAGTTGTTTGTTATAGTTTTACTGCTACTATTGCTGGCAACTGTCTGAACGCAAGCAAGTGGTTGGGTGTTTTATAAACATTTTACGATCTGAGAACAATTGGTATCACGCAGAAGCCATGAAAATAGAAGAAAACAGAGAAGAGAGTGCCAGCTACGAGACGATGGCCGATGAATTCATGAATATCCTGCTGAGATGGTCATTAAAAGACATAATGAACGAAAACCTCTTGAAGGACAAGGTCAGGATCAATTATTCAGAAACCTGCAGCTATTGCTTAATATAACTAGCCAAATTTCTAGGAGTCGATTCATATTTGAAATAATTCTTATAAGTGTGTAGTGATTGAATATGCAAGGACCACCTAGTTTTTTGTATTTTTTAAAAATTAATTTAAAAATTTTCAATTGTTTGTCTGGTTTCTTTGCCTCGGCTCTAGCTGCCTTTTCCGCTGCTGTGAATGGCTAGCAGAAATGGTAGTAAAGCAAACAGGTAGAAATTCAGTAGTAAAGTAAAGCAAACAGATAGATTATTTTAAAGCAGTCGAAAGTCAATACGGCATATAGAGTTCCACCCTTTCCTGAGAACATGTCCCATGTCAATTTGCATGCGGTTTGGTCGGCCCATACGGTGATTCTATGCAGGCGCACACCCTTAATTTTTTTTTCAAGGCAAGCTGAAATAATTGTTTAAATAATGCCTCTTGTTTTGCACATATTAAAAAAAAGAATATTAGGAGAAAATTGTACCTTTTGCACCTTTCTCTTCCAATTGGATTTGGAATTGCACCTTCTTGTTTTTCCTCTGTAATCCCTCATCAATGTTAAGGTGGGTGCATAGACAGAATATCAAGAACCTTCGTTGCGGTCTGCCTGATCTGGGTTTTGCAAGAGAAGCCTTGCCCCCGGGGTGCTTGTCCAGGTGACCAACAACTGCAAATACTGCGATGTTGCTAACATTGTGCTCTGCTTTGCCCTTTCTTCCGAGAGTATCCTTCTCGACTGCCAGTGCTTGTAGTTTCTGCCCTTTCTGCGTTTTAGTTTTGGCAGAAAATGGAGTATATGCAATAGTTTGATACAAATAAGATAGAAATCAGGGCTTTAAAATGGCATGTGACATTCCTCAATTCTTTCATCTAGAATGCCCATGCCCTGCAAGAGTGCTAAGACCTTGAGTTCTGACACTACAGCTTAAGATTACGGCTGAACAGGGAGCTTGTTGATACTAGCTTTAACAAAAATGGAAACCTTAGGCCGTATCAATGCAAGTATCATAGTGGAGAAGTCTGAGTAGAAGATTCCCTAGCCTTACAAGTATATCAGCTCTGACATCATAACCTGGCAATGTCCACCGACCCAGATGAACCACCTGACTGAACCATCTCGTTCTGCATCAGCCGCATGCATCTCGACGCCAAAACCTGACTCTGAATCGTAGGTTATCTCAGTCGATATTATCTCATTCACCTTCTTCAGCTGCAATGGTCGATATGTATACAATGGGTTGGCTGCTACATCTGCATCTTCTTCCTTCGAAGTCACTGCAACAAAGACATGTCGGAGATTCTTACAGGCGAAGTGCAAGCCGCTCCAGAAGCCGATCTAGTATTAACAAATACCTTTGATGAGCTTGATCGTCCTATACTCGATGCACTCCGAGAGAGACTTCCACCTTGTATACTGTAGGTCGTCTTGTTTTACAGACAGAATCTGGAAATGATAAAATATCTGACAGCTCTGCAAGGTTGTGGACTGAAGAAATGGAATGTGTGATCCAACAGCTCCTTGGAGGCCCGCGTCCGTCTGTAAGTTCAACGCGCTATAAGTTGGGGGCATAACAAAATGTAAATAGTAAAGGGTCTAAGTGCTGAAGCAAGCCGATACAATATATCTGAGTAGTATGTCTTCTAGCAGTATTGAATGCAAGAGGGCTGTGAAAACGATGCCACAACCGGCTGCTGGTTTCTTTTCTCAAAACAAATAGGTTGAACTTTACCCTTCTTTCCTTCCATAAATGATTCCGGCTTCAAAAGTGAATACAACCAGTAAAAGCTAGTTACGAATTTAAAAACGAACCTGCATGGACTACACGTTTTATTTATGAGTGCCACTTGTCTCATTCTTTTCCATCAGATGTCTGCTGGTTTGTGGTAGTGTGTTCTACCATATCGGTGCACCGGGGGTTTTGTATTCTGTGCATCGACAGAGTGACAGGTGGTGACTTTACTGGCAAGAACCTTATGGTCGTGATGATACTTTTCAGTCCCGTGTCGCTTGATGTGAAGCTTCACGTGGTCAGGGTTCACATTCCGAAATTTCTATGTGTATGCATGTAAGGCTGCAGCATGAAATGTTCCTGGTGGTGTTGGGGCATAAACACTACTCCTCGTTTTCAGTCAAAAAGCAATAGTTGTACTGGGAATCTGGGACATGGAATAAATAAAAAATAAAGGTTCACTTTATTTTCAAATTCTCCTGCAAAATTTCCTCTAATTTACCTCCTACGTACCATTGCACTGATGTAATTATATTCTAAAGCTATTACAAACATTAAATGCTCAATTAATATTTACAAAAAGTCAAAGGCAAATCGAAAGTCTCTCGTATACGCACAGTACATTATAGTGAATAGCAGCAAAACCAGAAAGGTCAGTAGACCGACAGGTGATCATGAACAGTTAAGAAATGGAACATCGTAGAAGCTTGTTAAATATCAATTGTCTTCCATGCTCTCTCGTTGAATCAGAAATATCAAAGATTGATAAACTATAGCTATTACATATAAGAATGATCTTTTCTTGAAAACTTGTCAAGACTTAAACTATACACTTGTTCTCGATTAAGCAAATAAACACATTTATCTTAATTGATGGTGCGATGGATTTAAATTCAAGTGGAGCATTAAGAATGATTGTAACCAAGACAATGTTGGGTATGCATCATATGCAAAATATGCTAGGCAGTACGGGGATTTTATGACTGTGTACATGTGTCTCCAAATTTATTCATATTGCAATAAAGGGATTTTATATTTGGAAGATAAGTCAACTTGGAACCTTGCCGACAAATTTAAAATCAACTTAGCCGACTATGCTCAGAATCTGTGTCTCATGTCAACCAGTTCATTCTTCACACTCCTACTTGATAGGCTAGCCTTGCCAACAAATGTGCAATCAACTTAGCCGGCTATGCTCAGAATCTGTGTCTCATGTCAACCAGTTCATTCTTCACACACAGAAAGCAGACTTCAAAAATAGAATTTATTTATATACCAGCTGAAAATAAATGCTACGATGTTGGTTTTAAATATGATTGTGTATCAATTTAGTTTTTCCTAGCTAGAGATTTAGACGTGCTAATATTCTTTTATCTCCTTTCATATCCTCTCAGCAAGCCCGTATCTCATCTCCTTAAGGCTTGTTCCCATTCAATCATTACCCGACCATAGAGAGGGCGAGGGAGTCTTCTGTCACCCTGACTCCAAGGAAATAAGAAATCTAATGCTGGCTGGAAAGAATCACTCGTTATCCAGGACTAGGAACTAGGTCTCTTTTACTGGCCTAATGAGCAGGCCTAATTTGTGATTGAGTTAGTGTTTGCTAGGGGTATTGGGTCTTTAGCAGTAATGTCAGTCGCTAACTCAACCCTTCCTTAACTGTACATGCTCTGGGGAACAGACAAACTCAACCCTTCCTTAACTGTACATTCTCTGGGGAACAAACGAACTAAGGTAGCAGGAGTAGGACCAGGAACCAGCACCAGGAAAGAATCACTGAATGAACCATCACTTCACGTAACAAAAATTAAACCCGGGTAACAAAAATTACATGAAGAGCTCAGCCTGTTTGAGTTCCTCCAACTTAGGGCAGGGACTAGCTGCCCCGCAGCACCTCTTGTTTATTTATATAACATTAGATTAGGTAGTTGCGTCAATAAATATTTCACTTTTACCTATTTATATAACATGAGATTGGGTGGGCCAAACCACACATATGTTGGATAAAAAAAGGTAGCCCAATAACGAAAACTTTTAAATCAAAAGTGAACATTCACATTTACATTTAAACATTCATATCAATATTCTTTAAAAATAAATAAGCTTAAAAGTACATTCAATATGATAGAAAGGATTTATAAGAATTTAAAAACAATACATTTCTCATTAATTCTTCTCAAAATTAAGATATCTATAATACAAATAGTTAGTAGGTCTAACCTCCACTAGAATCCTTAGAGAGCTCTACAACGTTAAAAGAGCTCTACAATGACAAAATAATCTCTTGCAAAATGATATGCCTCTTTTATCTCTCTCTTATTACATCATTTTATAAGTGTGCTATCTTAAGTGTGCTCCCTATGCGGAGCACAGTAACCTGCCTCTAATTTGGTTCCAAGATCAATACAACTGATTTACAATTAATTATAGGTCTTCATGCTTCATCATATCCCTGCAAAGTATACCCAGCTCAAGTGTGTAGAGTCCCATGTAATATCTCTTTGTTGAGTGTATTTCCTTCACTTAGTGTGACATCCCTTTCCTTCATGCATTTATTGTGACTTGCTAAAACTTTCAAAACTTCAATCTTCCCCCAGTGCCAATATCCCTACAACAATAATATTTGGCTTATCCTCAAGCCAAACATTGCACTTTGGTACGAATGATGCAACTAATGGAACATTGGTGATGAAACAATGCACAAAATTTGGGATTCTAGCATGATAGAAAAATCTAAAAACTACCTCATTGGTTGTACTTTCCTCAGTAAGCTTGAGATAACAAGCTTAGCCATCCAACCGAATGACTCCAGACGTAGTGGTTTCAATATCTTCCAGCATTGATGAGCTATTAGATGAGGTTTATGGAGTGACCTATTATACAAAGCTTGATCTTGAATTAGGATACCACCAAATCAAATTAAGAAATGAAGACATTCTCAAAATTTCTTTTAGAACACATGATGTGCACTATGAATTTTTGGTCATGCCTTTTGGCTTGACTAATGATCCTTCTACTTTTCATAGCCTTACAAACAAATTTTTGCAACCCTCTCTTAGAAATTTTATGTTGGTTTTATTAGAGGGAAGAAATATTAAGCATGTGGACAAAGTTCTACAAATTCTTAAGAAAAATCAATTTTATGTAAAAATATCATAATTTGTCTTTGGAAAATAAGAGGTAGAGTATCATGGTCATATTGCTTCAAAGGAAGGAGTTAACGTGGACCCTCAAAAGATCCAAGCTATTACAAAATAATATTTATTCCTAACATAAAGAGACTTAGAGGATTTTTTGGACTCACGAAATATTATTGAATTTAAAAAACAAAATTATGCTTGCATTGTGGACCCACTCATATCTTTCTTCATGAAGAATCATTTGTACGATGGTGAGACTACTTTGGAATTCTCTCTCTCAAAGGATTCCTCCTTCTACACCAATTTTGGAAACACGTGATTTTGGTAAAATATTCATAATAGAATGTGATGCATCAACAAAAGAAATTGTAGTAGTATTAACACAAGAAGGGAGATGTTTTTCTTTTGAAAGCAAACAATTGAAGGAAATTACTTGATGAAATCTACATATGAATAAAATGGAAGAAAATTTACAATGTAATAAAACATGTAGATAGTATCTCATAGGGAGGTACTTTAAAACTAGGATAGACCACAATAGTCCAATGCACTTTCTAGAGAAAAAATTATCATCAAAAGACCAATAAAATCGGTTATAAAACTTGCAAGGGTTTAATTTTGAAATGATGTACAAAATATGGAAGGACATTGTAATAATAGAAGAAAGCTCAAGTTTATATTCTATTACATCTTCTATTCTTGTGTAACTAGAAGAATCTCACCATGAATGGAAAAATGTAATGTATAAAGGAATGGATGAATATGGAACATTGGGAATGTAAGGGAGAAACAATTTGAAAAAGGGTACAATATTTTTATGCCCTAAATCAAAATTGAAGAAACAAATATTAAAGGAGTCCCATGACTCTCGATTGGCAGTGTTCCTTAAAATGTAACAAAGGATCAAAATATATTATTTTAGGGAACAAATAAAGAAAGATATTTAAAAATTTGTAAGATAATGTTAGGTATAACAAATAAATCAAGGAGACAATAAAATACAAATGAACACATCATTCATTACAATCTCTCTTTTATGTTTCTCACACTCCCTCTCCATCATCCCCTCTCCGCATCCCCCCCCCACTCTACCCATGTTGTTTTTTCTCCTCCTCTCTCTATCTATCACTCTCCTAATATCCCTCCCTCCCTTATCTATCCCACTCTCCATCCCTCTCTCTCTTCTCTGCCCCTCTTTCTAAAGTTTCTCCTCTCTATATCCTTTTACCATATCCCCTTCATTCCCTATATCTCTCTTTCTTTCCCTTCCTCTCTTTCACTTTATCCCTCTCTACCTCCCTCTCTTTGATTCTCTCTCATCCTCCAACTTTGTCTACCACCTCTCTCTCTCCCTCCCCACCTTATCACCCCATGATCCTCTGTCCTTCTCTATGCCTCTCTTAGTCTCTCCTTCTCAACAACCCCCCTCTCTCTCTCTCTCTCATACACATTTCCTTACACACTCTCTCTTCATCTCTCTCTCCCCTACTCTACCCCTCTCTTCCTTCCGCAATATTCCCCCCTCTCCCTCTTTATCTTCCTCCATTCTCTTTTTTTCCTCTCTCTCTCTCTCTCTTCCTCTCACTCTTCCTCATTTATTCTCTCACTCTATCCTTCCCTCTCTCCTTGTCTCTTACTAAAACAAATCCAGAAACTATTGGCCTTTTTGGTAACAGTCTGCGGTGCACGGACTGAGGTATCACCCGAGGTAGTATGGGAGGGTGCTGAAACCAGGTTTCCACACCTTAGGGATGTCTTGATGAAGTCTGGGAAGTTTGTGAACCAATTCTGCGCGCTTGCACTGCTTTGTGCAACCGTTTGACCTTTGCGTAGCTCTGTAAAGAGCGCGAAGACGTGCTGCCTAGACCCTTAGTCCTGATTGTGCTTTTATTATAGATCTAAACTTAATTATGTCGGCCCAATATTCTCATTAATCATTTAACATTCATAACAAGTGCGCGCAATCATCAAAACATAAAGAGATGCGTAAATATAACAGAAGCATAAACACAGAATATTCCAAAATCAACTTATCTTTTATTGATCCTTCTGTTCAGATACAATTCCAACTTCGCCCTGCTCACTCAACTACAGGGGTCTGCGCACACAGCTGCAGACTCTACCAGGCCTTTGCGCAGTTAGGTACGGAGCCTCTTCCTACTACTACAACCCAAGGCTCAGACTTACAGACTCAGAGCGAATTCCTCATTCAAACCCCTATTACTTCTAAAAGCTGAATTAAAAACTTACTTTTACACTTAGAGCCTCGCTCTATTTATACATTCCCATGGTCCGCGGACCATAGGCCGACACATTCTATATTAAATTACATTATTTTAGGGCGGACAACCCTAGACTCCTACGTTTTGCGCTCGTATTTTGCAGGGTCTTTACATTACATTGACCAAAACTTGGGCTACAAGCCCCAAAAACTGTTGTAGGGGGATCTGCTGTCCAACAACCCTGTCGGCCCCACTCCCTCTCTTCCCTTGTTCAAGGAGCATGTCTATATTCATTGAGGGTGTGAACATTTGTAGAGTGCATATTCTCTTATATATATTTTTTTCAAGTGGGAATGAAAACTCTACTGTATGTGTTTGTTGAGTTGGCTTTCAAAATGAAAAACTTGGTAGTTTGGGCTACAAATACATGAAAAACTTCATTTTCTAAAATACCTCTCAATATCTACATTTTTGAAATTAATTTTCTATATGCTAAAAATTCCATTGTCCAAAAAAACTATAAACAAATATAAAGTTGACTTTACAAATTCCAAATATATATATAATTATTGTTTAATACATTTTTTTATAGGTTAAACAAATCTACATGAAACTATAGACATATATAGAATTGATTTTGCAAATTCCAAAGATATATATATTTTAAATAATATTGTTTAATATATTTTTGTCTATGTCAAAAACTTAAAATACACAATACTCCATTTTACTTTTGCTATAACTTTTTTTTCCTTGATCATTTTTATATATATATATATATGCAAATTCACTAGCAAAAAACCTTATAATTCAAAAATTATAAATATTAAAAAAAGCTAGGAAAATTCCTTTTTTTTATGAGACATATTATATCTTTCATGAAAAATAGACCACATTGATATGAAAACTCAAGTTTGAAATAGTAATACACACTTTTTTATCCATACAAATATATATTTAGAAATCTTTAAGAGATCGTGATTCGCTTACACTCATCTCTAACAAACGTAATACCTAAACTATCACTTCCAACCTTGATTATGTTCTACACGTAAAGGAAACAAAACTTTTACCAACATTTATTTAAACCATAAAATGTAAAGGTTAAAATCATATTGATCTCTACCATATTGATCATATTTATTTAAACAATTTTTTCTATGGTACATATCGAATGATATTACAATTTTCTGTCCTGTTATAAGAACTCCTTGAAATCAAATTTTCAATCCGCTTCAGCATTAAGTTAACATTTGGCTTGAATGTCGCCTGCAGTTGCTCAACACATTCCATCAATAATTGTCGACTTGTCAAGACTTTCCTAGCCTTCATTGTCCGAATTATTGCAGCATCGATGGCATGGCATCTATGGCCATCTACAACCTCGCTGACTTTTTCTTTTCACCTATTTGTGGAAATGAAATCTTAATCCTAGCAGATTTGCATGTGAAGCTACCGTTGAATTCAAAATGATCAGTTTTGGCTATTGTTTGTGTCACCGACTCCTTTAAAATAATATTGTACTTTCCACGTACAATTGAATGAAGCAGTCTAATAACATCCTCCTCTGGCAAATTTAGTTGTGAACTGCTTTATTCACAGCTCAACCCTCCGAATCATTGAACAATAAAAGCAGCGCTGCCTGGGTTGTTGATACTGCAATTTCTATTGGCTTAGTGTCAAAGTTTCCTATAATTTTACAATTTCCCAAACAATACATCCAGTAAGTTTACGATGCTCATATTTTCTAGAATAAAAGCCTTCATACGCCCTAATGCATTTAAGAATTTCCGCTGGTGGATTGACGTTGAATAACTTGTAGGTTGGCCAGAACCCATTATTTAACACTGTAACAGTCAACTCTATTCCAGGATGCACGTATGAATAATCATCAAGATACTTGTTGAAATCAAGCTGAGCCTCCCTTGCCAGTGTGAAATCATTTACCATGCCCTCCATCTTTGAGTTTAGCTGGAAACCACATTCATGCTTTATCTTTGACCACAAGGCTCGTTCATGACTGTTGTTTGCACTTTTAGGTTGTAGTAATCTGCAAGCTAGTTTTTTCGCAAAATAAATCTCTATCACTAACATACTGAAGAAGATTCGCCGCCTTTTCAAGAATACCCTCAATATGATCATCACTTATTTTCACAAAACCGCTCTGTTTAAGCACGATGTCACAAAATGTAGCCAGAAACTCCGCACATGTGCTTTCTTCAACTTTTTTATCACATATTACTTTAAATGCGCCTCTGAAGGCTTTATAAAAAATACCCGCTTCCTTGAAATGCATCCGCAACGTAGCCAATACACTTACCATGCAGTTCAATAATCTTCTCCACAAACTCATGTGCTGGAATGTCATCTATATGACTTCCGTCTGCATTATTCTTGACAACATCTTCCATCCATTTAAATAATTTTATTCTTTGGTTGATTACATGCTGTTTAAGAATATTTGCAAAAGGTTCCAAGCCTTCTCATTCTAAAAAGATTGTCTTTCTTCTCGTTTGTAAGTAAAACATGACAGCCCGAATACTCATTTTCCAAAAGTTTAATATAATAGAGGGAGAGGATTTCATTTTCTACTTTCTCTAATAACTTATGCTCAGTGCTAGAGTGCAAATAACGAGCAACTCTTTCTTTCTCACATCTTAAACATTCTTCCGCCTTTCTCATATAGTCATGACATGAATTCTCTAATATCCATATAGAAGCCTTCCTAGAGTAGTAAGCTCAAGTCTCTTCCAACATGGGAGATTCAAAGTCTTTTTGGTAGAAATCCGTGCGATCCATCCCATCTCCACAAAAAAATCCACAATGTTTCTCAACAAAGAGCGATCAATTTGTTCTTGTTGGGAATTTTTTGGTAAATTCCAAAACAAATCACTAAACACAGAGTAATACTTTGTTTTTGCCACAATATCTTTAACACAGGGAACATAGATCGCTGGAGACGCACATAAAAACTTTATATTCATTAATAAACTGCCTGATACAAACTTCATCCTCTTAACAGAGTAATTCACCTAGAACTTAATAAAAAATTTCTTTGTCTCTTTTAGAAATTTTACACTACTTTGTGGAAAAATTTCTTTTACATTTAATGCTGTAAATAATAAAAAAAATTACATGGATTTACTGTTGTAAAAGAAATCCTTTACATATGCTCCGGTGTGAGTTTCATTTCATATGCCCAACAACAACAAAAATTACAATACATTCGCACTCCTGTGCATTACACTTCGTTTTTCAATGAACACCCAAACAAGCTTCACGCTGCTGCATATTACATTAAGAAACAATCTCCCTCTGCATACAAACTGTTACACTGCTGTGTAATGGTTTTTTACTCACACAGTGTTGTGTGGTTCACTCTTTTTTTTCAACAAAAACAACTAACATTACATATGCACAAAACCAAAAAAAGATAACAAAATACATTGACCTATGCCCATACTTCCGTAAAAATAAAAAATATTAAAATTAAAGAACTTTACCAATAATCTACCAACCGAAATAAATTTCTTTAATTATTTTACTGGCAAACTGGTGGTCAAACCCAAAACTTCACGTTAAGTTCAAATGGTGCAGGCCCGTTGATTTAATCATACGACTATCGCAACTTCCCCGGAGGTCCCATTTGCACGAACTTTACCTGCCGGGGGATTGGTGGTTTTGAAACCGTACTGTGGACATGTGTCAGCTCATCAGTGTGATTGGAGCCTCCCCATGAAATACCACGTTGCGTGAAAGGTGGTGCGGGGAAAACCATGGTGGTTTTCTGGAATTAATACGCGGCAGTTGCAAATTATAATTTCAACACTCCCCTTTAATTTCAATTGCTGGGTTATCAATCATACCCAGACATTTCCTCAAAAATTCAAATCTTTTCTGGTCCAATGGTTTGGTCAGAATGTCTGCAACCTGCTCCTGAGTCCTGCAATGTTCTAAAACAATTTCTCCATTGCTTACCAATTCCCTGATGTAGTGAAACCTTGTATCAATGTGCTTCGTTCTCTTATGAAACACAGAATTCTTGGATAATGCAATAGCTGAGCTATTGTCACAAAAAATTACCGTTCCTTTTGCCTGCTCTTGACCTAAGCTCCTTAACATCCTCCTCATCCAAACTGCTTGACATGCTGCTGCTGTAGCTGCCACATATTCAGCCTCTGCTGTAGACAATGCTACAATAGGTTATTTCTTAGAAGCTCATGAAATGGCTCCTGAATCCATGTGAAAAGCATAACCGGATGTGCTTTTCCGATCATCTACACTTCCAGCCCAATCACTATCAGTGTATCCAATTAAATATGAACATTCTGAAGTAGTATATAAAATCCCAAACCTTTTAGTACCACTAACATACCTCAGAATCCTTTTTGCTACCTGCCAATGTGCTTCTTTTGGCCACTCCATGAATCTGGAAATTAAACTAACAACATACATTATATCTGGCCTAGTTGCAGTCAAATACATGAGGCTGCCAACTATGCTCTTGTACAAACTAGGATCAAAATCCTTGCTGCTGTCCTCTTTGCTGAGTTTTAATCCCATCACTGTGAGAGTGATTGCTGCCTTGTTGTCCTGCATATTGAATCTTTCCAACACTTCATTAACATATTTTTCTTATGAGATAAAAATCCCATTTTCATTTTGATCTACTTATATTCCTAAGAAGTATCTCAGCAAACCCATGTCAGTCATTTCAAATTCCTCTTTCATGACTGTTTTGAAATTTTCAATGAGATATTCATCATTACCTGTGAAGATAACACATCAACATATAACACAACAATTAGTAATTTACCATCTTTTTCTTTGATGTAGAGGGTGGTTTCTCCCTCACACTTTGCAAATTCATTTTCCAGTAGATAGGAATCTATCTTACTGTACCATGCTCTTGGTGCTTGCTTCAGCCCATAAAGAGCTTTCTTCAATATGCATACTTTGTGCTCTTGGCCTTGCTTTTCATAGCTTGGAGGTTGTTCAATGTAAACCTCTTCCATTAACACTCCATTTAGGAATGCTAACTTCACGCCCATTTGGTAAACTTTCCACTTGTTTTGTGCTGCTATGGACAACACTGCTCTCACGGTTTCCATTCTTGCAACCGGTGAAAAAGTTTCCTCATAGTCTCTCCCATACTGCTGCTTATATCCTTTGATAACAAGTCTTGCCTTGTGTCTTTCTATTTTTCCTTCAACATTACTCTTGGTCTTATAAACCCATTTAACTCCAATGACTTTTTTTCTTTTTGGTAGTTCAACTAAATCCCATGTCTTGTTTCTTTCTATGGCATTGATATCCTCATCCATAGCTTCTATCCATTTCCTATCCTTAATTGCATCTTCGAAATGAATAGGGTCATCAACATGACAATATAAAGCAAATAAAGAGTTCATACCTTCATCATAAATGTCACTTAAATTTCTGAACTCCTTACCTCTTTCATTTGGTATGTAAGTGCTTGAAGAAGCACTTGAATTTCCTCCTTGTGGTGTGCTTGGAGAAGAACTTTCATTTCTCCTCAAGGGTGTCTCTTGTTGTCCTTGTGTTGGCGCTGCTGTTTGGGGATGTATTTCAGCCATCTCTTCATCATCTTCATCATGAGACAAATAGTTTTTAACATTCACTGTTTTCTCTATGCTTCCATCCCAAGCTTCCTCCTCAATGAACTCAACATCTCTGCTCACAAAAAACTTCTTGGTAGATGGGATATACAACCTGTAAGCTTTGGATTCCTCACTGTATCCAATGAAAATGCATTTCTCCCCTTTGCTGTCCAACTTCTTCCTTCGCTGATCTGGAATGTGTACATAAGCCACACATCCAAAACTTTCATGTGGGTGACTCCTTGCTTTCTCCCACTCCATGTTTCTTCCGGCACTCTTTTCATGGCTGCTTTTGTAGGACACCTATTCAAAATATATACTGCACAGTGTATAGCTTCAGCCCAATAATCATTTGGCAAATGCTTTGCCTTTAACATACTCTTCGCCATATCCATGATGGTCCTATTCTTTCTTTCAGCTACTCCATTTTGCCGCGGAGTGTACCTTGTGGTAAACTATTTGTGTATTCCATTTTCTCTACAAAACCATAGGAATTCCTTGGAGATATATTCACCTCCTCTGTCAGTTCTTAAAACTTTGATATGTAGCCCGCTTTGGTTTTCTACAAGTGCTTTGAAATTTCGAAATTTTTCAAACACTTCATTTTTGTTCTTTAGAAAGTAAACCCAAGTTTTTCTAGTAAAATCACCAATGAATGTTAGAAAATATTGGCTGCCTGCTAGTGATGGAGTTTGCATTGGTCCACATAAATCTGAGTGGACAATTTCTAAGGGTGCTTTTGCCCTGATGCTTTTCCCTGATGGAAAACTTTCTCTGTGTTGTTTCCTCAAGATACAACCTTCACAAAGGCTGTCTAGTTTCTCTATTAATGGTAATCCTCTTACCATTCCTTTTCTACTCAACAAGTTAAGACCTCCAAAGTTGAGATGCCCAAATCTCAAGTGCCACAACCAATTTTCATCTTTCAGTTCGCTTTGGAAAGCCTCTTGGGTAATTGCTGCAATTACTTCTTTATTTTTCAAATCTGTGTTTATCCTGGGAGGGAACATCCTGTTCCTTGTCATCTTCACTTCAGCAATGCATATTTTACTAGGTGCTCTATCCATGATGGTGCATACATCATTCTCAAAGAAAACATTGTACCCCTTTTGAACAAGCTGTCCAATACTTAAGAGGTTACACTTCATTCCAGGAACATAATATACATCTGCTATGGTTTTCTTTTCACCTTTCTTTGTAAATATTTTTACTTCTCCTTTTCCCATAACAGAAATTTTACTATAAGTCCCAAATGTGACTTGTGATTTCACATTTTGATCTAAAGCAGAATACAGGGCTATGTTTCCTGTCATATGGTCTCTGCAACCGGAGTCTAGAAACCATATATCATCACTGTTTGTTTCAGCCATATTACAAGCTAAAAGCACATTATCTTGGCTGATATTTTCTCTAGTGATATTTGCACTTGATCTATTACTCATGTCATGTTGCTTCTTCCTATATTCATTTGCATAATGCCCATATTTTTGACAGTAATAACATTGGACATTGGATTTTTCATACCTTTGTCCTTGAGCATGATGTTGTCCACTTTGTTGGTTGCTGCCTTGGCCTTGGTTCTGATTTGGATTGTTGCCTCTTCCTTGAGCATTTGCTGGATTGTTTCTTCCACCTCTGTTTTGGCTTCTGCCTCTTCCTCTCTTGTTTCCTCTGCCTTGACCTCCTCCTCTTCCAAAGGACATCTGGGTCTTGAAGGTTTGCTCTAGAGATGAGTTTTCATTTCTACTCAACCTCTGCTCATGTGTTATCAGTGATGCATGAAGTTCATCAACTGAAAAGTTTGTGAGATCCTTTGTCTCTTCTATGGTGGTGACAATCACATCGAACTTTGAGGGTAGGACCCTCAACAGTTTCTCCACAATCCTCCTTTCTTCAAAAGTTTATCCATGAGACCTTATCTGTGTGACCAGACCAATCACATGTGTGAAGAATGAGTCAATATTGTCTGACTCCTTTATGCATAGATTCTCAAAATCTCTTCTCAAAAACTGTAGTTTTGTTGTCTTCACTTTCTCCATGCCTTGATAGGCTGTCTTGAGAGTTTTCCATGCTTCTTTGGATATCTTGGCTGCTGCTATTCTTGGAAACACACTCTCATGCACTGCTTGATACAAGAATACGAGGGCTTTTGAATCCTTCTTCTTATTGCTCTTCAACAGATCTTTCTCTTCCTCAGTTAATCTATTAAACTCATCTTCATCTCCTGGTTCTTCAAACCCATATTCAACAAGTTCCCATAAATCTTGTGAGGCAAACATGGCTCTCATGGTTATTTCCCAATAGTCATAGTTTTTCCCATTAAACTATGGGAGCTGAGTATTAAAAATACCCGTGCTAGTTCTGGTGCTGGAGCCAGCCATTCCTTGCACTCTAAACTATGCTTCAAATATTTGACTGTGTATTTAAAATCATTGACTGCCTTCAACAGCTACACAAAAAAAGATTTGAGAAATACCTGGATCCTTTCTTGACTGAGAAGTTGCTACAGCAAGAAGTCCTTCCTTCAGCTTCTTTGACACCTTCAAAGAGCCTGGATAAGCTCTGATACCACTGTTGAGAATTTTCTGGTAAATTCCAAAACAAAATCACTGAACAGAGAGTAATACTCTGTTTTTTCCACAGGATCTTTAACACAAGGAAGCTTAAAATAGATTTCTGGAGAAGCTCAGAGTTTTTCACACACATAAAAACTTTATATTCATTATTAAACGGCCTGATACAAACTTCATCCTCTTAACAGAGGGATTCACCAAGAACTTAAAAAAAATTTACTCTGTCTCTTTTAGAAATTTTACACTACTGTGTGTAAAAATTTCTTTTACATTTACTGCTGTAAATAATAAAAAAAATTACATGGATTTACTGCTGTAAAAGAAATCCCTTACATATGCTCTGGTGCGAGTTTCATTTCATATGCCCAACAACAAAAAAAATTACAATACATTCGCACTACTTTGCGTTACACTTCGTTTTTCAACGAACACCCAAACAAGCTTCACGCTGTTGCATATTACATTAAGAAACAATCTGCCTCTGCATACAAAATGTTACACTGCTGTGTAATGGTTTTTTACTCACATGCTGCTGTGTGGCTCACTCTTTTTTTTCAACAAAAACAACGAACATTACATATGCACAAAACCAAAAAAAACATAACAAAATACGTTGACCTATTCCCATACTTCCGTCAAAATAAAAAATATTAAAATTAAAAAACTTTACCAACAATCTACAAATCGAAATAAATTGCATTAATTATTTTACTGGCAAACTGGCGGTCAAACCCAAAACTTCACGTTAAGTTCAAATGGTGCAGGCCTGTTGATTTAATCGAATGGCTATCGCAATTTCCCTGGAGTTCCCATTTGCACGAACTTTACCTGCCGGGGGATTGGTGGTTTTGAAACCATACTGTGAACACGCGTCGGCTGGTCGGAGCCTCCCCATGAAGTACCACGCTGCGTGAAAGGTGGTGCAGGGAAAACCATGGTGGTTTTCTGGAATTAATACGCGGCAGTTGCAAATTATAATTTCAACAGTTCTCCCCTCGCGCTCTCGATTAATTAACTCAATCACCACATTATTCACATTAATCTTGATACCATGATAGACCAGGTCATGGAAACACATCAATCCAACTTTCACTAGCGAAACAAGGGAGTTTTGCCTCACGAAGTTTTGCGCCAAAAAAGGGAACATATTTGACCTGAGTTTAACCATCACGTTGTGATTTCCCCAACATTTCTCAAGTTCTTTCAAGAGGAACTCATCATCTACTTTCCCTAAAGCTGGCAATATTGTGTGAGCAATGTATTCTTGCAATGAAAACTTGTACTTGTCATAGAGTTGTTGTGCGTACATACAAGGAGGCCTTTGGGTGCACATTTTGTATACAGTTGTATAGATGTTTATGTACTCTGTTACAAGAACTCTTCTTATAAATCTACTTTCAGAATATTTATCAACTTTCGGATGTCATTCTAAATAATATCCCATCCTTCATTGAATTCTATAGTTGTATCTATTGACATCATCATCTTTTCCGAACTGGTAACTGCCCACCTTTCTTAGCCTTGAATTTCTGTCAAGCAACGTCTCCCAACATTACAAAGAGGTCTTGCCTTACACTCAAAAGTTCATGTAATTCACAAAATTGCCTCAATCTAAGTTGGAAAGTTAATGAGGTGGACAAATCTCTTATATTCTCTTTGGTTGTTTCCATCAAGCCTCTGCATAACAATATATCCAAAAACGCTTCTTTTTCCTACATATTAATCACATTAGGCCATGCAATATGAAAAAAATCATTTAGTATTCTTATTCAAAATATACCTATTGATGGGCCCTATCAGCAGACCACTGAAAGTGGACAGATATGGGAGGGTTGGTTACAACTTAGTAGAGATCAAAGAAATGGTGGTAGGCGGCACTACCTCTGGTATCCTGTAAAGCTTATTACCCAAAGTAATAATAAGAATGTGAGGCATGGAATCATACAAAACATGATGCTTCCACAAGTATGGTTGGCCTAATGACACATCATAAAATTAAAGGGGAGAAACAACACACAATACTTCATTTGTGAAGGGCTCGATGTTGTAAGGCAGACATTGTCAGTTAATGTGGAGAACTCTCCCTTAGTGGAGCCATATGATGGTGTACAATTGTGAGTGTGGTGTCGGTAGTAGGCCTAACCACTTCACAACTTCAACTGTCTTTTGGCTCTCACTGTCAATAATGAATGGTAGCAGAGAACCCTTCACTCACATTTGGGAGTGGAATAAACACTCCCCCTCTTCGGGATATTTGGGCTCAATATTTTGTACATTGGTGGTTGCGATGATGGCACTGGGATTTGCATATATAAAATACTTCACCTTGTTGGTTCCCTTGTCAGGTTATGACTTAGAGTCAAAAGATGCATCTGACTCTGAAGCTTTCAGCTCAACCACGAGTGACTATTTGGCGTGGCACTCATTTATGTTGTGAGTGGGGCTCTTGCGGAACTCACACAATTTCCCTGTGTCCTTCTTCATCTTCGTGGTGCTATTCTTTTCTTGTGTGTTCAATGGGTTGTCCTAGGTCATCCCACCTTGGCTCTGTCCTTTGTTCTACAGTTTGGGGGTGCCTTTTCCCTTCACAGGGCTAAAGTCTTTCTTCTTCTATTTAAATTTCTACTCGATCATGATAGCATATTGGTATGCATCACCAAGGGAGGAGATGTCCAGGAACTCCATCTCTTCCTCAATGTATTTGTGTAGATATCCATGGTATTTGAGTACCAGATGCCGCTCAAAATCCTTAATACCCAATTCATACCAAGGGTATGAAAACTATTTGTGAACTCTGGCACATCTTGATCCCTTTCTTGCCACAATGTGGTATATTTTTATGTGCTTATCTTTATAACTATCGACAGAGTAATATTGTTCCTTGACGACATCTAAGAAAGAATTCGAAGCGGCTGCATCTAAAAATAGTGAGGGTTCCTTCTCATTCCTCTGCTCCAAATAGGTTGCCCACCAGACCTTGACGTGGGGGGCGGACTTGAGGAGTGAAAAAGTAATCTTTTCCCTATTGGAAAAATTATGGACTGAAAAATATCCTTCCAGCATATTTAACCATCTATCTATGTCATTTACATCTAACAACCATATAAACATAGAAATTTCAAAGTTAACTTCTATGTTAAAGGGCACAATGCCTATGAAGTGACTACTAGATGAAGATGTATTGCCCACTGATACCCACTGCAGGATCTAGGAAATGTAATCCATCATCTTTTCCATTTGTTGCTCAATGGACTCTTCAAGCAATATTTTGAAAGGATATCTTGCTCACTCAACTTTCTCTTCATGAGCCATGAGACGTTGTCGGGGTCGGCGAGGTTGGTCTTGCAAGGGTTCAACTAGTTCAAGTCCTCACTCCTTATACCTTGACCTTGTTGGGGACATGCACCAAAAACCAAAGAAAAAGCACACTGCTTTGATACCACTAGTCCAAATTTATGTAGGAACAAAATGAAATACAAATTTAAATAGAAACACATAGCTGCAATGAAAACTGAACTTCAATTAATTAATAACAGATACTGAAAACTGTTTACATGCATAATGGAAACAATCTAGCTCAGATGATCATAGCTTATCTCTGAGAAGAGATATGATAATACACGCCTTGTGAACTATGATACAATGAGCCTTAGAGGCCTTTTTATTATTCAAAAACAATATAAAAACCTAAAAATCCGAAAGCCTAACCTTAGGAGATGAAGCGTCAAATGTTTATGGGCCCTATTGGGGTTAGTTGGTACATCAACTTCCCACGGTTATAAATTTGGCATATGATCTTTGTTTGATGCATACGATACCTCATTATAAAGATCCATATGGGGAAAAAATCTCTATAGACCCCTACCACAAGATATGGATTTGCCCACTTTCCAAAAAAAACTTTGTTTAGGGCCTAAAAACAGCTCCAGATGTTTAGGACCCGAAAAACTGCTAAAAATAATAAATTGTGCTACAATTAAAGAAATTGAAAGAAATAGTGTTGGGAGTCCAAGTGGAATAGGTGGGTGGCCACTAGTATCCACCTAGATGAACGTTACTTTAACATTCTCTCTCCTAAAGGGTCTATGTCTCCTACACTAGTATTGGAAAAAAATAATTTCGATAAAACATTCATAATAGAATGTGATGCTTTAAGAGGAGAAATTGTAGTAGTATTAACACAAGAAGAGAGAAAATTAGTTTTGGAAAGAAAACAATTCAAGGAAGAGATTTGATGAAATCTAAATATGAAAAAAACATGGATGCAATTTAAAGAGTGAGAAAAAAATATAATCAAAAGAGAAAAAAAATCGAGGATAAAACTTGAAAGGGTTTAATTTTGAAATAATCTAGAAAAGGTTGAAGGAAAATGTAGTAACATGTGCTCTTTATAGAATAGAAGAAGCCTAAAGTTTATATTCTTTTACATCTTGTATTCTTGTATGACTAGAATAATCTCACCATGAATGGAAAAATATCAATAGTACTAATAAAATATGTAATGTATAAAGTAACAGATGAATATGGAACAATGGGAATGTAAGGGCGATATACTTTGAATAAGGGTACAATATTTTTATGCATATAAGGATCAATCCAGGTAAATGCAAATGGGCATCAATCCATGATAACCATCAAAACAATCACCCTAAGATACATCTCACATTGTTTATATTAAATTATTATTATTATTATAAAAATAATTAGTAACGAGCTAAATAATATTACCATGGAGATTCACCCCACATTATCACGGAAATTCTTAACTTGTAAATAACTTTGTTACAATACCATGGGCCAATACCATGGCTTATCATTACGACATGCCAAATATGACTAGTGTTGATATGAAAATTTCTTTAATTAATTAATTTGGGATAAAATAATTAAAATAATATAAATAACTTGGAGATAAATGTTTGATATCGTTAAATCTCCACCACCTACCTAATAATTATTGATAATTAAATTAAGATTTTGGAAGAGGTTTTGAAATAGACATGGCTATCTACATAATTAAGAATGGAATAAATCACATATCTCCCTTACTATGGAAAGCGAAAAGATATGAATTTTTTAATATAAACCAGTGTAGATACATCATAACTTCAGATCTACCAAGGGCCGAGAAGGATCAAATATCTTTTCACTATAAAAGAGGTTTTCATTTCAAGAGATTTGATCCCTCTCAATGTTGTTAGATTTGGAGTTAAGATGGATCTACACTGGTTTTATGTTGATGATATCATTCATCGTGTTTTGTGCTGATAATATCATTCTTCTTGACAGAAGCCATGATGATCTCCAAAAGTAGCTTAAGATCCTTCACTATTACTGCTCCAAGATGGATATGACTATTAATAAAAACAAGACTAAAGCTATGATAAATAAATCTAAAAAGATTAGCCATGATAATTTCGTCTATGATAACAATTAATTGGAGTGGGTTTTTCATACAAATATTAGGCATTGACAATCATCATCAACTCAAATGGATTTGGAGTTAAGATAGGTTTCTCTTTGAGACTCTCGTCACCCCTATTATTTTATATGGTTGTGAGCTTTTGGGGTTGCATTATTTCTAGAGAATTGTGGAGGAATATTGAGCTGATCCAAAAGAAATTAATAACCTGAAACCTCAATATTAAAGGAAATATCAGTATCCTATCCTCTTGATTTAAGCTAGCCTTTCCCAATTGAAAACATGTATACATTTAGGTATCTAATGTATAGAAAGAAGATTTACAATATGGAAACCAAGACTTTCTGCACAATTGATTCTAATTTTAGCCAAAACCCCCACCTCTCTCTCAAGCATTGATGTCATAAGGATGCGATTCTTGGCTCAATCATTGGGGGATAAAGAGGGAGATCATCTTGGGGAATAATGATAATATTAAAAATACTATTACCTCCAAATTTAAAGATAAGTTGTGGGATGATAAGGAGCTAGGGAGAAAAAGGAAGCTAAGGTACTATATGGTGATCAACCCCACTCTTGCTAACCAAAATTATCTTTTTGTCTTGGTTAGTGCTAAGAAGAAAATGAACATTGCAAAGATAAGAAGTAATTCTCATGAGCTTCGAAGTGAAAACGGGCATTGATCTATTCCCAAAACACCCCAAGGGGAAAGAATCTCTCACCTTTGTGATACCAAGAGGGCTGAAGTTTAAAAAGATTTTTTCTTGGATTATTCGAATCTTACTCACATGCGTTGCCATTTCCAAAATTTTTTCCATTCTACCAACCGTCTTGACTTGTTAAGTCAACAAAACTATAATGATGTAGGAGGGTTTATTTTTCTTCTTTTTTATCATAGAAATACCACCAAAATATTTTCCATTCTACCAACCTTCTTGACTTGTTAAGTCAACAAAACTATAATGATGAAGGAGGGTTTCTTTTGCTTCTTCTTTTATCATAGAAATCCCATATTAAAGAGTCGCAATTATTTTTAACCTTTGATTATTTTTTAATTGAGCCTACATGTAAATGTTTACAAATATTTACACCACTACAACATCTTCTCTATACATGTTTTCTTTTAGATTTAATTTTAAAATGTAAACTAAAATTAAAATAAAATATTTATAAAATATCTTGATTTTGAAATGAGTTATAGTTTTTTGGGTGAGTGGTATTGATAATCCATGGTACTAGCCCATGACATTGTAACAAAGCCTATTTACAAGTTAATAATATTCATAGTAAAATGGGGGTGAATATTCATGCTTAAGAATCTTGTTATATTGTCAATTTATTGTAAATATTAAGTTTAAATTGAAAACATGCTATAAAATTAAATTAAATTAAAATATTTATAGAATATTTTGATTTTGAAATGAGTTATGGTTTTCAAGCATGTGGTATTCATAAGCCATGGTATTGGGCCATGGTATTGTAACAAATCCTATTTAGAAGTTAATAATATCGAGAATCTTTGTATAATAAATATTAAATTTTTATGTGCTTATCAATTAAATATAAATTTATAACTACTATTTATATTTTATACATTTTAATATGATCTATATATTATGATTTTATTTTATCTAAAATATTGTTCATAATTTTACTAAAAAAAAGAAAATTTACAATATAATAAAATTGAATTGAAAAAATGTTTACATCTAACGCCTACACATCTATCTATATTGGGTTGTAGAGTGCCTCTCGACGCAATTACTTTATTTTTATATAGAGAAAAATAAAGTAATTGCATCGAGAGACACTTTACAACCCAATATAGGATAGATGTGTAGGTGTTATATGTAAACATTTGTTCTCTCAAGTCAATATTAAGTACAGAAGGAATTGCATATATCCCTAATATTAAAAATAATAAAAAATATTACATTCAATTATTTTATCTTTTCCTATATAAAGTTGAATTGAAATTAAGGTGGAAAATTGAAGATTTTATTTATGACGAACATCAATTTTTATTATTATTTCTAATTTGTTAATATTTACTATTTTAATATTTTTAAATGTAATGTTATATATGACAACATCTCCCTCATTGTGGGTTGTAGGGCACCTCTTGGAGCAATAAAGTTGATTTAAAATTAAAGTGGAAATTGAAGATTTTATTTATTATTGACAATGATAATTATACATAATTAAATTGAAAATTTACCTAATAATTATTGATAATTATGCCCTAAGGCATTTCCTTTGAGAAAGACTCTCCTCTTGTGCCACTTTGTGTCATTGTGCACCATCAAATGACTTTGTTAGAAGATCAGAAGAATATGATCCAGTGGATTATTAAACCACCCAAACCGCCCCAATTCATGGCCTCAACGGAAAGGACTATCTCTATAAATTATAAACCACTGAATTCTAATTATGACATTGGTTGAGAAATTATTTTAGGGTCTTCTTTATAATTAATGGTTGCTAAGTTATCAAACCAATCAGCCTTCAGCTCAATCATTGAACCTTTGAAGCACATTCACTCCATTCTTGTGTTCATCTTCTCCTCGCGCTCTGTTCAGAGTGAAACAAAATTTTCTCAGTATTTTCCTAATCACGATTTTCCTTCTCAACGAATGCATATTTTCTCTCCATGATGTAAATACCCTTTGTAGGAAATTACTTGGTTTACTCACTCACAATTCTTACGATGATTAACACGAAACCCTACTATACTCGAGAGAAAAGGTTTTTAATGAAATTGACATTCAAAAACTCTTTCGAGGACAACCTCAAGCTCAAGGTTGAATTCCTGGAGAAGATCAACCTCACTGGTCAGAAATCGCTGAAAACCCTCAATAGATGCCCTTGTATTATTTCATTAAGTATTAGTCGTATGGAATGAGCGTTTGTTTTTGACAGCCCCTGCTTGATCCAAAACTAGGCCCCTTGGTTTTGAACCCAGAATCTGATGAAGTTACCCTAAAACATATTTCGAACCATAGCCTAACCATGTCTGTCACATCTGCAAACCCTAGGATTTTATTGTCACCTACGGATAAAATCTTGGAGGGCCTTGCTAAGGATATCGAAGGGATGGGCATTGAGAATGTTAGGTCCCTATAATACTAGTGATGATTCCCCCATTACTATTTTCATTGTAGCCCTTATTGTTATTATTGTGCATCTATTGTCCCCATATTGTTATTAGTGTGCCCCATAGAAACCCACTATTGTTATTGTTGTGCCCTTATGTTATTACTGTTATGTCGACTTGATTATATTGTGACCCCTTAGATTCCTATATATAGAAGGTAGGTTTAGTCATTTGTATCATACAAGAATTATTCATTTGTGTAATTTAAAGGAGGTTGCCTGCTCGAAGAGGCTGAATTCTAAGGTGTTGATTTTACTTTTCTATCTTTTTGTGAGCTGGTTTCATAACATTTGGTATCAGAGCTTTGGATTCTAGGGTTTCGCTGCTCTAAATAGGTCATCGTGGCATTTTTGCGATAACCTTTTTTCTGTGACGTTTCAGAAGCTAAATTAAACCATTTGAGCCGATATCATTCTGAACTTCGTGTCCAAATTTCAGAGCCTATCTCGCTATATTTTTGGAGATATGATCTGAGGAAGTTAGGGTTTTTGCAAACTCCTGAATTACATTCCAAACAGGTGACCTCGGGAACTTGTGTTATGAGTATCAGATTGAAATTTAGTAAGAAGTTTCAAAAAGAGGACAACCCATAGTTTTCTTTATATCAGTTTCAGGTACTAAGGTCAAAATAGTGACACGTGACACTTCATACAAGTTCACTCTACTGAACTAGTCTATAATCAGGCCACTGTGGGAGATTCTGCATAACTCTTCCTTGGAGAATCCAATCTTGATTAGAATTGCTAGGTTAGAAAGAGGACTCAAAGGGCTATTGTAGGACACGATTTTAGATATTTGAGATCCACAGTTACAAAGATACAATAGATTCAATATCGAGCTCTTACAAAGTGAAAAAAAGGTGTGTAGTTTTTTTAAATTTTGCATAAGATTGGTTTGAAAAAATAGTTTGAAGGAATTCAAAGGGAATAGTGAAAGTTATTAGCATTAATTGATGCCCCAAAGAAATAAAATGGAAACACTTAGTAAGCAACCTGAAAGCTCTAGCATGACTCGTGAAAAAGAGGAAGAAATGCAACATGATATATCAAAATTACAAGACCAAGTACAACAAATTTCACCCTCACAAAACGTAACTGAAGCCAAGATGAATGGTGTGAAATCTAATATGAATGGCGTGCAAGTTAATATGGATGGCGTGGAAGCTAAGATGGATGGAATGGAAGCTAAGATGAATGGCATGGATGCTAAGATGGAAGAATTGAAGATAAATTTGAATAAGTTGCTACAAGAAATGGTTACTAATGGTGAAAGAGTAGTAAAGGAAACTCATGACGAGAACAAAAGAAATTTTAATCATGATTTCATAGACTCTAATGTTGGATTAAAGACCCATCATGTTCCAAAAATTGATATGAGGAAATTTGATGGCAAGGATCCCGGAACATGGATACTACAGATGGAGCAATTTTTGGATCTCCATAATGTGCAGAACACACAAAAGGTACATATTACAACCTTATATTTGGAACCAAATCAGTTTGCATGGTATCGATGACTTTGCTCTCATAAACAAATTTTCACTTCGGAAAATTTTACGGAAGAAACGGTAGCACATTATGAGGATACAAAAAGCAACACCTTTTTTAGCCAATTGATAAATCTCAAACAAAAGGGTTCTATGATGGAACACATTAAGGACTTCCAAAAATTAAACATAAGGGTAAGAGATATTCCAAAGGAACATATGATTGATGTGTTCATAGGGACTTTAAAGAATAATATCCAACATGAGGTTCACCTTTGGGAACTTGATTCATTGGACAAGGCATTCAAGTTAGCCAGAAAAATGTAAAGCAAAATTATGGCAACCAGCAAGCCTACCACTCATAACTATAAATATGGAAGTGTTGTTTCCCCTAGCCTTCCACAACTTACAAGGTTGACTCCACAACAATTGGAAGAAAAAAGCACAAAAGGGCTTTGTTATAGTTGTGATAGAAAATACATTAAAGGTCATAAATGTGTTGAGAAGAAATTATTCTACATAGATTGTGAAGAGGAGGAAGAAAAGGAACAATAAATGTCAAAATAAGAGGATATAATCCATGAAAAAACCCTAGATAAAGAAGAAATGAATCCGACCATATCTTGTAATGCATTGGCTGGAATTACCACTCCTCAAACTATCAATATAGAAGGACATATCAAGAAGAAAAAGTTAATAGTGTTGATTGATTTAGGAAGTACCCATAATTTTATTCATTGTAAGATAGCCAAGGAATTGAATTGCTTCCTATATCCAACACCAAAGTGTCAAGTGATGGTTGCAAGTGGAGGAACCATAAATTTCTCTGGAAGGTGCCATAATATCAAGCTATCCATGGGAGAATATGTATTGAATAGCCCAATGCTTTCCATTCCAATGGGTGGTGTTGATTTTGTACTAGGAGTCTAATGGCTACAATGCTTGGGTAAAATAGATTTTAATTTTCAAGAATGTTTCATGAAATTTTGTGCAGAAAGAAAGGAAGTTGAATTAATGGGTATTACAGGGAAACCGAGAAAGATAATTAGCTCTAACGGTATGAAAGAGCTTCTAAAGAAGGAACAACGAGGTGTAATTGCACAATTATGTTCGCTAGAGGTTCCCACATCGAAATCATCTATTTCTCCAGATCTCCAAAATGTCTTGGACAATCATAACAAGGTATTTGAGACTCCCAAAGGCTTCCCACATATTCATGATCATGATCATGCTATTCATTTGATTCCAGGAGGTGTTCCTCCAAACATTAGGCTGTACAGATATCCCTATGCCCAAAAGTATGAAATTGAACGTATGGTTGTAGAAATGCTAGACGCTGGTATAATTCAACCTACTCAAATTTATTTCTCTGCTCCAGTAGTATTGGTGCACAAGAAGGATGGATCATGGTGCATGTGTTTGGATTATAAGGAGCTCAACACACTCACTATTAAAGATAGATTTCCCATTCCTGTCATTGATGAATTATTGGATGAATTGCATGGATCAATTTACTTCATCAATTTGGATCTTCGTTCAGGATATCATCAAATCATAATGAACACCGAAGACATTCCGAAAATAACATTTAGAACTCATGAGGGTCATTATGAATTTTTGGTCATGCCTTTTGGCCTTACCAATGCACCTTCTACATTTCAAAGTTTGATGAATTCCATTTTCAAACCCTTCCTTAGAAAATTTGTGTTAGTATTTTTTTATGATATACTAATCTACAACAAGTCTTGGAAGGATCATGTTCAATATGTTGTCAGGGTGCTCAAACTATTGGAGGAGAAACAATTATATGCAAAAAGCTTCAAATGTTTCTTTGGAGTACAAGAGGTGTAATATCTTGGTCATATTGTATCTCATGAAGGTGTTAAGGTAGACCCTAGAAAAATTAAAGCCATTAAGGAAGGAAAATCCCCACATCCATAAAGCATCTACGAGGATTTCTCGGGTTGCCAGGGTATTATCGCAAGTTTTTTAAGAATTATGGGAGAATAGTAGGACCTCTAACAACAATATTGAAGAAAGATGCATTTTCATGGACTCCAGAAGAAACAAAGGCTTTCGAACATCTTAAAGAGGCAATGTGACAAGCACCGGTCTTAGTTATGTCAGACTTCACAAAAACCTTTATTGTGGAATGTGATGCTTTAGGAAATGGAATTGGTGTTGTTTTAATGCAAGATGAAAGAACCATTTCTTTCGAAAGTAATCCAATCAAAGGAAAGTATTTATACAAAGCTATTTATGAGAAGGAAATGTTGGCAATACTACATGCACTTAAGAAATGGCGACTCTACCTAATGGGAAGACACTTCATGGTAAAAATAGATCATGATAATCTTAAATACTTTTTAGAACAAAGATTATCCTCTGAAGAGCAACAAAAATGGGTCACAAAGATGTTGGGTTATGACTTTGAAATCATCTACAAAAAAGGGAAGCAAAATGTTGTGGCAGATGCACTCTCAAGAAAGGATGACGATGTGGAAACATTGTTGTGTACCATTTCTATTATCCAACCAGATTGGATAAACGAAGTAAGGGATGAATGGAAGAATGACGAAGAAGTGTGGGCACTCATTCAAAAGCTATAACAAGATCCCATTACATCTAATACATTTATTTGGAAAAATGATTCGTTATGGTAAAAATATCGCTTATACCTATGTAAGAATTCCCAAATCAAACAAAAGATTCTTATGGAATTGCACACTTCTCCCTTAGGAGGGCACTCAATATTTTTAAAAACTTACCACAGGGTTAAGAAGGAATTCTTTTGGGATGGCCTTAAATCGGATATTCAAAAGTTTGTGGTGGAATGTTTGGTTTGGCAACAAAATAAAGTTGAAACAATTAAGACCCCAGGTCTATTACAAACTTTATCCATTCCAAGCCAACATTGGGAGGAGGTTTCAATGGATTTTATCACGGGTTTACCCAAGTCCGAAGGAAAGAGTGTCATCATAGTGGTAATTGACAGAATTACCAAGTATGCACACTTTTGTGCATTATCGCATCCATTTAAAGCCAATACAGTTTCTACTGCATTTATGGAAACAATTCAAAAGCTACATGGAAACCCAAAGATTATTGTAAGCGACAGAGATCCCATTTTCATTGGAAATTTTTGGACAAAACTATTTTCTTGTCTCGGTACTCAGTTAGCTCATAGCTCATCTTATTATCCTCAATCTGATGGGCAAACTAAGATAGTAAACAAATGTATGGAAGGATATCTTTGTTGCTTTGTATCTGATAAATAGACACAACAGGTCAAATGGTTGCCTCTGGCTAAATGGTGGTATAAAACTTCCTTCCATACTGCAACAAAAATGACCCCATTTGTGGCACTTTATGGATATCACCCACCATCCATCACATCATATTTAAGAGAAAATTATAAGGTTCAAGCAGTGGAACATCACATTGAGCATCAACAACAAGTTCTCCAACTCTTAAAGGATAACCTCACGTTGGTGTAGAATAGAATGAAACAGTACGCAAATAAACATCACGGCGAAAGAAGTTTTGAGGTAGGTGACTGGGTATTCCTACAACTACAACCATATAAACAAATGTCCCTCAAGCAAGCTAAAAAGCATAATATATTATCACCAAAGTATTATGGTCCGTGCAAGGTGTTGCAAAAGATTGGTACTATCTCATACAAATTGGAGCTTCCTGCAGCTTCCCGAGTGCGCCTAGTTTTCCATGTTTCATGTTTAAAGAAGGTTATAGGTGACAAGCTCCCAGTTCAAACAATATTTCCAGAACTTGATGAGGAAGGAAAAATCATATTGGCATTGGAAGCAATCACAGAAACAAGAACTCAACAGCTACGAAATCGATCAATTTCAGAGTATCTCATCAAGTGGAATAACTTATCCACTGAAGGTTTCGCATGTGAGGATGAGAATTTTATACAGAAGCACCCATAACTACTCAAGCATTGAGGACAATTCTTTTCGGAAGGAGAGGGGCATGTTAGGTCCCTATAATACTAGTGATTCCCCCATTACTATTTTCATTGTAGCCCTTATTATTATTATTGTGCCCCTATTGTCCCCATATTGTTATTAGTGTGCCCCATAGAAACCCACTATTATTATTGTTGTGCCATTATGTTATTATTGTTATGTTAGCTTGATTATATTGTGACCCCTTAGACTCCTATATATAGAAGGGAGGTTTAGTCATTTGTATCATCCAAGAATATTTCATTTGTGTAATGTAAAGGAGGTTGCCCCCTCGAAGAGGCTGAATTCTAAGGCATTGATCTTTCTTTTCTATCTTTTCCTGACCTAGTTTCATAATAGAGAAGGGGTATAAGGTGTTTTCTTGGTACTTGTTTTGGTTAAGTAGTTTGAAGAAGGACACTGCTAGATGGAATTTGGAAATTTTGGGGAAATTAGGGTTTACAGAGGTGGAATTTGGGATTCTTGTTAAGAAGTATCCCTTGCTTTTAGGGTTGTCCAAGGGTAAAATATAGTAGAAGTTCGAGTTTCGTTTTGAGGAATGGAAGCTTCCTCGAAATGTTATTTTAATTAATATGATAGCTCTAGGTTTCAGTATGGAGACGAGACTTATGTCGAGGCTCATTGCTGTAAGGACTTTGATGATAAAGAAAAAGCCTTCAAAGGAAGTTGAAATTTATCCTCGAGTGCATTATATGGTTATTTCAAAGAGGGAGTTTTGTTGCAGAGTGTTGAGCAAGCTCACAAAATAAACAATTTGTTTCTCTGGCAGGTTGTGATTGAATGGGAACTCGAATTATTCAAACTTGTTGAAGTCAATTACTTGTTTTGGTTGGTGGTGGTTCAATTGAAGAGGTACTTGGAGGTTTTGAACCTGTAGTAGAAAATTGATGTTTGAAGTATCATTCATGGTGATGCCTAAGAGGGAACATGAAACTATATCATGTTATGTATGAAGGTGTGGATAATAAATAATTATGACCATTTTTATTTCATGATCTTTGTCTTTTATATAAGCTGGTTGATTCGAGGTATTTCACCCTTTTGGTTATCAAAGTAGAAGAAAATTTCAGGGTGATATTGCAATTGCATTACTAACCATTGTATCCAAGTCTTGGAGCAGAGTTTATGACCCATTATGTTGGTCTTTTTCCTAGAGGTTTTGCTAGGAGCTAACTTATTACATAGGCATTTAGTCCAAGAAGACATTAGGCCATTTGTTATTGATAATTGTGGCCTTGGGGATGTTTAGATCTTGTGTAATTATATTGTTTAATCACATTTTTGCCTTGATTTGAGTAGCTAATATAAATTTTCCTTTATGTGGATAGTTTCTTCAATGGAGCCCCTCCTTAAGGAGGATTACACTCACTCCAAGAAAAATTATTTTTCATACATACAATAGGAAGAAGAATTATTTTTTGCGATACATACAATAGCAAAAAATTCATAATGTTGTTCATTTAACTTTATAATTCCATTCATTTTACAATAATGAATATTTTTTGGCACGCAATACATTGCTTTACATAGTTGCGTGAGATCCATTCTCAGCGGTTGGAGAATGTGTTTCCCCTTGACTGTGAACTTGGGTACTGGAACAAAACTATTTGCATTGGGCAGGAGAGGTTCCAGGAGCTTGGATAACATTTCAAGAGTTTTGGAGTTAGGTTGGGCCACTTTTGAGGACTTTTTCACCCTATTCCTTGCAGTTATATGAATGGGTTAGGAACTCCTATGTGTTCTCGACCACATGAAATCCAAAACAACACCAAATAAGGATGCTTTAAGAATTTTTTAGTGTCATACCATCTGATCCCCTTGAACCACATTTAATAATGAAATTTTAAACTAAAACATATGGGAACATATGCTTGTTTTAGGAATATAATGTTCATAGATTACCTTTTCACAGCTGAAACACAAGCACGATAAGGAAGGAATGTTATGTTCGCTAGGAAGCAATGTATAGCTTCTTTCACGTAGAAATGAAAATGCAATTCAAGTCCTACATTTTTTATGCAATGAACAATTTATTGTCAATCAACATAGGCTATTTTTAATCTCTCGTCAATGCAAAGTTTTGTGATTATCAAATTGGTTTTTGAAATTTCAATATATGTTTTGGTTGTGGATGATTGTTTTCAATTTGCATTTAATAATAGATGGCATTATGATTAGTTAAAATTATGAATTTTTATTATGTTTATATTTATAGTATGAAATTATGTTTTGTTTTAATATTACTTTATTTATTTATTTATTAAATTAAGAAAAAAATTGTCTCTCAATTTGTTGTGTATGTCCAAAGCTTCCACCTAATAATTATTGATAATTAAATTATAATTTTGGAAACTCTATTCTAAAATAGATATTGTGGATGTTAAATCCTTACCATCCACCTTATAATTATTAATAATTGAAATTCTTATTCCATAAAGTAATTATTAACAAAAACTCTTAAATTTTTTGATAATTTATAATTTGAAAAAAAATATAATACCTAAAATATAATTTTGTCTTCAATATTTTACTATTATTAAAATGTGTAATAATAATATTTAGTTTTACAAGTACCTTTGAGAAAGACTCCCCTCTTGTGCCACTTTGCGTCGTTAATGACTTTGTTAGATGATCAGGCTAATATGATCTATTATTGAATCATCCCAAACGCCCTCGACATATGCTAATATTATTTATTATATTTTTTGGTGGCTTTCTTCCCTTCATTTTATTCTTGTATGTTTCCCTTCCAAGAAGTGAAGGGTTTGCACATGCCAGGTGGAGAAATGGATGGATCCTTTACTCCTCAGGTCGTCTTGCGGTCCTCTATGACGATTGTGGGTATCAAACCTCAGAGCTATAAATTTTTACGTGTTTTATTTTGGGTGATTGTTGTGAGTATAAAGCCTCAGACTTGTAAATTTTTATGTGTTTTATTTTGGGTATGAAATGGGCATGGATTGATTCAAGCTGTGAATTCTAGAATTTTCTAGGGGAAACTTTAGGATTTTGTATTTGTTTTAGGGATTTTATCTATTAGTCATTGGTGAAATCTAGGTAACATAACAAACCTATTCCTTTTCTATGGTTCAAGGTTTTCAAATACTGTGCAGGCTGCATTTTGCACTAAGGTTTTCCACAATATATAATATCCTCCACTGCATGCATTATCACCAAGCTAACTATCAAGAAGCAAGGCTTGTACACTCCTCTTCCTACTCACAACCAACCTTGGGAATCCATCTCCATGGAATATCTATTTGGCCTCCCTTCTACCAAGCATGGTAATGACTGTGTATTTGTGTTCATGGATAGATTTTCTAAGATGGCTATATTGGTATGGTGCAAGAAGATTATCATATTAATGGACACTACCAAACTCTTCCTTGAACGAGTGTGAGTACATTTTGGTATCCCGTAGGCCATTATATCATATTGAGATAGAAATTTGCGAGCACATTTTGGTCAAGCCTCTAGGCACTATTGGACACCAATCTTACCAAGTCGATTACACTCCATCCCTAGATTGATGGTCAAACAGAGGTCGTCAACACAATGATAGTGCACATACTTCACATGTATAAGTCCAAGCATCCACGAACCTAGAATTAGGACCTTCCCTATGTGAAGCACAATTATAACAGAGGTCTCCATAGCTCAACTGGTCGAAATCCCTTTAAACTAGGTCTAGGATTTCAACCATTATGTCTTATTGATGTTGCCATGCTTCATGCAACTACATAAAAAAAATCCACACATGTATTGTCTGAGGCTGATAAAGCAACCAGATTTGTTGAACTTATCGAGCACATCCGCTAGTAGGTTCAAAACATCTTGAAGAAGTCCAATGGCAAGCATAACCAATGACATGATAAACATTGGGTGCCATACAAGTTTCAGGTTGGTGAAAAAGTTTGGTTGCATTTGTAGAAATAAAGCCCTATCAAATCCCATTGGAAGCTCAACCCACTATGATATGGGCCTTACACCATTACCAAGGTTGTGGGAGAAAATTCTTTTGATCTCAGCATTCCCCCATTTCTTGGCCTACACCCAGTGTTCAATGTGGATCGAATTCGACCATACATCATGGTGTTTCTTTCCTTTCCTACTTCATCAACATGTCCTTCAATGAATTCCAATGCTTCCATTGTCTTCTCAGCTCCTTGTGCTTGTTTCCTTTCTTCTAGTAGTTGAGATTTGAGAGAGGAGACCTCTACCTTATACTGACCAATCTTTTCTTCAAGTTTGTTCAAGCTCTTGTGCCTTTGTTCAAGTTGACTTGACAAGGTATCTTATCGTTTCTTTGCCTTATCCAATTGATTTGTCATGGATATGAATTATTCATGATGCTTTCTTTTGCTTTGATGAAATTCCTTCTTAAGCTTAGCATGCTCTTCATCCCTTTCTTGTACTTGAAGCTTGACAAGGTCAACTGTCTCCCTTGTTTGATCTTGGTCACTAGCTAGTACTATCTTCTTAAGTTCCTCATTTTCCTCTTTCAAATTGTTAATCTCTTCCATGGCAGCCATAAGTTGAGCAAGGAGATCTTCCACAAAATCTTTTTCAGTCTCTTCATCTTCTAGGTTTGCTTTAGCCTTGATGTCATCATTCTCATTTTCAGCTTCTATGATGGGTTCTGGATTTCCTTCTTGATTTCCATCATCTTCTTGACTCATGGTCATGGTCAATGCTCCTTTTGAGTGAAGGTCGTGAAGTTTTTCCCATATACCCTTTGCTGGTGAATATTTTCCTAGATTGTTCTTTATAGAATCAGGTAGCCCATTCAAGATTGCCTTCATTACTTTTGCATCATACTCCTTGGATTCTTCATGCATCCTGCTATCAATAATCACTGATTTCCAGATTTCAATGCCTTGAGTCTATAAGAAATTCCTCATTCTTGCTTCCCATATATTAAAGTTCCCATTGAACCTTGGAGCCTCCTCAAGTTGATTGTCTTCTATTTTAGTGGTAGAGGGAGACACATCCTTAGGAGTATTGGAGACTTTCTTTCTTGACTTCGCAATTTGTGTTCTAAAGATCAACCTTCAAGCTGTTAGGCTTTGAATGAAGGTAATAGGTCTGATACCAATTGTTGGAAATGCTGAGGGGGGGGGGGGGGGGGTGAATCAATATTTCTTTTTCAACTATTATTTTACCAGTTGAAACATTTTTATTTAGAACACAAGATGAACAACAGGTATCAATGCTTTTATTAATATAATCTTTGTTATAAAATAGATACAATATATAAGTGGCTGCAATCATTTGCCAAGCACCAACTTGGACTTTTGTGAGGCTCCAACCTCCAGAGCTCCAACTTTGTTTCACGAAGGTAACAATCTTGGACTTAGGAGCAACAACTCCCAAGGATTTCAATCCTTCCAGTTCTTAAGACACCAGTGCCAAGGCCACCAATCCTTCCAGTTCCTAAGACACCAGTGCCAAGGCCACCAATCCTTTCTACTTCTGAGGCACCAATCCCAAGGACTCCAATCCTTCTTACTTCTGATGCATCAACCCCAAGGACTCCAATCCTTCTTACTTTTGAGGCACCAACCCCAAGGGTTTCGACCTAGTCTTGTCAAGGCATGTTTGATAGTAATGTTCTGCTCTCAGAACTCTTATTTACTGAGTTCTGTCTATTTACAGCTTCACTGTAGTCTCCATGCTACAACATCAATGACAACCAATCTTATTAGGAAAGAGTCTTTGCAACTTTTCATACTATCCACATAGAGTCTCCAATAGATGACCTCTGATAATGTCTCCACACAATTTTAGTGAGTCTACTATTAGCTGCACTAAGCTCTACATAAGAACCAACTTTCTGTTCAAGCATCTGTTATTACTGTCACAATAAATGCTTCAGCATAACTGATTCTCTACTGACTACTTCTCCCTTCAAACAATGTTAGAGAAAACTCTATTCATTGCATCACATAATTATTCTTCAAATTGCATTGTATACCTGATTAATTCTTTCACAGGGTAACAAGATTAGCTGAGAAGCTCACACTTCGAATGCCTCCTGTACTGTTGGTCCTTTGGCCCTTTTCTGTTCTGCTGGACACTACATCTACCTTTGTTTCCTCCAACTGTTTCAACAAAAAACACACACTTTCCTTATTCTCTGTTTTTGTATCTTCCTGATGCCTCTGACCATCGGTTTCCTCTTTTTGCTGCTCCTTCGGCTTCCTCAATGCTCGCTACAACTTCCTCTGTGCTGGCTTGTCCTCTTCGGTGCTTTGGCTTCCTCAGTCTCTTCGTTCTCACCAACACTCCTGGGACACGTTGATTCAACGACGAGGACCAAATACACAGAGAAAAAACTGCTGCATAAAAAAATGTAACAGAGGCCCCTTTTTTTTTGTAAGAATATGCAAACACAGGTCTTTATTGTTTACGGAGAGAATTCGTTGGAGAAATAGTATCAAAAAGGAGGCCCCACCGGGCACGTCACCATCGCAGTTGCAATCAGCTTCGTTCAGGCCTCCTGAACTATCGAGAGTGTTTTTTAATTCATTTTGCCCTTAAAACCCCGTGCAATACAAATATTTAAATACACAAGAATATATGAAAAACAACCGGTCGAAACACTAAAGAACAGACTTCAAAAAACATTACACCTGCATATATTCCTATATCGGGTCCGCTACATATATCACAATCAGCAGTCCCAGCTTCCCGATGGCCGATGGCCGATTCACCTGTGGATGCGATATGATATTAAATCAAACTACAATGTTGCATCGGGTCCACAACATACATTGCAATCGGCGCTTGCAAGAGTGACAACCCTTTGTGTATTGCAATATGTGAGTACCGATAGGGAGGATGCGATATTATTATAGGTTGTTTTTAATGCCTCCGTCGGGTCCATACATATACATCGCAATTGGTGGTTCGGGGGTGACAACCTTTTATATATTGCAATGTGGGAGTCCCGATGGGCGGACACAATGTTATTAAGGGTTGTTGCTATAACCTGTTCAGGTCCGTGTATATACTCCTCCGCTCTTAACTTAACCCATAACTTGATTTCTGCCAATATTATGTTACATCACATTGTAATGGTCCGTGCATCCACGTATATATATATATATATATATATATAGATATATATATATATATATATATATATATATATATATATATATATATATATATATATATATATATATATATATATATATATATATATATATATACCCCACCTCTATACTCCGATATATATATCTTTTTGCCTCCGATAGTGTATATTGCATGTACCTATGTTATATACTGCTCCACCTCTTTTAACGGTTCCGTTGTTCTTTAGCTCTGCTCCTTTAACTCTTCCGCGTATATATGTATTCCGCTCTTCTTTGGCTCTTTGGCATGTATTACTCCCAATTAGACTCCTTGGCATATATTACTCCCGATATGGCTGATATGCCTCTGATAGCTCTGTTTTGCTCCTCTGATGGCTTTGTTTTCTCCTCTGATAGCTTTATTTTGCTCCAATGTCTTCCTTTGGCTTTGCAATGTCTTTCAATGACCTTCTATGATAATAGACTCTTACTCATGGCTTGGCTTTCCGGATGGCCTTGCTCTTGTTTCTTCATGGATCTGCTCTGCTTCCCCTTGGCTTCATATCATCATCTAGTATCTAGAATATTTCCATATTGACATCAATGACAACCTAGGTCAACAAGTTTTGTGATGTATGACCATGAGGTGGAATCTTTGTTTGATGGGCTGAGGTGGTTTGGCCTTTGGAAGCCTTGGATGGTTTTGATTGATGTGTTTTATGAGATCCCACATTCATTCTTGGATTATGGAATCGGGGTGACTATCTGATTGGCTCAACCATGTCTACCACCAGGTGGAACGTGGTAGTCGCATACTAGGTTGGATTTTGCATCGTTAATATGAGGTTATTTCTCCTTGTTATCTCATGAGTATTATACTGGTTTATATGTGGATTAAATGATTGTTGTTTCCTTGGTATTTTTGTTGTTATTATGTTGGTTATGAATATTTATTATGATTGTTGTTTCCTTGGTATTTATGTTGCTATTATGATGGTTATAAATATGTTATTATGCCAAGTGTGTAGTACTATGGTTTACATGGAATACCTAAGGAAATTGTTTCAGATATAGATACTAGATATTTGGGACATTAATGGAAGAATTTATGGAGAATCTTGGAATTGATTTAAAATTTAGTTCATCCTATCACCCTAGGTAGATTGAAGTAGTTAATATAAATTTAGAGAATATCTTGAGAATCTTGGTTGGAGATCATCCAAAGTAGTGGGATCAACTTGTTAGCATTATGATACAGGGGTTGTCCTTGATGGCAACTCACTCAGATGAAAGATCACGGTGCAACGTGTCGACAACAAAGAATGAAGAAAGTGAGGTATATGCAGGTTCACCTTGACCAATTTGCTTATACATGCAGGTTCACTGAACACAAGTAGCGTATACGTACACACAAATTTTCATAGAAGGAAAAGTGCATATATGTTGGAAAACTAAGTTTTTGGTCTGAGGTATTTGGTCCAAGGTATTTTGATCCATGGTATTGGTCCGAGGTATTTGGTTCTAGGTATTGACCTAGGTATTTGGTCCATGGTATTGGTCCTAAGTGGTTTTGATCCATGGTATTGAGAAAGGCCTTAAACTATATAAGGAGGAGAAGATTATTAGGCCAAGGTGTGGAAGTATTGAATACCTGATGAAGTGTGAGATCTAGTATGCAGGTTATTGGCTTATGGTGCTTTTCTTGATCTGAACCAAGGATGAACCTTAGCAGTTAATGACGGATAAGATCTAATGACGGATCAGGATCTTAAGACTTGAAATGAATTATCATTATGTGGTTTGATCATGTATAGTCTAGATCTGAATACTGACGCATGCGTTATTCTGTAAATGTTATGATCTGGGTATAACTGAAGTCTGGAATAGTTGCAAAATTATGAATTAATATTTACAGATGTGTACACTGGTTGGCTTTGATAAAAGCACGTATACACGCTAGTTAGACACATGGAAGTAGTGTATACCTTATGAAGTATGTTTCATTTGTTTCTGTTTGCTGTTGCAGAGTTCTCAGTTCTTCTTTGGGTTCAGGTGACAGTGTTCTGAATGATCAGATTTAGGTTATGGTGATTGAGTTTCAGTGATTGGTTGATGCAGATGTACTTGATGATTGTATTGCAGTTATGATGTTTTTGATGGGTCCAGTATGAAAATTGAATGAAACGTGGCCTTCAGATTGTGGTGTTGTGTTCCAGGAGTATCCAGTCTAAAAATTCATGAAATGTAGTCCCTTGTAGAAGAGTGGAGTTTTCTGCAGGCTGGCACCTACGTACTAGTAAACATATTAGCTAGTACAAGAGCTAGGGGGTTGTAGCTCCCTTCTAGTAGTAGCTGGAGAATGAGAAAAGGTTGTAGCCTTCTGTAGGTGGGTGCTTTCATAATGGTATGAGTCTGCACTAATACAAGATTGTAAACAGAGTTTCTTATTGTTAAAAGAAGACAAAGACGACGACAGCAGGTGGCTTTTACCCACATTGGGTTTCCACCTTATATCTTGGTGTTCATGTGTGTTTCTTATATGTGATGCTTTATTCTTCTTTTACTGCATTGTATAATAAATCTATGATATACTGGTTAAAGTTCAATACATGATAAACTGTCTAAATCAAAAGTTCTCTGCATATGTATTAGTTGCTTTAAGTAAAGTCGCATGTACACACGAGTTCACTTAGCTGAAGTAGCGTATATAAATATGTTTGGGAAATTAAATTATTGATTTGATAATACTGATTCACCCCCCTCTCAGTATTATTTCCAAAAATTGGTATTAGAGCAGGTCCTTCAGAAGAAGCTTGATCGCTTGAAGGGAGATCCATCATCATGAGTAATCAAGAAAGCGTGGGATCCATCATACCGCCAATCTTTGATGGGAGCAACTTTGTTTATTGGAAAATAAGAACCACAACCTATCTACAATCACTTGGAATGAATGTCTGGGAAATTGTGGAAGGAGGATATACATTTCCAACAACAATTCCTATAGATACGGCAGTTAAAAAGCAATATGAAACCAATGCCAGAGTTGTCAATACCTTCAAACTCTCACAATTCAGTATGAAACTCTTGAGATGCACAGTGATGAAAGTATAGCTAGTTACTTCTTACGTATAGATGAGGTTGTTAATTATATGAAGAATCTAGGTGAAGAAATAAAGGAATTACCTTAGTTGAGAAAGTTTTGGGATCCTTGTCTGCTAAATTTGAATCAAAAGAGTCTGCCATAGAAGAAAAACAGGATTTGCAGATTATCACTATGACACAGCTTCAGGAAATCTTAACTGCCTTTGAGATGAGAAAAGGAGGTCAATCAGATATGAGAGAAGCCACATTTAAAGCTTTAGCAAAAGGAAAGGAAGAACACAATGAATCAAGACATATTTCAAAAGAAGAAGATGAGGTAAACTTTCTCAAGAAGCTTCAATGGGGTTTCGAAAGATTTAAAGGTAAGATACCCTTCAAATGCTTTACTTGTGGCAGGGTCGGTCATTATGCTACCAAATGTCCTCATGAAGATAAATATGAAAAAGGGAAGGAATATGCAAAATGGAATAGAAAACAAGTTGTAAATAAAAGAAGTTACTATACTCATGAAGATAGGGATGGTTTATCAAATAGTGATGAAGATGAAAATAGTAATGAATATAGACTTCTAATGGCTTATGATGATGATAATTTTTGGGATCCTTTAGAAGAAGACGACCTTCATGAAGAAATTTCTAAACTCAAAATCTGTTTAGAAGAAAAGAATATGATTATATATACCTTGACATACCAACTTGTTGAAAAAGAAAAACACAATGAAAAACTAGAATGTGAAATTGTGGGTATAAGAAAGGATCTTGAGAAAACAAAATCTCTCAATCTTAGATTTGCTAAAGGATCAAAAAACTTAGATGAAATTATCAAAGTGTAGCATTCTCCTCTGATAAAGACATGTCCTGGATATACTGAAGAAGCATCTCAATCACAGAAGTCGTCAACTTCCGCTAAAAGCTATCTTTATGCAACAAAGACCAGTGAACAATATGACAATCGTCAGCAAAGGCATAAAGCAGATCACCAGGTAAATCAGACTCAATTTATTCCAAGGATGAATAGAAGCCACAACCAATCTCAGGTAAATCATACTCAATTTACTCCAAAGATGAATATAATAGAAAATACAATCATCACGTCAATAGATTCGATAGTTGCAGGAACTTCTTTAATGGGCAATGTTTTTCATGTCATAATTTTGGACACAAAGCTACTCAATGTGTTGCTTACAAAACCATCATGACTAGAGAAGCACGAAATCAAAGGAATGTAATAAGAGTCAAGAAAAGTTCCTATAATAACTTTTCTCTTCTTGAAAATGAAATAGAATGCTCAATCTGTAACAAATTTGGTCATTAAGAATCTGAATGCAGTAGCAAATTTCGGCAATCATCTCAAAGGTAGCAAACTCCATTATCCAAAGATATGGAGAAGGAAAGAATCTCAAACAGAAAGATGTGGTATATCCTTGTATGTAGAAGGATAAGAAAATATGTGGTACATCGATAGTGGATGCTCAAAACACATGATAGGTGACAAAGAAAAACTTCACTCATATAATGCCTTAGAAAAGGAAAAGAATGTCTCATTTGGAAATGACACTCCTACTATCATAAAAGCTAAAGGATCTGTTTTCTTGAAAGAAAAGGTTAAAGCTAGAAATGTTATGTATGTAGATGGTTTAAAGCATAAATTGTTGAGTGTCAATCAAATGTGTGATCAAGGAAATGAAGTGTTGTTTCGATCAAACAGATGTGTTGTTCGTGAACTTGATATAGGGGAGACCGTGATCAAAGGTACAAGAACTCCTAACAACTTATACATACTTAAGGGAGGACAACAACAGTGTTATCTAAGTAAAAATGATGAAAACTGGTTGTGGCATAGAATATTAGGACATCTAAGCTTTTCTCAAAAAAAAAAAGCATGTAGATTCAAGGCTGTTCATGATCTTCCAGATATCAACATCCCTGAAAATACAATATGAAAACCATGTCAATTCGGTAAGCAAACCAGAGCTCATTTCATTGAGAAAGAAGGGTTAGCTAGTAAGCCTCTTGAACTTGTTCATACAGATTTATGTGGACCATCAAGGAAAATGTAACCTCTTGGAGAAGAATACTTTATTTTGTTCATTGATGATTTTTCCAGAATGTGTTGGATAGGTTTGCTAAAGCATAAAGATGAAGAATTTGAAAAGTTCCAAGCCTTTAAAGCTTTGGTTGAAAATGAATCAGATCGAAAAATCAAATGCCTCAGATCTAATGGAGGAGGGGAATTTACCTCAGATGAATTCTTTGAATTTTGTGAACAACATGGAATAAAAAGGCAATTCTCCACCACAAGGACTCTGTAGCAAAATGGAGTGGTAGAAAGAATGAACAGAATTGTTCAAAAAATGGCTCGAGCTATGCTAGATGGATCTGGAACTCCTGCAACCTTCTGGGGTGAAGCTGCATTTGCTGCCGTAACTATTCTCAAACAAGCAAATGTTTGGGTAAATAGAACTCAAACTCCACATGTACTTTGGTATGGTAAGACTCCTACTGTAAAATACTTTAATGTTTTTGGAAGCAAATGTTATATCAAAAGGACTGATGAAAAACTTGGTAAGTTTGAGCCCAGAGTAGATGAAGGTATTCTTCTTGGTTACTCTTCCCGAAGTAAAGTATATAAATGTTATAATAAAAGACTTGGGAAAATTGTTGAAAGTATTGATGTTGTAGTTGATGAAGCATGCAAAAATCCAAAACAAACAAAAATAGAAGATGATGACAATGAAGAAGATGGAGAGTATTTTCCCACATCAAATCACGATGATATTGAAGAAGAAACCAATGAAGCACCAGAAGAAGAGATAACAGTAGAAGAAAAGACTCTGTCCAGGTATGTTCAGAAAAATCATCCAGAAACTCAAATTTTAGGGGAAAAAGAGGCAGGTGTACAGACAAGAAGAACTATTACCGAAAACTCAAGCTATCTAGCATTACTATCCTCCACCGAACCCCAAAATGTAAATGAATCATGCAAAGATGAAGGTTGGGTCAAGGCCATGAATGGAGAACTTGAGCAAATTGAAAAGAATAATACTTGGTAATTAGTTCCTAGACCTCATGATAAAAATATTATAGGAACTAAATGGATATTCAAAAACAAGCTGAATGAAAATGGAGAAGTCATTAGAAACAAGGCCAGACTTGTTTGTAAAGGGTATGCTCAACAAGAAGGTATAGATTTTGAAGAAACTTTTGCACCTGTTGCTAGACTTGAAGCGTTAAGGATGTTTCTTGCTCTTTCTAGCTTTTAGATATTCAAAGTATACCAAATGGATGTAAAATCTGCCTTCCTTAATGGAGATTTAGAAGAAGAAGTTTATATTGAACAACCAGAAGGATTCATTCTTGGAAATGATGCAAAACTTGTATGCAGACTCAAAAAGGCTCTCTATGGTCTGAAACAGGCTCTGAGGGCCTGGTATTACCGTCTTGACAAATATCTACACCAACAAGATTTCTCTAAAGGTTTAGCAGATAGAAATCTATATACAAATATTGACACTGATAAATTGCTAATTATTGTTTTTTATGTTGATGATATCATTTTTGGTAGCAATGAAGAATCCATGAGTCATAATTTTGCTTCAGTAATGCAGCAAGAATTTTAAATGTCCTTGCTTGGTGAAATTACCTATTTTCTTGGTCTACAAGTTTAGCAAAAGAAAGATGGTATTTTTCTTTCACAAACCAAATATCTCAAACAGGTCTTGAAATGGTACGACATGGAAGATTCTAAACCTCTTTGTACCCCAATAGTAACAGGATGCAGTCTCAGCGCAAATGACGAATCAACAACAATACATCAACCAACTTACAGATTCATGATTGGCAGTCTGCTTTATCTAACAGGTACCCGACCTGACATCATGCATGCAGTAGGAATAGTTGGAAGATTCTAAGCAAATCCAAAGGAATCACACCTTCAGGCAATCAAAAGAATTTTTAAATATCTTCAAGGAACACAGAAATTTGGTTTATGGTATCCTAGAGATACATATCTCACTCTTCATGCATATATAGATGCAGATTGGGTAGGAAGTGTTGATGACAGAAAAATCACTAGTGGTGGTGCATTCTATATGGGCTCTAGGCTAGTGTCTTGGTTCAACAAGAAACAAAGTTAAATTGTGCTATCTAAAGCTGAAGCAGAATATGTGGCTGCTGCATCTTGCTGCACAAAACTACTTTCGATGATGCAAACCTTGCAAGACATTCATATCACATGCACTCCACCCATCTCCATTTTATGTGATAATACAAGTGCCATCGGTATTTCAAAGAATCCAGTCATGCACTCCAAGACCAAGCACATACTGATCAAATACCATTTTCTACGTGAACACGTGCTTGAACAAAAGGTCAAATTGGATTATGTTCCCTCCAAAGAACATTTTGCTGATATATTCACTAAACCACTGCCCAGAGAGACATTTGAATATCTCAGACAGAAGCTAGGAGTAGTTGCTGCATCATCCTGCTATTAAATCCAACTTTGTTGTTCTTCAGAAAAAGGTTATTATATGTGTGTTTCATGAAGTATAGTCACGTACACATGCAGGTTTCTATGGGTAAAGAAGCCTATATGTGTTTTAGACAGGAAAAGTGGGGCAAGATATGACATGGCTTCTCTCACTGATATTGATGATTAATGACTATATGCTCTGTTCATTAATTTTATATGACTGACGAAGATGCCTTGATCATTGACCTCTTAACAATGCACAGGTAGCATAGGTTCAGGGCGAGCATTAGCCTTCACGTACATTTAGCATTTTTGGCATTATGGTTGCTGAGTCCAGCTATGGCTTTAGATATTTATACCATTTATTACTCAAGTCATGTAAAAGTCTAGGAAGTGATATGGGTCCTCTTCGACAAATGATGTAATTTGTATCCCCATTTTACATGGGATGGATGATGTAATATTTCTTGTTTCTGTCATGTATAAACAATTGGTATATCCCCACTCAGTTGGGAGATGGATGTATGTATGAGCCATTGGTGATGGGAAGGTCATCCTCACATAATTGAGTTATAGAGTCATGTTATTATTTTAGAAAAAAAAATTTATAGACTCTGCTTGTACTCAGGAAGAGCATGGATGGTTTCAGTGCATCTCAACATGTACAAAAGGGAAGCTCAATCATAGATTTTAGCATGTACTCATGGGGAGCATGACCAGCATAATGTATGTCAAAGGGAGAAATTATCTTGGTCCACCCTTTGCCCTTGGTGTCAAAGGGGGAGAGTGACTTGGTGTTGTTGTTGCCATCAAGTCCAAAGGGGGAGATTGTTGGCATTATGATACAGGTGTTTTCCTTGATGGCAACTCACTCAGATGAAAGATCGCGGTGCATCATGTCAACAACAAAGAATGAAGAAAGAGAGGTATATGCAGGTTCACCTTGACCAAGCTGCGTATACACACAGGTTCACTTAACACTAGTGTATACATACACACGCACTTTCACAGATGGAAAAGCACATATATGATGGAAAAATAAGTTTTTGGTCCGAGGTATTTGGTCTAAGATATTTTGATCCATGGTATTGGTCAAAGGTATTTGGTCCGAGGTATTGATCCTAGGTATTTGGTCCAAGGTATTGGTCCTAAGTGGTTTTGATCCATGGTGTTGAGAAATGCCTAAAACTATATAAGGAGGAGAAGATCTTTAGGCCAAGGTTATTGGCTTATGGTGCTTTGCTTGATCTGAACCAAGGATGAACCTTAGCAGTTGATGAGGGATAAGATCTAATGATGGATCGAGATCTTAACACTTGTAATGAATTATCATTATGTGGTTTGATCATGTATAGTCTAGATCTGAATACTGACGCATGTGTTATTCTGTAAATGTTATGATCTGGGTATAACTGATGTCTGGAATAGCTGCAAAATTATGATTTAATATTTATAGATGTGTATGTTTGTTGGCTTTGATAAAAGTGCGTATGCACGCTGTTTCGTCACATGGAAGTAGCGTATACCTTATGAAGTATGTTTTAGTTGTTTCTGTTTGCTGTTGCAGAGTTCTGGGTTTTGCTTTAGGTTCCGGTGACTGTATTATGGTGAGAGTTTTGTGAATGATCAGATTCAGGTTGATGCAGATGTACTTGATGATTGTATTGTAGTTATGATGTTGTTGATGGGTCCCGTATGAAAATTGAATGAACCGTGGCCTTTAGATTGTGGTGTTGTGTTCCAAGAGTATCCAGTCTGAAAATTCATGAAATGTGGTCGTTGGTAGAAGAGTGGAGTTTTTTGTAGGCTGGAACCTACGTACTAGTAAATGTATTGGCTAGTACAAGAGCTAGGGGGTTGTATCTCCCTTCCAGTAGTAACTGTAGAGCGAGAGAAGGTTGTAGCCTTCTGCAGGTGGGTGGCTGCATACTGGTATGAGTCTGCACCAGTACAAGATTGTAAACAAATTTTATTATTATTAGAAGAAGACAGAGATGACAAAATCAAGTGGTTTTTACCCACATTAGGTTTCCACCTTATATCTTGGGGTTCATGTGTGTTGCTTTATTCTGCTTTTACTGCACTGTCTATTAAATCTCTGATATACTGGTTAAAGTTCAATACATGATAAACTGTCTAAATCAAAAGTCTCTGCATGTACACTGGTTGCTTTAGTACAATCGCGTGTACACACGAGTTCACTTAGCTGAAGTAGCGTATATAAATTTGTTTGGGAAATTAAATTTTTGATTTGATAATATTGATTCACCCCCCTCTCAGTATTATTTCCAACCCAACTACTTTCCCAAGCCAAATTTTCTTATAATGATTCTCCAAATATAAGATTTGATCAAAGTCCTTATCATATTATGCATGGAATGCATTCAAGATGAGTGAAGGAACACATAAACTTTGGAAAAGTAGGGAAAAGTAGTGCAACAAGAGAATATTTTGTTATAGCCATGCAAGAGATCCATGAATAAGTGAAACAAAGATTGCAGGAGAGTATTCTTGCTAATATTTAAAGGAGATTGAAATGAGATATTGCAAGGAGATTTTTAATATTGATACCATGATAGAACAACTCTCGGAAACAAATCACTCCATATTTTACTAGCGAAATGAGGGAAATTTCACCTTGTGATATCCCAACATTTCTCAAGTTATTTCAACATGACTTCATCATGTACTTTACCTAAAGTTGGTAATATTGTGACAACCACATATTCTTCCAACGAAATCTTATACTTGTCATAGAGTTTTTGTTCATACATATAAGAAGGCCTTTGGGTGCACATTTTGTAGACATTTTTATAAATGTTCATATACTATGTTACAGGGAACTTGTCTTTTAAATATTCTTTCAGAATATCTATCAACTTTAGGATGCCATTTTGAATAATATCCCATCCTTCATTGAATTATATAGTTGTATCTCTTGACATCATCATATTTTTTGAAGTGGTAACTTCCCTCCTTTCTTAGCCTTCAACTTCTTTCAAGCAACGTCTACCAACACTACAAAGAAGTCTTTCCTTACGCACAAAATATCATGTAATTTAACCTAATTGTGTCGACTGCTATTTTTGCTAGTCGCTACGCATAAAATAGAGAAAGGGATTGTCTCACATTATGAGGAAAAGAAGAAAAGTTTTGATATATTAATATAGAGAGCGTCACTCCATATAAGGAACCAAAATTCTTGGTTCAATATGATTGGGAAATATTATTTATTTATGAAAATATTTAACACATCAAATTATTTTTATGCATTTATACTCGAATATATATGAGACGCATACATCATTATTGCATATATACACTTCAACAACTTATACATACCACTGTGAAGGTATCAACCTTTACAATTCGACATAACAAATCATACATATGAAAAATAAAAACGATCAATAATATTGATAATTCTGCATATAAACCATAAAGCAATGACACATTAAAGAAAAATAAGCACCTACACATAATGTGCTCGATTAAATGTGCTAATGTTTATAATGGAATTAGTTTACTTTAATCACTTACATTTAATGTACCCCGATTAACACATGATAATATTTTTATATATTTTATTTATAATAAATAAAAACAAAACATATCAATTTTTCTTACAAAACCATTTTCTTAAAAAAATAGAAATAGACATAAAACTAAATTTTGAAACTTATTCTAATTGAATTCAATGTGTTAATTGATACATTGACACCTATAGTGTTTTATTTGTTTTGAGACTTAGAGTGAACACCCACTCTTATTCGCTGAAAAATAATGCATTCAAGGCTTTAAGCCTCTATTAACTCAACTCTATCACCTAGCCAACTCCTAACCACTTCATAACCTCCTTACCTTCCATTACAAAAACAATTGAGGCATGCAAAGGAAAAAAACTATGGTTGTTTTAAATATAAGTTGAGCTGACTGTGATTGACCTAACGTGTGAGGCTGTGAGCCCAACTAATTAAGAGGAGGTTGAGATTTTGTGGAGTACATGTGGGTCTACGCTCACTCTTACTAGAGGTCGAGACATGAAAGAATTTTAATGTGAGCTGGGGTCATTAGTTGACAGAGTCAGGCCCAACAACTAACGAAGAAATCTTAGAGTTTGTTTGCTAGGTTCATCTATTGTGTGTGCATTTGAACAACCGAGGATGTCGTAAGCCTAAGCCAACATCTCCAGGACAAAGGAGATCAGGGCCAATAGTTTACAGAGAGTGTTTGAGAGAGAAATCCTGGAGTCTGTGTCCTAGGGATATCCTTTTGTGCACACTCAGGGATAGCAAGGGTGATGTAACCCTAGGCTGACATGTACAAGTGAAAAAACTTAAAGCGGTCTTTGTCACAAGTTTTGGTCATGTTATAAACGCAGAGTGTCGAAAAAAGAGTTGCAGAGGTAACACCTTCTATGAGAGATAAGCCATCTTTCCTTTGGAAACTTGTTACAATATCGACTATAGTGGTTCTTTAGGGTTTTAGCTTTAATGACTAACTTTTGATATATATATATATTCTTGCTAGTGGTGGTTCTTGTTAGCTTTAACTATTTAAGAGTTTTAAAGTACTTGAGGGGAAATTAAGACTTTAGACTCAACTCTACACAAGTGGGTGGAGATAAATAAATTGTAGTATCTACTATAGGTCACAGAAACAATAAGTTCCAGCAGATTCCACAACTGAGGTAGAATATGTGGCAGCAACTCAAGAAACAAAGGAAATTGTGTGGCTTCGAAAAATTGTGGAAGATTTGTAGGAGAAACAAATCCATTCAACTCCTCTTTTGATTGAAAACACTTTTGCAATAAATTTGGCCAAGAACACAAAGTTCCACGATTGAACCAAACACAACAATACAAACTATCATATGATCCAACATCAAGTTGCGACAATGTTCCACAAATGAGCAGATAACAAACATCTTCTCCAAAGTTCTTGGAAAGGAAATTTTTGAGATAATCAGAATAATTCTTGGACTCACCAACATCACTTCAGATTAAGAGGGGGTGGGGACTGTGACTAATTTTTGTGAAAAAGTATTATCGACATTTTCAATTCTTTCATGTGCCCAATATGAGAATGAAGTAATATATGAATTATTTTATAGATTATTTTATATTTGGTTTTTATGCTGTGATTGGTTTCATCTACTTGTGTCAGTGCAAAAAAACAATAAAATTAAATCATTTTACCAAAGTTTACTTGTGGCCATACTCCCGCTAAAAAAACATTAAAATTAAAATACTTCACCACGTTCTACCAAACACAATTAATTTCATTTATAGTTTTTAGCCTTCCTTCCAATCGAACTGATAAGCATTATGCTCCGATGAAAAGTTGTTTTGGAAAATGCACTGAGGACACGCGTCAGATGGTAATTGTATCGTTGCCCCTCCGGAGAATACCACTCTCAGTGAAAAGGCGGTGCTATAAAACAGCTAGTTTAGCAAAGGTTTACGGTTGCTGCAGTTGGAATTAATACTTCAACAACATTATTTGACTTCTGTTGCCAGCCGAATATAAGCCTATAATGATGACTCAAGTAGATGAAACTAATCACAGCATAAAAAACTAAATATAAAACAATCTCGAAAATAATGTTTTTAATTACGTACTGAAAATTAATGTTTTTAATTACATTATACATACACGGTCAAATAAAAAAAATGAATGTCAAAACATATACAAACTCGTAATATCACGGCTACATGAAATCTAATTCTACAACGGCAGGAGTAATAATTTACATGAAATCTAATTCTACAACGGCAGGAATAATAATTTACATAATAATAATAATAATAATTTACATTATCCATAAAGTCAATTAAAAAGTTCCGTATCCTGCAAATGAATGATTGAAAATGTAGCCTAAAACAATATCCGAAAATGATACAATTTCTTTTATGCTACATATCGAATGATATTAGGATTTTCTTTGTCCCGTTCTATGAACTCCCTTGAAATCAGATCTTCAATCTGCTTCTGCATTAAGTTAACTTTTGGTTTGAACGTGGCTTGCAGTTGCTCAACGCATTCAACCAGTAATTCCTGACTGCTCAAGACTTTTCTAGCCTTCATTGTCCGAACTATCGCAGCATCGATGGCATGGCATCTATCGCCATCTACAACCTCGCTGACTCTCTTCTTCTCATCCATTTGTGGAAGTGAAATCTTAATCCTCGCAGATTTGCAGGTGAAGCTAGCATTGAATTCAAAACTATCAGTTTTTGTTATTGTTTGAGTCACCGGCTCCTTCAAAATAATCTTGTACTTTCCACATACAAATGAATGAAGCAGTCTAATAACATCCTCCTCTCGCAAATTTAATTGTGAACTGATTTCTTCACAGCTCAATCTTTCAAAATCATTGAACAATAAAAGCATGACTGCCTGGTTGGTTGATACTGCAATTTCTATTGGCTTAGTATCAAAGTTTCCTATAAGTTTACAATTTCCCAAACAATACATCCATGTAAGTTTACGATGCTGATATTTTGTAGAGTAAAAGCCTTCATACGCCCTAATACATTTAAGAATTTCCGCTGGTGGATTGAGGTTGAATAACTTGTAGGTTGGCCAGAACCCATTATTTAATACTGTAACAGTCAACTCTATTCCAGGATGCACATTTGAATAATCATGAAGATATGTGTTGAAGTCAGGTTGAGTCTCCCTTGCCAGTGTGAAATCATTAACCATGCCCTGCATCTTTGACGTTAGCTGGAGACCATATTGATCCTTTATCTTTGACAACATGGCTCGTTCATGGCTCTCATTTGCGCTTTTATGGTGTAGTAATCTGGAAGCTAGTTTTTTCCTGTAAAATTCAGCAAACAAATCTCTATCACTAACATACTGAAGGAGATTCGCCGCCTTTTCAAGAATACCCTCAATATGATCATCACTTAAACCGCTCTTTTTAAGCACGTTGTCACAAAATGTAGCCAGAAACTCTGCACATGTGCTTTCTTCGACTTTTTTATCACATATTACTTCAAATGCGTCCCTCAAGGCTTTATAAAAAATATTGCTTCTTTGAAATGCCTCCACAACGTAACCACTACACTTATCATGCACTTCAATAATCTTCTCCACAAACTCATGTGCTGGAATGTCATCTATATTATTATTATTATTCTTGACAACATCTTCCACCCATTTAAATAATTTTATTCCTTCGCTGATTACATGCTGTTTAAAAATATTTGCAAAAGGTTCCAAGCTTTGAGGTATTCTACAGAACAGCCTGTACATTCTCGAAAGATCGTCTTTCTTGTCGTTTGTAAGCAAAACATGACACCCCGAATACTTATTTTCCAAAAGTTGAATATAGTAGCGGGAGAGGATTTCATTTTCTACTTTCTCTAATAACTTCTGCTCGCTGCTGGAATGCAAATAGTGAGCAACTCTTTCTTTCTCACGTCTCAAACATTCTTCGGCCTTTATCATATAGTCAGGACACGAATCCTCCTCTAATATCCATAATGAACCCTTCCTAGAGTAGTAAGCTCCAGTATCTTCCAACATGGGAGCTTCAAAGTCTTTTTGGTACAAATCCAAGCGATCCATTCCCATTTCCACAAAAAAATTCACAATGTTTCTCAACAAAGCGCGATCAATTTGTTCTCCCTCGCGCTCTCGATTAATCAACTCAATCACCACATTCTTCACATTAATCTTGATACCGTGATACACCACGTCACGGAAACACATCACTCCAACTTTTACTAGCGAAACCAGGGAGTTTTGCCCCACGAAGTAAAGATCCAAATAAAAGAACATATTTGAGATGAGTCTAACCAGCACCTTGTCATAATTTCCCCAACATTTCTCAACTTCTTTCAACAGGAACTGATCATGCACTTCCCCTAAAGCTGGCAATACTGTGACAGCAACGTATTCTTCCAATGAAATCCTGTACTTGTCATAGAGTTGTTGTGAGTACACATAAGGAGGCCTTTGGGTGCACATTTTGTACACAGTTGTATAAATGTTAATGTACTCCGTTACAGGAAACTCGCCTTTTAAATCTGTTTTGAGAATATTTATCAACTTTAGGATGCCATTCTGAATAATATCCCATCCTTCATTGAATTCTATAGTACCTGTATCTGTTGACATCATCATCTTTTTCCAAGTGGTAACTGCCCGCCTTTCTTAGCCTTCACCTAAACAAAAGAAATTGTGTCGACTGCGCCTAAACAAAAGAAATTGTTTCACATGGTGAGGAAGAAGAGAAGAACCATTTTGATATATTTATACGGAGATCGCCACTCCATATGGGGCACCCAAATTTCTGGGCCGACAATATGTGAAATAAATAAATTATGAACCATATAAACTTCCATCTCAAACTACCGTACACACCACCGGAGGGTAGGTCCACTAACTGGATATTATAAAAATAAAAATATTAGAAACAGATTTCATAACATGACTTTCATGTTACTTCCATATTTATAAATGCGATATAACTTTCTACATGGAACAAAACCTGCCTTTGCACCCCAACACGGGGACACATCATGCTTCTCATGGGGTTGGACGGCAATCCCTAGTTGGCATCTTGTCTTCGCCCCTAACTACCTACCTAGGGTTCACACTTCATATGCCGGGTTTCACAATGGTGGAGGTGGTTTGGATGGGAGCCATATAGGCCGGGTTTCACATTGGTGGAGGTGGTTTGGATGGGAGCCATATAGGCCGGGTTTCACATTGGTGGAGGTGGTTTGGATGGGAGCGAGTTAGGAAATTATATTGAACGTTAAAAATTTATATTTATATTTATTGAATTTTATTGGGAGAGGTTACTTTATTCGAAAATATCACAACATTAAATTTAAGAATTTTAAAAAATAGTTTATAAAAACATTATCTATTTATGAAAGATTTAACACATTAAATATTACTTTTGAGCATGTATATTTGAGTATATATGAGATGCAAACTTCATTATTGAGCCGAGAGGCTCATTCTACTGTACCTCAGTCATCAAAATTAAATTGAAATTTTGCTCATATTCAGCCAAAATATTTAGATAATGTCTAGTCATAAAAAAAATTTAAATGTGAAGAAATCTGATCCCTCTTCGCTCCTGTTAGATCCCTATTTAAGATGGCTCTTTCCATATATACATTTCAACAATTTATACATACTCGCAAGCAAGTATCCACCTTAACAATTTGGCATAACAAATCATGCATACAAACCATAAAGCATTGACACATGGAAGGAAAATGTTAATGAAAAAATGGATATCTATAATATCTATTCAAAGCAGTGGTTTTTAAAATTAGAAAGGTGCATCTGGTTCCTATTGGTAGGGGGTTAAATAATGTGATTTTTAGAGGTATCTTTTGGTGGGTGTGAAAACTCATTATCTTCCTCATTGTTCAAAGGTTTTTTGTTTCAGCTGCATTGGATCAATGTTCCTTACGAGGCTACAATGTCGCCCATTTAATCGCCCTTAGGGGAAGCTAAAAATAGATGAAAATTTGTCTTGTAAAATATTGTAATTTCATAGTAATTCTGGGTCGTTCATTATGCAGATGATCTCACGGTAGAAGTTATGTTAATCTAGGGTTTTTTCCCTATAAGGAAACCTTCGGTTTATATGAGGGAATTGTATTATGAGAATTTATTACGACTATGTATTATTATTATGAGAGAAAAAGATAGAGTAGGCTATGTGAAAGCGAAGAGGAAATTACAACGCATTTGTCGCACATTGTATCTTTCCATTTTGTTGGATAATATAAAAGGAAGGACTGAATTTTTCTCCATGGATGTAGCCCAAATTGGATGAACCACATACATCTGTGCCTCTCTTGTTTTATGCATTTCTTTATTTGTTTCTACACAATTTTTTTGTGTATTTCATTGCTCCGTTAATTAATTTCTAACATTTTTCAATATGTAGTCAAATCAAAGGTATTATTTAATATGCCATGAACGCATGTGATATGTCATAGGTTCATTGAGTGAAGCCTCCATGAGGCTCTAGCTTCTAAGCTAGGCTAGCTTATGATCTCTACAAGTAGCTTATGGTATGAGGTGGTTTGCACAAATACAAAAGTCCTTGGTCAATTATAGAATGGATTTGGGCCCCAAATCGAAGGAGATCAAATGCTTCAGTTATTTGGAAGGTGATTGTTCACTCTTTTGAGGTGATTGAAAAGGGATTGGTTCGGAAAGTGGGTAATGGGGAGCATGTTAGAATTGGATCAAATCCATGGGTTGCGAGTGGCCCAAACTATCGTCTCCCGCAAATATGGTAGATCATCTTTCAACAATTGAAGTTGAAACATTGGCTCACGTTGCAGATGAGGAAAGTTCCTCAATATGGGGGCAGGGCTGGCATTCAGCGCATCACCTTAATCTACAAGGAAACTAGGACGATCTCTAACGACATTTCATAGCCTATCTAAATGAATATGATTCTTGCATCAGGGATAGAGAGGATTCACTAATGTGGACTCATGCAATCTCTCGAAACTACACCCCTAAATTGGCGTATGTCTTTCTAATCGAAGGTATGAAGCCCCCTTTTCTCTCTAGGTGGTGGAAAATTCTATGGAAGATCAAATGCCCTACAAAAGAAAATCTCTTCCAATTATGTATCCTGGAATTCTGTTACTCCAAAAAAGCTTCGTGCTCTTCCTCTCCTACTATCGTGGGGAATTTGGCTCACAAGGAAAAGTTGTTGTTTTCTAGATAAACATGTTATTCCATACTTTGTGGTAGCCCAATATTTAGTGGTACATGCATTTATCTTAAAATCTTATCTCATTCTATGTTCGCGTCCCACTATTGAAGAAGTTACTGATTTCTCTGTTCTATGGGCATAGTTCGATGGAGCCTCTTCTTAAGAGGACTCCTATTGGGGTGGGGTAGATATTCATTTATCACATAGCTACTCTTTCAAGATGAAACTCAGTCTAGGATCAGGGAAAAACAATTATGCAAAAATAATGGATCTGAAACTTCTCATGTTATTTTTCTTAGAATCAGGTGACGCATTCATATTTTTGTAGATTCAAAGATAATTGTTAATTGGTTCAAAAACATTTCTAGATGTCATATTTACATGGAAAGGAATAGAGAAGTCGATGCACCTTCTAAAGCGAGTACTACACAAGATCTGGGTTCATGGAATATAGTGGAGTGCAATCATGATCAAGAGAATGGATACTACCATTGGAATTTCATTGAAGGGCCTCAATTAGAACAATAAACTATGCATTTATCCTTCCATGATAGCTTTAGTTACAATTTTTTGCAGTACTTTTAGTCATTTTTGGGACTGCTCGTCCATTTAGTTCTATTTATGCTATGTTTATGTCGTTGGTTGATAGTTTTTAGTGGATAGTTTTGTTGCTTTAGACATTTTTCTTTGTGACAACAATATTTATTGTGAATTCTTGATACAATTAAAAGGATGTATGATTTTTGGATAGTTTGTGGCTACAACCTTTTTTTTTGGGTTTTTGTATAGTTTTCAGAATATGTTTATGGCACAGTTATATGTGGATGGTCTTTTGAGTGCTATTCATGGAATATAAAGAATGCAATTTTCACCATGAATGAATGTGATTTTCCAATTGCCATCAAATTGAACATAATGCATAGATCCTATAGGTTTTTAAGGTGCATAAATGACCCACCTTACTATAACCTTATTTGCTACTTAAGAGGGGTCTCAATGTAGCCACTATAGAGGTAGGAGCCCCTACCGGAGAAATTAAAAATTTTGTGATTAGAAAATTCAATACTAAATTTGATATCTATCCACATCAAAAGAAAATATGACAAAATGTTGCTATCATAACAAGATGGTTCAATTCTTTTCTTGCTTGAAAACACAGAAAAATATAGTAAGGAAAATTAAAAACATTTTTTCATTGTTTGTACATGAGAATTGTCCATATTCATATGATTGCTACAAATTTTAATTTTCCTAAACATAATTCCACTTTTAGTTTAATGTTTGCAAGAAAAACAACATGCCATCACTTTCTACAATTTCGAACAATTATTGTTCTATATCTATCCATTCTAAATGAAATCAGTATGTTGAAAGATGGAATTGATTTCTTACGAACACAATTTGGTGTGGCAAAATGAAGATATGCAAAAGTCAAAAAAGTATCTGCCCATGCTAGTTAGAGCCTCTCTTATACTTATCTCTTCATTGGATGAACCTCGTTTGAATTTGCTCTTTCTCTGGCTTCGGAAAATCAACATGCATGAAATAGTTGCATCAACATTGATAGGGTATGGGGAAATAAGACAAATTTGCAATATTGTGTGAGCAACGTGTTCTTCGAACGAAATCATGAACTTGTCATAGATTTGTTGTGCGTACAAATAAGGAGGTCTTTGGTTTCACATTTTGTAGACAGTTGTTTAAATTTTTATGTACTCTGTCATAAGAAACTCATCCTTTAAATATCTTTTGAAAATATTTGTCAATTTTAGGATGCCCTTATGAGTAATATCCCATGTTTCATTGAATTCCATAGTTTTATCGGTGGAGATCATCATCGTTTTTGAAGTGGTAAGCGCTCGCCTTTCTTAGCCTTCAACTTCTGTCAAGTGAGATGTGGCAACGTTACATAGAGGCCTTGACTTACACCGAAAATGTCACCTAACGTAACCCAATTGCATCGACTGTTGTTTGCGTAGCTTTTTTCACAAAAAACAAATGAAACGGATGGTCTCACATTGTGAGGAAGAGAAGAATGATTTTGATATATTTATACAGAGATCACCACTCTGTATAAGTCACCCAAATTTTTGGGTTGACATGATCGTGAAATATTACTTATTTATGGAATATTGAACACATCAAATTATTATTTTTTGTATATATATATGTATATTTGAGTATATATGAGATGCAAACTTCATTATTGCATAGATATACATCAACAACTTATACATACTAGTGTGCAAGTATCCACCTTAACAATCTGGCATAACAAATCATACATATGAAAAGTACAAACACTCAACAATATTGATAATTCTATACAAACCATAGAGCATAGACACATTAAAGAAAAATAACCACCTAGTGATAATCTTTATAATGAAAATAGGTTACTTTAATCACATACATTTAAAATACTCATTAACACACCCTAATATTTTTATTTATTTTATTTATAATAAAAAAAATAAAATTTATTTATTTATTTATTATACAAAAAATTATAGTAAAATATTTTAATAGACAAATAATCACCCACATTTAGTTTTTCCAATTAAATTTTATATTTAAACACGTAGGTTTATGTACAGTGTATTATACAAAGGACCTTTTTTCTACCCTTTGTCAAATAGTAATATATAAAACTTTTAAACAATTGAGCCAACCTTGCTTTCTATTACTTAGTTAGTTTGGTCCTCTATACAAAGGGATTATGGTGTTTGTCTTTGAGTCAATTTATTTGACTTTGATGTTTAAATCTATTTTAATGAAAATATATTTTATTGTTATGATTTAGAAAAAAATAGTTTTTTTTTTTTAAATTAAATAATTTATTATTTGGAAAAATTAAATAATTTGCTGAATTTTTTTTGTAGATGATTTAAAAATATGATTAATTAAAAAATTTTGATTGAAATTATTTTTAACATAAGTTATTTTTATATTTATATCTCACATAAATAGAAAATTTAAGAACACAGAAAAATAGCGATAGTCATAAAACCAAATTTTGAAACTTATTCTAATTGAAGTTAGTATTAATTGATACATGGTCACTTATACTAATTTGTTTATTTGGAGACTGAGAGAGAACACCCACTCTGATTCCCTAAACAATAATGCAGTCAAAGGCTTTAAGACTCTATTAACTCAACTTTACCACCTAGCCAACTCCTGACCAACTCATCACCTCCTCACCTATCATTGCAAATGCACTCGAACCATGCAAAAGAAATCAACTATGGTTGTTTTAGATATCTACTAGCTAGAAAGTATTGATTCAAGATAGGTTCCCCAATCATGGGGAAGGAATGGTGGGATTTTTAGGTTTGATGCTCACAAGGATAAACTATCTCGTTTAAGATGCTTACAGACTAACCAAATGGAAAAACTAATGGAGACTCCCAATTTTATATTTTAGGTAATCCCACCATGGCCCTTGTCCCTAAGTAATTATGACGATAGAATATCTGTTTTGAGAATATTTATCAACTTTAGTTCGATGGAGCCTCTTCTTAAGAGGACTCCTATTGGGGTGGGGTAGATATTCATTTATCACATAGCTACTCTTTCAAGATGAAACTCAGTCTAGGATCAAGGAAAAACAATTATGCAAAAATAATGGATCTGAAACTTCTCATGTTATTTTTCTTAGAATCAGGTGACACATTCATATTTTTGTAGATTCAAAGATAATTGTTAATTGGTTCAAAAACATTTCTAGATGTCATATTTACATGGAAAGGAATAGAGAAGTCGATGCACCTTCTAAAGCGAGTACTACACAAGATCTGGGTTCATGGAATATAGTGGAGTGCAATCATGATCAAGAGAATGGATACTACCATTGGACTTTCATTGAAGGGCCTCAAGTAGAACAATAAACTATGCATTTATCCTTCCATGATAGCTTTAGTTACAATTTTTTGCAGTACTTTTAGTCATTTTTGGGACTGCTCGTCCATTTAGTTCTATTTATACTATGTTTATGTCATCGGTTGATAGTTTTTAGTGGATAGTTTTGTTGCTTCAGACATTTTTCTTTGTGACAACAATTTTTATTGTGAATTCTTGATACAATTAAAAGGATGTATGATTTTTGGATAGTTTGTGGCTACAACATTTTTTTTTGGGTTTTTGTATAGTTTTCAGAATATGTTTATGGCACAGTTATATGTGGATGGTCTTTTGAGTGCTATTCATGGAATATAAAGAATGCAATTTTCACCATGAATGAATGTGATTTTCCAATTGCCATCAAATTGAACATAATGCATAGATCCTATAGGTTTTTAAGGTGCATAAATGACCCACCTTACTATAACCTTATTTGCTACTTAAGAGGGGTCTCAATGTAGCCACTATAGAGGTAGGAGCCCCTACCGGAGAAATTAAAAATTTTGTGATTAGAAAATTCAATACTAAATTTGATATCTATCCACATCAAAAGAAAATATGACAAAATGTTGCTATCATAACAAGATGGTTCAATTCTTTTCTTGCTTGAAAACACAGAAAAATATAGTAAGGAAAATTAAAAACATTTGTTCATTGTTTGTACATGAGAATTGTCCATATTCATATGATTGCTACAAATTTTAAATTTCCTAAACATAATTCCCCTTTTAGTTTAATGTTTGCAAGAAAAACAACATGCCATCACTTTCTACAATTTCGAACAATTATTGTTCTATATCTATCCATTCTAAATGAAATCAATATGTTGAAAGATGGAATTGATTTCTTACGAACACAATTTGGTGTGGCAAAATGAAGATATGCAAAAGTCAAAAAAGTATCTGCCCATGCTAGTTGGAGCCTCTCTTATACTTATCTCTTCATTGGATGAACCTCGTTTGAATTTTCTCTTTCTCTGGCTTCGGAAAATCAACATGCGTGAAATAGTTGCATCAACATTGATAGGGTATGGGGAAATAAGACAAATTTGCAATATTGTGTGAGCAACGTGTTCTTCGAACGAAATCATGTACTTGTCATAGATTTGTTGTGCGTACAAATAAGGAGGTCTTTGGTTTCACATTTTGTAGACAGTTGTCTAAATTTTTATGTACTCTGTCATAAGAAACTCATCCTTTAAATATCTTTTGAAAATATTTGTCAATTTTAGGATGCCCTTATGAGTAATATCCCATGTTTCATTGAATTCCATAGTTTTATCGGTGGAGATCATCATCGTTTTTGAAGTGGTAAGCGCTCGCCTTTCTTAGTCTTCAACTTCTGTCAAGTGAGATATGGCAACGTTACATAGAGGCCTTGACTTACACCGAAAATGTCACCTAACGTAACCCAATTGCATCGACTGTTGTTTGCGTAGCTTTTTTCACAAAAAACAAATGAAACGGATGGTCTCACATTGTGAGGAAGAGAAGAATGATTTTGATATATTTATACAGAGATCGCCACTCTGTATAAGTCACCCAAATTTTTGGGTCGACATGATCGTGAAATATTACTTATTTATGGAATATTGAACACATCAAATTATTATTTTTGTATATATATATATATATATATATATATATATATATATATATATATATATATATTTGAGTATATATGAGATGCAAACGTCATTATTGCATAGATATACATCAACAAATTATACATACTAGTGTGCAAGTATCTACCTTAACAATCTGGCATAACAAATCATACATATGAAAAGTACAAACACTCAACAATATTGATAATTCTATACAAACCATAGAGCATAGACACATTAAAGAAAAATAACCGCCTAGTGATAATATTTATAATGAAAATAGGTTACTTTAATCACATACATTTAAAATACTCATTAACACACCCTAATATTTTTATTTATTTTATTTATAATAAAAAAAATAAAATTTATTTATTTATTTATTATACAAAAAATTATAGTAAAATATTTTAATAGACAAATAATCACCCACATTTAGTTTTTCCAATTAAATTTTATATTTAAACACGTAGGTTTATGTACAGTGTATTATACAAAGGACCTTTTTTCTACCCTTTGTCAAATAGTAATATATAAAACTTTTAAACAATTGAGCCAACCTTGCTTTCTATTACTTAGTTAGTTTGGTCCTCTATACAAAGGGATTATGGTGTTTGTCTTTGAGTCAATTTATTTGACTTTGATGTTTAAATCTATTTTAATGAAAATATATTTTATTGTTATGATTTAGAAAAAAATAGTTTTTTTTTTTAAATTAAATAATTTATTATTTGGAAAAATTAAATAATTTGCTGAATTTTTTTTGTAGATGATTTAAAAATATGATTAATTAAAAAATTTTGATTGAAATTATTTTTAACATAAGTTATTTTTATATTTATATCTCACATAAATAGAAAATTTAAGAACACAGAAAAATAGCGATAATCATAAAACCAAATTTTGAAACTTATTCTAATTGAAGTTAGTATTAATTGATACATGGTCACTTATACTAATTTGTTTATTTGGAGACTGAGAGAGAACACCCACTCTGATTCCCTAAACAATAATGCAGTCAAAGGCTTTAAGACTCTATTAACTCAACTTTACCACCTAGCCAACTCCTGACCAACTCATCACCTCCTCACCTATCATTGCAAATGCACTCGAACCATGCAAAAGAAATCAACTATGGTTGTTTTAGATATCTACTAGCTAGAAAGTATTGATTCAAGATAGGTTCCCCAATCATGGGGAAGGAATGGTGGGATTTTTAGGTTTGATGCTCACAAGGATAAACTATCCCGTTTAAGATGCTTACAGACTAACCAAATGGAAAAACTAATGGAGACTCCCAATTTTATATTTTAGGTAATCCCACCATGGCCCTTGTCCCTAAGTAATTATGCCGATAGAGCATCCGTAAAAAAAAAATTGATTGATTGAGAGGTCAAAATTTATTTACCTCACGAATTGGTTCCTCAATGAGTGGATTTGTTAGGATAGAGATAGAGTTTGCTTTGCTTGCCATGTAACTCATTAAATTTAACGTATTGTTGTAATTTGGTTCATTTTCCAAGAAATGGTCCATTTGATCCTATGTTCGTGGATTTAGGCCAATAGAATGATGTATTATTTATTAAATTTCCTAAAAAAAAAAATCAAGTGTGGAGTGAGAGAGTGATTTTCCAATAAACTAGACCTTCTGCAGCCTTGTTTAATTTCCAAACTAGTCCTTCTATAATCATTATTTATTTTTTGTGTATCTATATTCATAAATGTTATTGTTGTGAACTACAGTTGTCAAAGTAAGTGAGAGAGGGTTTATAGAGTGAAAGTGGGAGGTTGCAATAGTGACAAAGTGACTTGAAGCATTGACATAGTTGGGGTCAAATACACAGGTGGAAGGGGAAACACTTAGTTTTTTTAAAATCTGACAGGATTCTGACACCTAATAGCACTGGGAGATGGGAATTTGAAATTATGTCAAAGGAAACCATCCCCTAACTATGTCAGGTTGAAGGGTTTATCCTGTAGGGGCAAGAGGAGCACATTTGTGAAAGAAGTTGGGCTGACTAGGACGGGGCCTACATGTGAGCCGAACCAATTAAGAGGAGGTCAAAATTTCATGGAGTGTAGTTGATTTTGCGCTGACTCATCCTGAAGGTGGAGACATGAACACCTTTTGAAATGATTCGAGATCATCAATTTTTGGAGCTGAGCCCATCAACTAACGGAGAAATCCTGGATTCTATCTCCTGGGTGCATATCTTTTGTGTAGTTGTGAATAGGCTAGGATGATGTAATTCCAGGCTAATGCATCTAAGGCAGATGAGAGTAGAACTAACCGTTAACAGAGCCAAGGTTGAAATTTGACAGAGAAACCCTAGAGTTTGTCTCTCAAGGATTTCCCTTTGTGTGCACTTGGGGGTGGTTTGGGTGATGTAAGCCCAGGTTGACACATACGAGTGAAAAAACATAAAATTGGCTTGGTCACGAGTTTTGGTAATGTTATAAGTATCAAGGGTCAGAAATAAAAGTTGCAGAGTCAACGCCTTTTATCAAAGACAAGCCCAGTTTCCTTTAGAAGCTTGTTACAAGCTTGACTGCAGTGGTTCTTTGTGGTTTTGGTGTTAGGATATTCCGATGCATAGGAAATAGTTAAGTATAACTTGGTCTAGTATAGAGTTAGGTAAAGTGTGTTTCTTTACTATGTACATTTTGTAACTTACAATCCGACGGTCACGATATGTAGTGATCCAACGGTTCATTCTCTCCTTGGTATTACCGACACTTGATCCGTGGCTTAACACCCGATTGGTCCATGACCTCTATTTAAAGAGCAATGGAGGGTCATCTGTAGGTTAACCGTTCATGAGAGAAGCTTATGTAAATTTTCATTCTTTTATTAATAAATTGCCTGAAGTGGTCGCGTTGGCTCAAGCCGTGGATTGTTTCCCTCTTTGAGGGTTTTAACCACGTCAAAAGTACTAGTGTATTGATCTGTGATCTGTTGTGAGCGGTGTTCTTTGGTGTTCTGTCTGAGGAACTTACCCTGTAAATTCCTACATGGTATTAGAGCTATTTGAGGGCCACGTCCGTTGGTGATCCAAATCTGAAGCCGATAGAACTGCATCCGACTGTCGTTTCCTAGATCTAGTATTTTTGACTACTTTCTGGCAGAGAGGACTGCTCTATTATGTTGGGAGCATCTGTTCCAGTGAGGAACCCCTTTCGTTTCACGCGAAAAGGTTTCCGGTAGCCCTAGCTACGTAATTTTTAAGATCTGGAGGTATACAGTGTTTATTTATAGTTTACAATTATTTTCTCTCTGTTTATTTTGGTTTCGGTTTATTTAGCTTTTTTTATTACCAGATCTGAACCTTTCATTTCTGCGTATGCTCTTTGCCCTGCGACTCTGTGCGATCTGGGAAAATCAAAAACAGAAAGGAAGAATTTTTCTCATGCGTATGCTCTTTTCTGCTGCGCCTTAGTGTGATCTCGGAAAATCAGAAACATTGAGGAAAATATTTAGTTTCCGGCTAAAGCTAACTTCGAGCCGCAAGGTTCATTTTTTTTGTATGTCCGTGTTGGGTTTTGTGTTTTTTGTTTTGTAGGGAACAAGAGCTTTCTCAAAGCAAGCACGCCACCCAAAGCTCTCTCTCTCTCATGCGTATGTTCTTTTCTGCTGCGCCTTAGTGTGATCTCGGAAAATCAGAAACATTGAGGAAAATATTTAGTTTCCGGCTAAAGCTAACATCGAGCCACAAGGTTCGTTTTTTTTTGTATGTCCGTGTTGGGTTTTGTGTTTTTTGTTTTGTAGGGAAAAAGAGCTATCTCAAAGCAAGCACGCAACCCAAAGCTCTCTCTCAAACTTTTTGTATAGCTCACTTGGTCCAAAGCTAATTTATGAGAGTAGAGGTCTTGAGTTCAAGTCTCCTTTTTGTGGGGGCGGATTTTTCATTTCTGCACATTCCCGCACTTCGTCGGCATCTTCATCAAATTTTCTTCAAAAAGCCATAACTTCTTCATCCAGAAGCCATTTTCAGAACTGTTTTTTTTTAAACAGCCTAATTTTTCGAGATCTTTCCATTGTAACACTTAGTTTCAGCATCTATAGCTTCAGTTTCTGTTAAAATGGAATGTCCACGCCAAGTTATTCTTGACAGCACCAACTACTTCCAATGGTGGTCGTACATTGTGGATTTACTTAGAAGTAAAGGTCTCTACAGAATAGCCTCAGGCGAAGAAACCAAACCGAAAGATGAAGATAAGGCAGCTAAATGGGAAAATAGGCAAGATCAAGCACGTGGGTTGATAGGGATGTCTATTTCTCCAGATCTTAGATTCCATATTGCAGAACTTGATACTCCTGATGAAGCATTGAAATAGATTACTAAAGTCTTTGGAATAAAAAATGAACTTAGAGCCCATCAACTTGAAAATGAGTTGCTTACATTGGACCCCAATAATTTTTCTTGCATTGAGGATTTTTTGTCCAAGTTCAAGACCCTTAGACTTCTCTTGGAAGGTGTTAAGGTTAAGAAAGAAGATAATAACCTTATCTATTCCATTCTCACTAAGTTGGGACCAGCCTACTCTGTGTTTGTTTCGACCTTCCATTCTGCAAGAGAAGCCTTCATTTCTCAAGGACAAGACTACAAGTCCCCTTCCTTTGATTCTTTTTGTGATTCTTTAATAAGAGAACAAGAAAAAATCTTACACCTTGGTCTTCTTAATCTTGGAAACTCTTCTAAGAAAGCGTTAGCCAGTCAGCAACAACCAAATCCAAAGAATCCTAAGAAGTTGTATCCTAAAACGAATGGTCCTAAACCAAACAAGGGTCCTAAGCAATTTCAGCCTCAAAATGAAAAATCATTTCAACAAAATGATAAGACAAATAAAAACAAAGGGAAGAAGAATGATAGACATTGCAACTTTTGTAATCGAGATGGCCACTTAGAATCCAAATCTTTAAGAAGATGGAAGCCTTGGAAGCAGCAATGAAGAAGCATAACATCCATTTGGAGCACTCTTCAACTTCAACTTCATCTTCAGGAATGGCACTTTCTGCATGTGGTTTTCAAGCATCTCGGTCTGGCTATGCACTAAATGTATCTTCTTCTTCTCATTCTCATGAGTGGCTCATTGATTCTGGAGCTTCTTATCACATGGCCAAAAACAAAGCGATGTTTTCTTCTTTAAATGATTGTAACACCAAAAATATATATGTTGGTGATGATAGATCTCTTAGTGTTGTAGGGACTGGAACTGTTCATATAGACAATGGTCAGTTTAATGATGTATTATGTGTTCCAACCTTATCCTGCAACCTTCTATCTGTATATCAGATAACTCATTCAGGTGAAGGTAAAATCGTTGAATTTTCACCTCATGATGTTGTAATTAAGGACCTAAGAGATCCTAGACAGATTTTAGCTACTGGCATTGCTGATGATTCTACAAGGTTGTATAAGTTTCACAACTTTGGGTCATCAAATCTTCCCTCGGTATTTGTTGCTCATAATGATGAAGTGAGCAAACTTTGGCATGAGTGATTTGGTCACTTAAACTATCGCTCTCTTAAGAATCTATGTAAAGAAAATATGGTGACAGGTCTTCCAATGGTATCTTACAGAGATGGTGTTTGTTCCGGATGTGTACTCGGAAAACATCATCGGGACAATTTTGAAAAACGTGCTTCTTGGTATGCCTCAGCCCCTTTACAGCTCATGCATAGTGATTTATGTGGTCCACTTCCAGTTGTTTCATTCTCTGGCTACAAGTATTTCTTAACTTTCATTGATTATTTCTCCAGACGCACTTGGGTATACTTCTTAAAACTCAAGAGTGAAGTATTTAACGTGTTCTTGGCCTTTAAGGCCTTTGTTGAAAAACAATCTGGACATCAAATTCTTAAGCTAAGATCTGATAATGGCGGAGAATATGTTAACAACAAATTCATCAACTTTTGCACTGAGAATGGAATTCAAATGCAACATACTGTTCCATATACTCCACAAGAAAATGGTGTAGCTGAAAGGAAGAATCACACCTTAAAGGAAATGGCTAATTGTATGCTTCAATCTAAAGGACTTAGTCTTAACTATTGGTCAGAAGCAATTAATTGTGCAAATTACATAATAAATCACACTCCTACTAAGGTTTTAATCAATATCACTCCAGAAGAAGCATGGAGATCAATTAAACCAGATGTAAGTCACTTTTGTGTTTTTGGAAGTGAAGCATGGGCCCATATTCCAGATGAGAAACCTAAAGCTTTAGAACCTAAGAGTGAAAAATGTATTTTTGTTGGATATTCTGAAGATGTCAAAGGATATAGACTTATTCCACTTAAGTCCAAAAATGTTATGATTAGAAGAGATGTAAAGTTTGCTGAAAATATATCGGCCTACGAGCCTAGTTCAGCGGATGTGACACCTCTCCCTATCTCTTCTACTTTTGAAAATATTTCTTCTTCGGATGATGAAAGCGAGGATGAAAATCCTCCCCCACCTTCTCAGGATCCTCCTTCAGCTCCTCAGCTTCCAAAATGTGTCCGTGCTACTTGGGATGCAGCAGGTGATCTTGCCGGTGATCCTACAGACCAGCGACGTACACGTTCTCAGTTTGATAGAGCCTCTTCTTTACTGGATCAAGCTTCAGTGAATTATGATCTTGACACCTTTGCAGAAGCTTCAGGCCATCCAGATTGGGAAGCAGCTATGAATGAAGAATATCATTCATTATTGGAAAATGATACATGGGATCTTGTTCCTCTACCAAAGGGACGAAAACTTGTTAGATGCAAATGGGTTTATAGAACCAAGTATGGACCAGATAGGAAAGTTGATAAACATAAAGCTCGTCTTGTTGCTAAGCGTTTTTCACAAGTTGAAGGCATTGACTACAATGAAACCTTCTCCCCTGTAAATTCCTACTTGGTATCAGAGCCAAAATGAACTCTATCCGCCTTGTTCTTTCCCTTGCTGCCTCTTTCAAATGGGAAGTCCATCAGATGGATGTTAAATCTTCCTTCTTGCATGGGGACTTGCATGAAGAAATCTATATGGAACAACCTATTGGCTTTATACAAACAGACTCCAGCCTTGTATGTCGGCTTAAGAAATCCCTTTATGGTCTCAAGCAAGCTCCTTGAGCTTGGTATGCCAAAATGGATAACTTTCTTTTAGAAAATGGCTTTTCTAGGTGTTTCATTTATTATAATGTAACATATTACTATTCCCTTGTTGACGTTTGTAGTAGATAGAAAGTATTTCCTTTCAATATTCTCTCTATAACACAAATATTTTGTTGATTACAGGTTTTATTTCCAATATGCTCGTTGTTGACTAATCCAAGCCCTCATGATCCTTGTTGAAAGTTGTAGAAAACAGAATAGCCTGAAGGGTGGAAACTGTTGGCATTTTTGGGCATTAACTTGTTTAGAACCCCTTATTTTTCTTCATATGGTTTAAACACAAATTAAATGGCAATGGAAGTATCTCCCTAGGCATCCTGAAAGAATAATGAAGTCCTGCATTGCCAATATCCAAGGTTTCATTTATTCTAATGTAGCATATTACTATTCCCTTGTTGACGTTTATAGTAGATAGAATTTCTCGCCTTTCAATATTGTCTCTGTAACACAAATATTTTGTTGATTGCAAGTTTAATTATAAATATGCTCCTTGTTTATGGATCCAAATCCTGATGATCCTTGTTAAAAGTTGTAGAAAATAGAATAGCCTGAAATGTCGGGAACTATTGGCCTTTTTGGGTATTAACTTGTTAAGAACCCCTTATTTCACTTCATATGGAAAACGAAGCACAAGAGGTAGCTGAGAAATCACCCAAGCGGATGAGGTACAACCAGCATGAACACCCCCTTGTATTGACATAGAAGTGAATTTAGTTGTGATGGTTGCAACGAAGGTGGAATTACATGGTCCTATTATTGCAAAGATTGTGACTACAATCTTCATTTGACTTGTGCTTCGAAGGATCAACTAGATCTGAACCAAGACAAAGGACAAGACACAAATGTTGCAATTGATGAGAACTACAAAGTAGGTTAATATACAATAAAAGGAGTAATTACATGATGATAACACAATTGAGATTCAGATAATTGAAATATTGAACCTTTATTTCCAAAATGGAATCCCACTGAAGAAAATTCATTATCGTGACATGCATGAAAAGACAACAAATATGAAGGGTATATTTCTTGCAATATGATCTCCCTCCCTCATCGTGCAACCTTTTTTAGTGAAAGCTATGAAAAATATCCATGAAAACATGCATTTTTAAATATCAATATCTGACAAGATCTCGTAGAATGCATAAAATAACACGCATCTGTATTGAATCCCTAGTTTTACAAAGCTAGATCCATTCATAGGAAAGAAACAAAATGAAAATTAATAGAGTAGTTGTTGCCACAATTCAATGCATCCTTATTGGTATCTTGAGAAAATAACTGGAGGTGGAGTTGGGCCTTTAATGGATGGATATCTTCCCTAATAAACTCTTCCATGAATTTGAATCTTCTTTTGAGATCCATAATTATAGAAAAAGCCGACCTATACATCATATTAGTATTGCTTTTTGCATCAATCAAGAAATACATTAATAGTTTTCCTTTAAGGAAAACTATATTAGGTATGCACAAGGAAGGAGAAACAAAATTTTAATAAATCAAATTTCTTTACCACTCACACACAACACACCAACACCATCAAGTTAGCTTTGGGCCTCTAAATCCCAAAAGAGACACACTTTCATTTTTAGAAGGTTGCAGACCTAAAATATTTTAAAACCTTTTGAAGCCTTCAATTCTAGACTAGTAACATCATATGAGATCCCAATTTCAGCATTGAAGAAGAAATTTCAAGCCATATGATGGGATATTCACACTTAAAGACAAATGTAAATTCATAAGCCTACTATACATCTCATCTAAGTTCTATGAAATTTATTCATACTCTCATATATAAATGAAATTGGAAGCAACCTCATGTGAGACCCAATTTTTCAATGGTGGAGCAAATATGTTGCCCACCCCTAAGAGCGATATTGGGAATCATAAGAAACCTTGTGGATAATAATGGATCTCTTTGAGGATATTCTAGCACAATGATTTTACTGCACCCAAAAGTAGAGATTCCTCAAAAAATCCCAAACCACCTATTGCTTTTCCCTAAAGCTCACATAATATTCTTGTTTTCTAAACCACCAAACAAAATGGAAATTCAAATCGAGATTTCCATTGCTGGTCTAATAATCAAGTCACTCCTTTAGAGAGAAGAAACCTCAAAAATACTCTCAAAATGGGGTTTCCACACACTGACCCTGCTCATCATCCTAATGTGTCAACCAAACCTGCTGCTCTCATGGTGGGCCTTCTTAGATAACACATCCGCCAAATATTCCTCATACATTACAAGATTTGTGACCGACCCACATTACTTGATCCGAATTGAAGCACCATCCCATTTTGCAGGCTTTCTAGGATTTTCATGTCCATCTAGGGTGATAGTAGAGGCAATTTTTTCCCTTTTTGTCCTCCTGTTTAACACGTTTTCTCTTGATGAAGTGTCATCAAGAATTGAATGTGGGGGCTTCTCCTTATTATTGTTGTTATTTTTCATGCACCAACCAAAGGCCCAAAAATAACAGCATCTAGATTTAACTACATTGTTTCAATCAAATTGAATGCCTGATTGGGTTGCCTAGCATGAATAAGAAAATCAACCATGCATGCATAATGATCCACCATGGGTACTATGAAATAATGTCTTCTTATTCGATTAAAATTCAACAACGCTTGTCCACCATGCCTGCATGGTTCCACACACAAAGGACGCTAATGAAGCTGTCGTGATCTGGATTCACACTTGGTTGTTCCATTTCATAGAAAAAGTATGAAAGATTCCATTCCATCCACATGCATTCCATATCCTACAATCATGCCACTCCATGACATCAAATCCCATCTAGACATTATATCAAAAACATGTAGCGCAACCTACAAAATACCACATTTGACATAACTTTCTAAAACGGATTTAAATATCTAATTTAAATCTACTTTTATGATGTTCCATCCCCATGCATTCCATATCCTACGATCATGCCACTCCATGACATCAAATATTGTCTAGACATTCTATCAAAGACATGTTGTGAAACTTGCAAACTACCACATTTGACATAGATGTCTAAAAGAGCATTGTTGATCCAGGTGGATATTGATGGCCACCTGCCTATTCCACTTGGACCCCCACCATTGTTTCTTTTAGTTTTTCAATTTCCTTATTTGTAGCACAAGTTACTATTTTTGGCATCTTTTTGGAACCTGAACTTCCAGAGTCGTTTTGAGGCCCTAAATGACGTTGTTTTGGGAAAAGTGGGACAACCGTGAGCCGTATATTGATGTTAGTCATTCAAAAGTTGTAGTCCTCGAATAGATATTTCTAACGAGGTATTGTGCATGTCAAATGAAGATCGTATGCCAAAGTTACGACCCCGGGAAGTTGATGTACCAATTTACCCAAATGGGGCCCATAGTTTGGCACTTCATCTCCTAGGGTTAGGTTTTTGGATGTTTAGGGTTTTCCATTGTTACTGAATAGTCAATAGGCCTTTGATCCTCATTGTAACACAGTTCACAGGCATGTAGTCACCACATCTCTTCTCAGAGATAAGCTACCATCGCTCGAGCTACTCTTATTTCCATTTTGTTTGTAAGCATATCTCAGTATTTGATATTAATGAAATGAAGTGTTGTTTCTACTACATATTTGTATTGATGGTTATATCTTTAATTTGTTGCGTTCTTGTTTAAATCCAGACCAGTGGTATCAGAGCAGTCTCCTCACTCTCAGTTTTTCTTTGCATGTCCCCAACAAGGTCGGGATATAAGGAGTTAGGGCTCAATCTAGTTGAAGCTTTGCAAGATCAACCTCTCAAACCCCTATGACCACCCATGGGGGAAGAAAAGAAAGATGAGGAGGCAAGAGATCCTATCAAAATATTGCTCGAGGAGTCCCGTGAGAAACAAAGGAATGCGATGATTGATAACTTTGCCTAGATCCTTCAACGGTTTCCCACCGACGGTACATCCACATCTAGCAGCCACTCTGGAGGCTCCACTCCTTTTAAGGTACAAGTAAACTTTCACATTTGCATATTTGAGGGCCAAATAGATGTAGACACCATAGATAAATGGTTAAATCTGCTAGAAGGATATTTTTCTGTTCATGATTTTTCCAGCCGAGAAAAGATTATTTTTTCTCTTCTCAAAGCCACCACCCATGTCAAGGACTGGTGGGAAACCTACTGTGAGTAGAATGATGAATGTACGACCTCATGTTTTTTAGCCGCACCCACTTGGAATTTGTTCTAGGATGTTATCAAGGAGCAGTACTACCCTATCAGGAGCTATGAGGATAAATACATAAAGTGGACAATGCTACGGCAGGGAAGGGACCAAGATGTGCCAGAGTTTACCAATTTTTTCATACCCTTCACACAAAGTTGGGTATCAAGGATACTGAGAAAAATTTGGTACTCATGTACCACGACTACTTACATAGGTACATCCAGGACGATATGGGGTTCCTAGACATCTCCTCGCTTGACATGGCGTATTGATACACTGTCAAGATTGAGCATAAGTTTAAACAGAAGAAGCGAGACTTTGGATCTGCGAATCCAAAGTAGGGGAAAGGTGCCCACAAACTACAGAAAAAAGGACAAAGCCAAGGTGGGGTGGCCTAGGGCAACCTGCCAAAGTCGCAAGCAAAGAACAACACCGTGAAGTTGAAGAAGGACATGGGAAAGTGGTGTGAGTTCCATAAGAGCTCCACTCACAACACAAGTGAGTGTTGGGCCAAGCAATCACTGGTGGCCAAGTTGAAGGCTTTAGATTCAGATGCATGTTCCGACTCTGAGTCAGAACCTGACAAGGGGAATGACAAAAGGAAGAAAATTATCGATGTAGAGCCGAATGCCACCATTGCCACCACAAATATCTAGAAGGAGGAACTTGAAGATCTAGAGGAGGAGGAGTGCCTCTTCCACTCCCAGATGTGGGTAAAGGGCTCCCCGCTATAGTTCATTGTCAACAGCGGGAGCCAAAAGAACATCATTTTGGTAGAGGTCGTGAAGGGGATGGGCTTACTAACCATAGCACACCCACAACTGTACACCATTGGGTGGTTTCACCAAGGACGGGATCTTCGCATGAGCCAACATTGTTGCCTCCCATACATTGTCAAGCCCTTCATGAATGAGGTATTTGTGACATTACTCCCCTTGCTATTTGTGATGTATTATTAGGCCAACCATACTTGTGGAAGTGACATGTTGTGTATGAGTAGAGGGCTCGCGTTGTTATTGTTACTTTGGGAAATAAGTTGTACAAGATACCGTAGGTAGCGCCACCTACCGCCATCTATTTGGTTACTGCATAACAATGCAGTAAGCTCATTTCCGAAACCAAGAAATTTGTTTTCCTGATGATACACCCTCAGTGAAAGACGAAGACGGTAGCGACAACCTCTAGCTAGGTCCCCTCCACACGACAACAATAGATGGACAAGGTCGTGGAGGAGTATGAGGACATCTCCACCTCCCCCATAAGGGTGCCTCTGCACTGTCAAGTCAAGCATTCCATTGATATGACCCCAAGTGTGTAATTTCCCAATGAACCAATCTATCGGTGCTCTATTCTAGAGAATTACAAAATCAAGAGGTAGATTCAGGAGCTTTTGCAGAAAGGTCACATCTGGATGATTTAATTGCCATGCGGGAGCCCAATCGTGTTGGGATAGATGAAGGATGGGACTTGGACACTCTGTATTGATTATTGGGTGCTGAACAGGATCACTATCAAGAATTGGTACCCAATCCCACATATTGATGACCTTTTGTACCAACTCAAGGGGGGAAATATTTCAGCAAGATCGACTTGAAGTCTAGATATCACCAGACACTAATTGAACCTTCCAATGTGTGGAAGACTGTGTTCAAAGCCAAGGAGGGCCTTTTCGAATGGTTGGTTATGCCTTTCGGGTTGATGAATGCTCCTGAAACCTTCATAAGTGTGATGGATGACATCTTGCGGCCATTCACCAACTCATTTGTAGTGGTATACTTGGATGAAATCTTGATCTTCAGCTAGAGTTGGGAAGAGCACCTCCACCACATCTGACAGGTTCTCCAAACACTGCGACAACACAAGTTGTTTGTCAATTTGGAGAAATGCACTTTTGCAATGACCCACATTCAGTATCTAGGATATATTATTGATGAACGGGGGGTGCATGTGGATCTAACCAAGATCCAAGTCATTTAGGATTCGCAAGCCCCAACCACTCTGACATAGCTCCACAACTTTCTGGGTCTTGCCAATTTCTACTGCAGATTCATGTCAGGATTTTTTCATATCACTTGGCCCTTAAGTTAAGTCTCCAAGGGAGGAGCAAAAGAAAAATTCTTTTGGTATGAATCTCAATAGAAGGTATTCGTAGAGTTGAAACGTCGTCTCTGCTCTGACAAGTGCTCACTTTACTAGACTTGCAACAACCATTTAAGATCGAGACAAATGCCTCTGACTATGCTATTGGGGCAGTCCTTACTTAACAGGGGCATCCAGTGGCATATCACAATGAGACACTTTAAGACACAGTCTGGAAGTATCCCAATTATGACAAAGAGATGTATTACATTGTGCAGTTCTACCGACAATGGAAGCATTACATTTTGGGGAACGAAATGGTCATCCATGCAGACCACCGACCTCTACAGTTCATACAGATGCAAGGGAAGTTGCAGAATGATCGACATCAAAAGTGGTCCACAAAATTGCAACAATTCCATTTGAATATCAAGTATAAGAAGGGAAATACCAATAATGTTGTAGACTAACTCAGCTGACCACCGATCATGGCGTTAACCACCGTGCTCAACTCTTATGGGCACGAGACTTTTGATTGGCCACTTCTCTACAAAAGTGACCCAGAATTCTGCCACACATACCATACACTCTTGGACAGTCAGTAAGTTCTAGATTTTCACCTCTAGGATGCCATGTTATGCCACCTAGGGCACCTTTGTGTTCCCTCAAGCGAGTGTGCCAAGATGATTTGGGAAGCGCACTACCATCAGGACGTTGGGAATTTCGAGGTTGAGAAAACGGTGGCAATGCTACAGAAGTATTTCTATTGGCTGAATATTCAACAGGATGTCAGGAAGTACATGAGATCCTGCACTGCCTACGCCATTGCAAAACTGACCATCAAGAAACAATGCCTATATACTTACCTACCTACCCCTAGTAGACCTTGGGAATCCATCTGATCCAAATTGGATTCTTAAACATATTTCATGACTGTTTCAAAATTATTTCAGATCAAATCTTATGAATAACAAGTATCAGAAATGACCTCTGGACAATGGCAATTGTGGCCTCCACGGAACAACAAGGACCCTCAGTCAAAGCACGTTGACCATTGGCCCATGGAGACTGTGCATGGATGCAAATTGGCAATCGGAAGCCCAGATCCAGAAACAGAGGCAATTTCTAATTGCGTATTGCAGGACAATACCCTCAGAGAAGGAAAGCCCCAAGCGCTCGGACACGAGGAAAATAGGGAAACCGTGCGGAAAATGTCAGAAGGCAGGTCCCGTGCCCAAAACCGGTAGGATATCACGTGCACTTCAAGTGGTAAGCGAGTTTGGCCAGTTTCAGCGCAATGCCATACATTGGGCAACGCGTCTGTAGTGGATGAGAGAGAAAACCGCTTACATCGCGTGAGTAACGGTTGAGAAACTTACCCACGCAATATAAATGGAGACCGTAGGATCTGGAGGCTCTAGATCAATGGCGGAGAATTAACCCGATGGATGACTGGATTCGATGGGAAAATAGAATGAGGCGCATAAGGATTTGAGGTCCAGTATGACTGATGAGCTCGCAGAAGAATTAGTTTCGCAGGCAAATCCCGGAGTAATGGAAATAACAACTGTCTGAAGAAAACTGACACACAGTTCATAAGGCGACGAGCGGCCACCTCTCTGTGTAGTGTTACACAGCGATGACAACATAGAGCAGGGGAATTCCAATGAACAGAGGCAGGCAATCCAGAGAGCCGGGAAGAGGAAACGAATAGTCAGGGAGCATATTGGCTTTAAGCCACAAACAGACAAAGAGCAGAAAAAATAGAGGTAGAGAAAGAAGCAAATTGCAAAGAACAAAGAAGCCAAGCTGACCTGCAAAGCAAAGGCAGCATCGAGAAGAGAGAGACAGAGAGAGTCTAATAATCTGTTATCTCTAGAGAGGGCTTGAGAGATTCAAGCAACTCCTCTGTGTATACATGTTCGGTATTGAGTACCAAATTGGGCTCATACCATTGAGACCAGTTGAGGTCGAGATCTAGTAAGGGGGAGTCTGTGTACTCTAGAGGCTTGGGGAATCCAAGTACCACCCTACTGATCATCATCTGTTAAGTGAGACTCAAATTGAGCTCCTTATTGTAAAATCTTTGCTTTAAGACATAATAGAAAAGGCCACCACTGAAGCTGGACCAGGAGACATAGCCCAGGAGGATTGGTTGAACTCCTTACTAAATTTGTTGTGTTTTTGTATTTGCTTACGGTGTTTCTCTTATTGTTTCAATTGTCTATGTATTTCACAATATTATCAATCCATTGCTTAAAATAACATAGACACACCCCAGCACATGGGTCTGTAATACCTTCATTAATTAACTGAGATCATTCACGAATGATTTTCAGATCAAGTGGTATCAGAGCTCCTTGGTTGTTTAAGGTTAGACAAGCTTGTGCTGGATTTTTTTGTTGAATGCTAACTAGATCGAAGCTTAAATTAGGAGAAGTAGTGTTGGTTGAAACTAACCCGGAGATTGGAAGAGTCTATCCTCAGAAGAAAATGTCAGAGGAAAGTCCCTTGGGGCCACACCCTCAATTTATAGATAGTTTCCTGGCCATGAGGTCCATGGTAGAGGAAATGTATAAGGACTTTAGGAAACATAAAGATGAGGATTCATCAGGCTCCAAACAAGATAAAGGAGAAGAAGAATCTCTCCTTCATGACCACTCAAAAGGCAAAGGGAAAGAAGAAAGCTTTATCACACCTCCTAATAGCCCTAAACATAAAAAGAAGGCATCTTTGATTAAATTAGATGTTAAATTTGATTGACCAATATATGGAGAGCTAAATGTAGAGAAGCTAGATAATTGGATCAGACAAATTGATGTGTATTGCAGAGTGCAGAGTATCGAATCAGGTAAGAGTAAGATTTAGCTAGCCAGCCTATGCCTCGAAGGCACTGCCTTGGTATGGTGGGAAGGCAGGACACAAGCTGACATGAAGAAACATGGTAAGATCCTTTCTGTCTAGGGTGAATTTGTTTCTGCAATCAAAAAGTAGTTCTATCTACTAGCTTACATGTAACAAGCCATGATGAGTTAGGAAACTCTTCGCCAATTGAAAGGGCAAAGTGTGTAGGGTTACACCCAAGAATTTAGGAAGAGAGCTTTGATTCTAGGAATTTCATTAGACTCACTTGAGACTCTGTTGAAGTACATAGGGGGTATACACAACTACATGAGGCACACTATCCTCATGTTGAATCCCACTAGTATAGATGAGGTATTTGCTAAAGCTACACATGTTATCGGGAAATCTAGTGTCTATGCAGAGCTGCTAGTCCCACTAAGGCTGGTAGCTACCTTAGAAACAAACAAATTAAAACTACTTTTGTTTTCCTTTATGAGAAATAGATAAGAGGGGAATAAAAGAGACCAACCTCTATCTTGCACTTGGTTCCTTGCTTGATTCCTCTCCCTTCTGATAGATCCTTGCCACTAGCTTCCTCGTCTACCCAACTTCAAAGAGAACCTGTAGAATCAAAGTAACATAACGCTCTCCAAGAACATAGATCTATTATCATAAACAACATAGGACCAGATATATATTGACCACAAAATGCATATATCATCAATCATACAAGAATGTGGAGGAAAACTTGTAGCTTTATTGATAATCAAGAAATAGCAAAGAGGATTACAACCAATTGTTCTGACCCAGCATCATCCTCTTAGCAAGAAAGCCCTTCTTCACCTCATGAAAAGCTTAGATCACCCAACACTATGATATTGCACCAAGAAACCAGCAGCACTTCCTTACAAGATACAAAATTCCAGCCCCCGGATCTCTGGGATGAGGGATCCATATATAGATTATTGCAAGAGGGGTGAGTCAGCTTTTGAGATTTGATTAGTGTCCTCTCTCTGATAGTTCTTGATTCCACTTGGATATTGATGTTCTCTTACTCATCCCTGGGCGAATGCAGAGAGGCAAGTGTCACAGGAGAAGTTTCTAGAAGATTCCATGATCCTCCACCTTGCAGATTAGCCCTGCCATTTGTCCACTCTCGCCCATCGCACCCCATAGAAGGGATTTTCAAGATGCATCACACCTCCTGTGTGTATTTAGGTGGGATGCCGTGCACTTTGACCATGGAGCGGGTGAGATGGTCTAGTTTTGACCAGTTCTAAGCAGTTTTTCATGGAGAACTTCTGGGAGAAGATGTAATCAGTTGACCTTGTTCTTTTAGAGGTTGGAACAAAACTTTTAGGGACTTAAGAGCCCGTGGTTTATGGACATTTATGATTGGGGTTGCAGTGCCCAAAAATGTCTATAACAGTTGCCCCCTAAAGAATGAGATCGTTAAACTGTTGATGTCAGGTGAAATGCTTTATCATGAGGATCTGAAGTTTTTTCAAGTTGGAAGGCGACCTGTAATAAGATACAATACAATACATTATCTTCATAATATTTTCATGATCTAGCTGAGGCGGGCATTCCCATGCTCAGCTTTATAAATTCATTTTCATGTACATAAGACAGACAATTGTCTGAGTGTAGACTGATGATTCTGGTAGAGCCATCATCCCTTAGGTTGGATGATTATCTGTGCAGTAATGATGTACATTTGATGTCTTTATTTTCCTGAGTATATATCACAACCCAGATGGATGAAACTAGATCTGAGGTCTTCAATCTCATTCGATCTTCACTCAAAGTACAAGTCGATCCATGTGAGAGATGTTCTGGAGTCAAAAATGGAAAGACATCACCTGATTACCAGCCAGTGATGTAAGCTGTTAACAGGCGTGAGAGGAATCATCGATAATGATGATGACCCTCAAGGTACTATAGTACAATTCACGTGGTTTGAATAAGGGACTTGGCGTCAAACACCATGCAAAATTTTTCGGTCGAAGGTCATTGATGTAAACCAGTCGCCGGAAGTGAGAAACTTGCCATTGAGGCATGCAAGCTTCAAAGTACTGAAAGGGTTGTTCCTAGATCGACTTCTTGGATAATGAGCTGATGTCGACAAGAAGCGATCCGTCATAGGAGGGCCTTGGTGAATCCCACATCAATGACACGGAACGAAGCAAATGATTTTAATGGAGGTGAAAATGATCTGGTGATATAAGGCTCAGGGTGGCGGTCATGAAAGAATGGAGCGTAAATGTATTGCAGTGGGTGAGACACAGGTGAATTCTCTGAGCGACTTCTCTCGAACATATTGGCGACATTGACATGATGGATCGGTAGCATTAACCCCAAATATGGATGGTGTGACGGAACCATGGTGATGTGACCAGTGAATGGAACAACCCAACCCGACTTGGATGCGGAGTGAAAGTGTCGTGTTCAAGAGCGACTTGCTACCGATAAAGTTTCTTCAAGTTTTCTTCCCAATTTTTCCCCAGTCATTACTGACCAGTACCTCTTTATTTTTGTCAAGCTTTAGGAGGATAACATATGCTTGTTCTATAATTTGCCCTTCGGGCAAACCCATCGCTATTTTTTAACGAGCCTAGCGATAGTGAAACTCGTTCTTGTCTGTATGGACAAGTTTGTCACTATTCAGTTTTAACGAGTTTAACGACAAGGATAACTCTGTCCTTTTCAATTTTAGAGAGTTTGAAAAAGGGACGTAAAGAAAACTCCAATAATCCTTTTTCATCATATAATCCCTTGAGTCCGAAAAAGTATAAAACAATACAAAAGGGATGAATTTTCGGTACTTTTAACGAGCCAAACAAGACAAGTGCTCGATCTTTTTGTGTAATAATCCCTCAAGTCCAAAAAGATTAAAATCTAAAGGAGGGATAACACTTCTGGTCCCTTTAACGAGCTGGAGAGGCCAATTTCTCGGCAATCGTTTCATATTTTACGAGTCAATTGAAAAGAGCTTAAAGGAGACTCGTTTTTTGAGGAACGAGTGATAAATTCGGGTAGCAGCTGATTTCGGGTAAGGTTTGGAATTTTCCAATCATGGCATTGTCATAAGGATGGCTAACAGGATCACTCTTCGCAGCTGTTCCTCAAAAAGGGTAAAAAATCAAATGGAGGTGAATGATCGGCCAATACAGAGTGGAGGTGATGATGAGAACACGACCAAGGCTTCAAAGGCTGATGATAATACATTCACGATGGTTATTTACCGGAAATTGGTTCATTTTTTAATGAGCTTAAACTTTGGGGGAACATTTGCTCATTGCTTATGTTTATTTTTTAATGAGCTTGAATTCCGCGTTAAAACTGCTCGATTAATCCAGTCGTATAATAAGGATATCTTATATATAAACGGCATTTTTCAAAGCTTTTCCCCGCATCCTTTCTTTATGCAAGTTAGGAAACGACCAATTCTACAAGTTTAAAGGGTTAGAGGACCTATAAATTCTAAAAATAAATGGTCGCTCTTCGCTTGCATGCCAAAAGGTTTGCATGCCCCCAGGTATAGTGAAGCAGAGTTTCGAGGTTACCCCTCAATTTGCTGACAAAACATTTGTTTTATCAGGAAAGGCCTACCTTTTCCAGGTTACCCTTCAATTTGCAGACAAAACATTTGTTCTATTGGGAAAGGCCTACCTTCTAATGGAGGTATCTTATTCCGGTCTAATCCCATTTTCCAAAATGGACGGGTGTGTCAGCCAGTCATATATCCTCCGTGGAAACCTACCCTATACCCAAGGTTTTCCTATCGAAACAGGCCAGGGTGCATGCCCCCTGGGGTTTCAGTCATATCCTCCGAATCACTTGCGCTCATCAGGAGGACGGACTGGGGATTGATGAGACATTCCTTGCATGAAAAGACAATTCAGGGTTGGTATATGACTATTTGCTATTTGTGAACTAGGAAATGAAAGCTGGTCTATGAGCTTGACCACTCTTCCTTCATGCGGAAAACACATTACTCTAAAGAGTGAGCAGACAATGGCTCCCATGCAATAAATATAGTCTCGTCCAAGGAGTAGATTATAATCTAGGGGTCCTTGGACTACCATTACGTTCATGTGAACGGTTTTCCTTCTCAATGTTATCGGCACATTGGGAAGGATCCCTAACGGTTGACTGGTTCCTTTGTCAAAGCCTGTTAGATTTCTCATCTCAAGCAAAAGCGATGGCAAACCAAGAGCTTTCCAAGAAGTTGAGGAAAGGATACTCACAGAAGCCCCTTCATCTATGATGGTACCAGCCATGGCCATTCTGTATATTTGAGTAATGATTTGAAATGGTACACTAGCCGGTAAGCGGGGTCTGCCTAGTAGATTCCAATCGAAGGAAAAAACTAGGTTTCTTAGAGGTGGGACCGAATAGACGGCCAGATACGACTCTGACGAACTTCCTTCCTGCGGTAAAGGAACGGGTAGACTACCCCCATGTTCATCAGAGTCTGTGCTTACGAAGAGAATTTGGACGGTGTCATTCTTGTTCTCTTCGGTGACTGTATCATTTGAAGATGGATCCTCTGAAGGCAAGACCGGGTCAACTGCCGCCTCGACCTTTTGAATTTCATCTGGTGTGGATTCAGATGGTTTATCTTCAATGATAGACGCTTCGGCCAACCACAAGGGTGTGTCAGTCGGATTTTCAACTAGTGACGGACTCGACAAGAGCTTCTTATATCCAGGAGGAAGCCATAACGATGAAACCGGACGGTCGTCCAAAACTCTTTTAGCCTCGTCTAAGAAGGGACAACGGTGGACGGCGTGATCGCCTTCACATAGTTTACAAGGAAATCTACATCTTCCTTTTTGTCCAGGGGCTTCACTTTCACTAGTTGACAGTGTACTTTCAACATGACCATCAGAGGTTGATGACACCGGATTGTGCAGACGAGGAGACCAATCCCTTAAGATCTGAGGGATGCAAGGACAATCTCGATGATAGTGGTCTCCTTTGCAAATGACACATGGCGATTTAGGCCTGGATGGTGCAGTGTGTGGATTTTCGCTAGACGATGCCTGGTCGCCCCTTTCGCCTTTGGCTCCTTCTTGTCCTTCTCTTTCTTCTTCTTCTCCTTCTTCTTCTTAGTTACTTGATTTTTGGCTTTACCAGCTTCATCAAGCGAAGAGGAAGGAGGAGAGGAAGAATTGGATGAAGTAGAGGGTTGGGGGGTAACTTTGGTATCGTTTAGTTGCTAACTTGATTGTTCAGGAATCACGGTGTTCTGAATGATAGAAGTTGAGAAGAACCATACGGGCAAGCCGATTGTCAATCCTGGAAGCAACAATGTAGCCATATGGGGTGCACCAACATCTCCCCAAGAGGAGAAAGGACTAGGATTTCGTCCAAGGGGAACTCCTTGGTTGGTGGACTCAATTTTTCTCAACCTAAGAACAACGTAGGAAAGGTGATATTTATTCCGATTAAAATAAATTTTAGACGCTTTGACACAACTTGCTTTTTCAATTTTTAAGAGTCAAGAAAAAACAAAAGATGACTCTAGTTGCCTTCGATTTTTAATGAGCTTGAAGTGAAAAGTGCTCAGATGGACCTTTTCTTTTAAGGAGTCTGAAAAGGAACGAAAGAGACTGCTCTGGAAATCTAGACAGAGGGATTACCAAACCAATCGCAAAACTACAGAATACTTTTTATGGTACGGCAGTCAATCTTCCCTAATGCTGTGTTCAGTGCATTGCGATCGATAGGGCGGCAGACGCAACTTCCTATGGATAAAGGATAAAGCCTATTGTGGTCTCCCAATATATACTCGACGATACATGGGAGCACAATTCCGTACTGGCACTTATCATCTCAAAGTGGAGGAATCACCCAACCAACAATGAAAACAACAGTTACCAGGCTTTACGACACTGGAATACATCTCTAGCCTAGACTTATAAATGTTGTGTGTTAGGTTCCAAAGCGTTTTTAGTTTCATTAAATTTATTTTACAGTTGATCTTGCTTAAGAAATTTGCCTTTCAGGCTCACCGTGTGATGTAGATGTACAATTCCTAAAATGAAATCTAAGATGATAAAAAGTCGTTTAATCTTCTTTTTGCAATGAAAATCCTAGCTACTAAGGAAAGAGAGATGACGTTCTTTCAACATAGAGCAGAGAGCACACACTATATGCAGTGTCCTAAATCAAACCAACAAAAAGTCTAAATGCAAATGCACGTGCATGTATTTGTTTTTAGCCTTCTTAATGTGTGAATGATAAAAAGAAAGCTAAGCGCAAATCTGAATTATTTTTCAAAGCGACATTACTAGAAAGTTTCTTTTCAAGACAAAATGAGGACAATGATGACACTTTGCGATTTGGAATTGAAAACTTGCTTTCGACATTTGAAAAACTACTAATTCAAATCAAATACAAGAGTAACGGTGTAATCGACTATCAAGAACAATCGGATTCTCTTCTATGACTAAAAACAACACTTGCGACACTTTCAAATCAAGAAACAATAGTTGAATTACGCTACTTCTTTGTAAAAGAGAACTGAAAATGGCTCAAAATACATAAAAAAATTTACAGTTCTTTGCACAATGGAGGCGGAATAATGGCAAGGAAGGAGGTTTCAACAGAGGTGTACTGACTACAGGCAGCAAAACTCTTAAATAGATCTAAAACGAGTGAACACAGAAACCAAAATCTAGGAGCAGGAAAGGCCTTCTCTGATCAGCGCACCTGTAACACAGTGAAAAAGAGATGCAGTTCACCTACTACACTCGGGAAGTGCGATGCATCCAGAATTCACAGAAGAGACAGTGCGCTAGACCAAAGACGAGACTTTAACTGGGTTCCGGGTCACAGTTTGGAGCTCAGTTCAGGGATTTAGGCCGAGAAAGTGGTAATCAGTAAACCAATCACAGGGGTAGATCTAAAGAGGTTACTAGAGCCACCACAAGGGCAATTAGAGAGCTTGTAAATCAATTTTTCAGTTCATAAACAAAACCCAGAGATAGATTGAAGCAGCATTGATCTACTTTGCACTTGCATAGCAAATGCAGTTCAAAGGCTAGCTGGCTTAACTTCAGGCTCCGTCTATAAGTTTATAAAGTAAACAAATGTAGATAAACAAGCAATCTATTCGCTCCCCAGTATGGTCGCCATTTTGTTATCGGGAAATCTAGTGTCTATGAAGAGCTGCTAGTCCCACTAAGGCTAGTAGCTACCTTAGAAACAAACAAACTAAAACTACTTTCGTTTTCCTTTATGAGAAATAGATAACAAGGGAATAAAAGAGACCAACCTCTCTCTTGTGCTTGGTTCCTTGCTTGATTCATCTCCCTTCTAATAGATCCTTGCCACTAGCTTCCTCGTCTACCCAGCTTCAAAGAGCACCTGTAGAATCAAAGCAGCATAACACTATCCAAGAACATAGATCTATTATCATAAACAACATAGGACCAGATATATATTGACCACACAAATGCATATATCATCAATCATACAAGAATGTGGAGGAAAACCTGAATAGCTTTATTGATAATCAAGAAATAGCAAAGAGGATTACAACCAATTGTTCTGACCCAACATCATCCTCTCAGCAAGAAAGCCCTTCTTCACCTCATGAAAAGCTTAGATCACCCAACACTATGATATTGCACCAAGGAACCAGCATCACTTCCTTACAAGATACAAAATTCCAGCCCCCGGATCTCTGGGATGAGGGATCCATATATAGATGTTTGCAAGGGGGGTGAGTCAGCTTTTGAGATTTGATTAGTGTCCTCTCTCTGATAGTTCTTGATTCCACTTGGAGATTGATGATCTCTTACTCATCCCTGGGCGAATGGAGAGAGGCAAGTGTCACAGGATCTAGATTCCATGATCCTCCACCTTGCAGATTGGCCCTGCCATTTGTCCACTCTCGCCCATCACACCCCATAGAAGGGATTTTCAAGATGCATAGCACCTCCTGTGTGTATTTAGGTGGGATGCAGTGCACTTTGACCATGGAGCAGGTGAGATGGTCCAGTTTTGACCAGTTATGAGTAGTTTTTCATGGAGAACTTCTGGGAGAAGATGTAATCAGTTGACCTTGTTCTTTTGGAGGTTGGAACAACACTTTTACGGACTTAAGAGCCCTTGGTTTATGGACATTTATGATTGGGGTTGTAGTGCCCAAAAATGTCTATAACAACACATCTACAAGCTAGACGAAAGAATGGGAACCCAGAAGTTGGGGGATCATCCAAACCCATTGCAAGCAAGAATAAGGAGAAAAGAAAACAGAAATGGAAAGAAGGGAGGGCCAATACTGCACAAAAGACAAAGTCTTCATGCACTCAATGTAAAAATGATTGGCATGATGATGAGCACTATTGGATTATGCATCCAGAGCTGAGACCTAAGAAGTTTGAGGGCAAGAATAATAAGACTGTTGCAGCTACTCAGAAATATTTGGGGTCGAACTTAGGAGATGAAACAACCATTGCAGGCATAGGTATAAGAGGTAAAAATTCTGAAGCATCTGCTAGTAATTCTGCACAATCTATTAATGATGAAGAAAATGAGAGAAAAAGACATGAGCTTCTCCGTATTCGAGTTGTTTCCAAACATCAAAAGATTGACACCTTTTTTGATAGTGGCTCACAAGTAAATTTAAGTTCTGAAGCAATTGTGAAGAAGTTGGGATTACTAACTACACCTCACATGAAACCATATCCATTAGGTTGGTTAAGTGATAAAGCACAACTACAAGTGACTAGACAATGTAAACTTAAGTTTTCTTTTGGGTCAGCATTTGTAGATGAGGTTGAGTTAGATATAATTCCTCTATATATATGTGGAATTATTTTGGGAAGTCCTTACTTGTATGATAGAAAAGATATTTTCTATAGAGCTGAGAACAAGTATCTACTCATTAAAGATGGAATCGAATACTTTGTAAGATCTCATAAGCTCAAGAATAATTATACTCTCATAAACTCAGGGCAAATGAAACGAATTGTAAATTCATGTAAACAATTTTTACTGATGGTTGTAAAGGAAAAGAAACCTGATAAAACCAATGTATTTGAGGGTTGCGATGCTAAACAACAAGATGATTTAGAAAAAGTTGTTTCAGAGTATGATATATTGTTTCAAGAACCTAAAGGTATACCACCCAAAAAGGAAATTGTGCATGATATTAACTTGCAGCAAGATGCTCCATTTCCTAACATTGGGATGTACAGGTTGTCCACTTTAGAGAATGCAGAAATCAAGAAGCAAGTGCAGGAGTTGCTTGAGAAGGGGTTCATCAGACCTAGCACATCACCATGTAGGTCACCAATCGTTTTGGTGAGAAAGAAGGATGGCTCGTGGAGAATGTGCATTGATTACCGAGCACTGAATAAGATAACGATAAAAAATCGTATTCCCTTCCTCACATAGATGATCTACTAGATCAGTTAAAGGAAGTTGTTTATTTTTCCAAGTTAGACTTGCATAGTAGATATCATCAGGTTAGAGTTGCAGAACAAGATGCATGGAACAACGCTTTCAAAACAAAGCAGGGATTGTATGAGTGGTTGGTTATGCCTTTTGGCTTAACTAATGCTCCTGCTACTTTCATGAGAATATTGAATGATGTACTGAGACCTTTTCTTGATGATTTTGTTATTGTATAACTGGATGACATTCTTAGATCTAGAAAAATGTGGGAAGAACATTTAAAGCATGTTAAGCAGACACTAGATGTTTTGAAAAGAGAAAAAATTTATGTTAAACTCTCAAAATTTGAATTTGGCAAAACATCTTTAAATTATTTGGGACATAGAGTAGGGGGTGGTGAATTGAAGATAGATCCCTCTAAAGTGGCAGTCATTGTAAACTGGCCTAAACCCAAATCTGCTACAGAAGTGAGAAGCTTCTTAGGAGTAGCACAATATTAGAGAAAGTTTATTTCTAGCTTTTCCTTAATTGCAACTCCCTTACATGCTTTGACAGGATTGAACAAGGTGTTTCAGTGGGGAGGCAAACAACAAAAAGCCTTTGACACCTTGAAATAAAATATTAGTACAACACCAGTACTAGCACTGCCAGATCTTCAAATACCGTTTGAGATCCAAACAGATACCAGTGACTATGCCATGGGAGCAGTGTTGATACAGCACGGTAAACCCATATGTTATCATTCTGATACATTTAATTCTACAGTAGTTAGATATCCAACATATGATAAAGAATTGTATGCATTAGTACAGAGTGTGAAAAAGTGGAAACATTATTTAATGGGCAAAGAGATAGTCATACATACTTATCATCAACCACTTCAATATCTACACTCCCAAACTAAGTTGCACCAATCAAGACACTATAGGTGGATGGGTTTTCTACAACAGTTTCTTTTAGTCATCAGATATAAAAAGGGCATACACAATAAAGTTGCAAATATGTTATCAAGACATATTATAAATGCATCCACTATACTTAAGCATAATTCAGTACTGCGTGAGAGCTACATTGAACAATATGCTCAAGATATAGATTTCAAAGATGTATATGCAACTTTAAGTCAAGGCAAACAAGTAGAAGAATTGGATTATCATGTTAAGGACTGACTCTTGTATCATTGTAGGAAGTTATGCATTCCACAAACTGAAAGAGTAAAGATAATTTGAGAAGCACACACTTCTCTAATTTCAGGTCACTTTGGGGTAAGTAAAACAGTTGCACAGCTGCAAAGATTTTGTTATTGGCCAAAAATGAATGAGACCGTTTCTAGATATGTAAGAGGGTGTACCATGTGTGCCAAAAGCAAGCCCAGCAATAGAAAACTAGGCTTGTACACTCCATTACCAGTTCCTTCTCATCCTTGGGAAAGTGTTTCCATGCACTTTGTTGGAGGACTACCCAAATCTATGAAAGGTCATGACTATTTATATGTTGTTGTGGATAGGCTTAGCGAAATGTGTATTTTGATACCTTGTAACAAACAAATTACAGCTGAACAAATTGCAAAGTTGTTCTTTCATCATGTATGGGATCATTTTGGATTACCCACTTCCATTGTATCTGATCGAGACACCCGATTTGTTGGGAAGCTTTGGTGGAGTCTATGGGAACTCATGGACACCAGACTAAAGAAAAGTACAACCTTTCATCCACAGACAGATGGCCAGATAGAAGTGGTCAACAGGACAGTGATCCAGTTGCTCAGAGGCTATTGAAGCAAGCATCCCAAACTTTGGGATGAACATTTGTGTTATGTGCAGCATGCTTACAACCGATAAAAACATTCTTCTACATAGAGATCTCCTTTCGAGACTTGTTTTGGTTTCAAACCAAGGTCTCCCTTGGATTCTGTCTTTGGTAAAGACATAGCAGTTGATGGACATAGTGATGTGGACAAGGCAACCAAGTTCATTGAATAAATCCAAGAGATTCACCAGGCAGTACAGGAACAACTGGAAAAGAGCCAAGCCAAATACAAGGCAAGGCATGACAAGCATCAAATGGAGCATAGTTTCCAAGTTGGTGATCAAGTCTGGCTGTATATCAGCAAAGGCAGAATGCAAGGTGAAGGTAAAAAGCTAAAGCCAATAAGGTATGGACCTTTCAAGATACTTAAGAAAATTGGTGAGAATGCTTTTCAACTTGATTTACCAGCATACATGCACATCTACCCAGTCGTTAATGTAGACATCTTGAGACTATTTTCACATTCATTAATTGAAGATCCTGAAGAGCAAAGTCAATTTCCTTCTATTGATGATCTGTTACCTAAATATCTCAATGAATTGCAGGAAGACACAATTCTAGATAGGAAGGTGAGGACGACACATAGGGGAGATGTTGAGTACCTCAAGATTGGACTCAAGGGTTCAAAACCAAGCAGTGCAAAATACAAAGAGATTGGACAAGTGGCACAGTTGTATCCTCACTTAGTTAATTCTTGAAAACCAACTTTTGGTGGTCCAAAAGCTTTTTCAGTGAGAAGGCCATGATCTGAATTGGATCCTTAAACATATTTCATGACTGTTTCAAAATTATGTTAGATAAAATCTTATGAATAACAAGTATCATAAATGAACTCTAAATAATGGCAATTGTGGCTTGCACAGAACAACGAGGACCCTCGGTCAAAGCGCGCTGAATGTTGGACCATGGAGACCGCGCATGGATGCAAATTGGCAATCGGAAGCCCAGATCCAGAAACAGAGGCAGTTTCTAATCGCATATCGCAGGACAAAACCCTCAGAGAAGGAAAGCCCCGAGTGCTTGGTCACGAGGAAAACAAAGAAACTATGTGGAAAATGTCAGAAGGCGGGTCCCGCGCTGAAAACTGGTAGGATATCGCGTGTACATCGAGCGGTAAGCGGGTTTGGCCGAGTTCAGTGCGATGCCATACACTAAGCGACGCGTGTCCAACAGATGAGAGAGAAAACAACTTACATCATGTGAGTAACGGTTGAGCAACTTACCCGCGTGATATAAATGGAGACCGTAGGATTTGGAGGCTCTATATCAACGGCGGATAATTAACCCGATGGATGACCAGATTCGTCAGGAAAATAGATTGAGGTGCATAAAGATTTGAGGTCCGACATGATCGATGAGTTGGCAGAAGAATTAGTTTCATGGGAAAATCCTGGAGTAATGAAAATAACAACTGTTTGAAGAAAACTGACACTTAGTTTGTAAGGCAGCAAGTGGCCACCTCTTTGTGCAGCGTTACACAACGATGACGACGCGGAGCAGGGGAATTCCAGTGTACGTAGGCAGGCGATCCAAAGAGCCAGGAAGAGGAAATGAATAGTCAAGGAGTAGATTGGCTTTAAGCCATGAACAGACAAAGAGCAGAAAAAAACAGAGGTAGAGAAAGAATCAAATTATAGAGAACAGAGAAGCCAAGCTGACCTGCAAAGCAAAGGCAGCATCGAGCAGACAGAGACAAAGAGAGTTCGAGAGTCTGTGAACTCCAGAGAGGGCTTGAGAGATTCAAGAAACTCCTTTGTGTATACTTGTCCGGTATCGACTACCAAATTAGGCTCATACCATTCAGACCAGTTGAGGTCAAGATCCAGTAAGGGGGAGTCTGTATACTCTAGAGGCTTGGGGAATCCAAGTACCACCCTACTGATCATAATCTGTTAAGTGAGACTCAAATTGAGCTCCTTATTGTAAAATCTCTGCTTTAAGACATAATAGAAAAGGCCACCACTGAAGCTGGACTAGGAGAGGTAACCCAGGAGGATTGGGTGAACTCCTTATTAAATTTGTTGTGTTTTTGTCTTTGGTTACGGTGTTTCTCTTACTGTTTCAAGTGTATGTGTATTTCACAATCTTATCGATCCGTTGCTTAAAATAACATAGATACACCCGAGCATATAGGTCTGTAATACCTTCATTAATTAACTGAGATCATTCACAAGTGATTTTCAGACCACCATATCCATGGATTACATGCCGGGCCTTCCTTCTACTAAGCATGGAAATGATTGTGTTTTTGTGGTCGTCAACAGATTTTCAAAGATGGCCATTATAGCAGCGTGCAAGAAGAAGATCACAATAGAAGCCACTGCTAAAATCTTCTTTGAACGCGTGTGGGTACACTTTGGGATCCCACAGTCTATCATCTCAAATAGTGACAACAGGTTCCTCAGTACATTTTGGTCGAGTCTCTAGTCGATGCTCGACACTAAGCTCACTAAGTCCACAACTTTCCATCCCCAAACTGATGGCTAAACAAAGGTCGTCAACAGGATGATGATACACATTCTACGCATGTACAACTGAAAGCATCCATGCACATGGGATGAGAGCCTCCCTATGTCCAGCAAAGATATAACTGGGCTCTCCACAACTCGACTGCCCACAACCCTTTTTAGGTGGGCTTGGGATTTCAGCCACTATGTTCCATTGATGTGGCCATTTCATTTGCAGCTACTCATGCAGATTTGGCTCATGTCCAGTCTAAATCCAATAAGGCAAACAAATTCATTGAGCACATCCAACTTATCTTCCAACAGATCCACAACATAATGGAGAAACCAAATGCCAAGTACAGGAAGCGACATGATCAACATCAGGTGCCACACACGTTTCAGGTGGGCGATAAAGTCTGGTTGCATTTGCAGAAGGAACACCTTATCGGAGCCTATCAGAAACTCAGAAAACTTTGATATGGTCCTTACATCATTACCAAGGCTACGGGAGACAATGCATTTGATCTCAACATCCCACCAATCCTTGGCCTGCACCCAGTATTCAATGTGGACTGGCTTCGACCATACTTCCCACGATTGGTGGACACATCAAACATTGCAGAACAACTCACACCTACAAAGTTAAATCCAGATTGAATGGAACAAGCCACAACTAATCGGATCATGGACATGCAGATCAAGAACACTCAACAACAAAGGATCCAACTATACTGAGTTGTCAAAGCAGGCCAACTCCTTCACCAGGGCAAGTGGCTCACCAGGGACCAAGTTCAGTAGAAGTTTCCTCATCTCATGGAGGAACTCAACGCAATGGGGACCATTGCTTCCTAAAGGGGGAGGAATGATTCAGGTGGATATTGGTGGCCACCCGCCTACACCACTTGGAACCCCACCATTTTTTCTTTCAGTTTTTCCGTTTCATTATTTATAGCACAATTTACTATCTTTGCTAGTTTTTCGGGTCTTGAACTTCCAGAGCCATTTTGAGGCTCTAAACGGTGTTTTTTTGGAAGAATGGGACCAACGTGGGTCATGGACCAATGTTGGTCATTAAAATGTTGTAGTCCTCAGATATATCTTTCTAACGAGGTATTTTACGCGTCAAATGAAGATCGTATGCCAAATTTACGACCCCGAGAAGTTGATGTACCAATTTACCCTAAAGGGGCCCATAGTTTGGCGCTTCATCTCCCAGGGTTATGCTTTTGGATGTTTAGGGTTTTCCATTGTTTCTCAATAATAAATATGCCTTTGAGCCTCATTATAACATAGTTCGGAGCCATGTAGCCGCTACATCTCTTCTCAGAGATAAGCTACCATTGCTCGAGCTAGTCTTATTTCCATTTTGTTTGTAAGTGTATTTCAGTATTTGATATTAATGAAATGAAGTGTAGTTCCTAATGCATATTTATATTTATGGTTATATCTATAATTTTTTGTGTTCATGTTTAAATCCGGATCAATTGTCCATAGAAATATTTGAATTAAATCCACTTTTTATGATGCAATTATGGATCTCTTTCTTTTGCTTGGATGTCATGAATTAGTTTCTTTTCTCTCCTCACTAACCCCTCTCAAATTTTTTATAGTATCTTGAAGTCTTTCCTTCCCTTTACATAGAAAATTTTGAGCTTTATCAACACTCAAGAGTAGATTATTGCCCGAATCTAAAGAAACAATTTGTTTTTCAGTATGTGCCTTGCTCCCATATTTAAGCCTCTTTGGATATTGTCTAGATTCTTTAGTTTGATTGTGTCTATAATTATCACTATATTCCATTTTCATATATTGAGATTGATGATCTTTATCTTTCTTTTTTGGAAATCTTATATAAGAGTAGTTTGAGTTGGAGGCATTGTGTGTTTCTATGTATAGGATGATGGTACAAGAATCCTCCTTATTTGACAGGTGACAACCTGTATTGTTGGGATATTTATCTAATTTGTCCACTATATGCTTAAAATCATTCACTTTTGTTTTCAAAGTTTGAGAAATAATTTCCATCACATGATCCTCTTTCCAAACATTTCCCTTTTTCCCATTTCCTTCTTCATCTACTTTAGATCCCTCAATGGATGTTCCACAATATTTGTCACCTTCAAAAAAAGTTTCAGGTATGACATGAAACCACCCTTTCAATGACATCCTGTTTGTACAATCCACATGGAGATATTTATCTATTCTAGGGTTTTGCACCCATGTTGAATTGAGTGAACCACTTTGAAAGAATCTTGAAAAAGAACAGAAATTGGTAAAAACCCTCCTATTGGAAATGAATAAATGCATAGGTCTAGAAGAAAATGAATCATGCAATCATGCTTACCTTCCGCTTAAGGACCAACAATATTTCTTTCCTTACATTTTCTTGACGAACAATGAATGAGATGCATCGAATTTCCCTATAATGTTCTTGAAAAAGTGAGAAGTTTTATAATTTATGTTTTAGAAATTGGCACAACAATACTTTTAATAATATATCAACTCACCGATTTGTATCGTTAATTTATTTTTAGTTCTCATTTTTCAAATAGATAAGGTTGTTGTCGCTTACTTATGGTACAAGAATACCAAGTGCAAATTTTTTTGCTAGAATATATGTAGTTGATGCTACTACAATGAATGCCAAGTGCAGAATGGTTTGCTAGAATAGATGTAGTTGATGCTACTACATTGAAGTGAGTAGCTAACCGATTCATATTTGACAATGTAAGTTATATGGATCTTGCATATTGTCCCCATGATTAGGAACTTAAGAGGCAACAATATATTTTTTCAGGAGCCAAGGCTTATCCCTTCATTAATACTTATCTTGAAGGGATGAAGAAGAAAATCTAAAATGAATAAAAAGAGTTGGTTGAGAAATCACCCAAGCATACGAGGTACAACGAGCATGAACACCTTCATTTATTGACACAAAGAAGTGCATTTAGATGTGATGGTTGCAATGAAGGTGGCATTACATGGTCCTATTATTGAAAATATTGTGACTATAATCTTCATTTGACTTATTCTTGGAAGGATCAACAGGATGTAAACCAAGGCAAGGGACAAGACTTAAATGTTCTACTTGATGAGAACTACAAACCTACAGGGGCTATTTTTTATGGAAATGTTTTTTATAAGGCTGAAGCTTGATGATAATAAGGTGCCTTATTAAATATGATAAGTGTCATGTTTAAATTTAATATTTAATTGATATATTAAATGTAAGGTCTTGAACCTTATTTGGGTCTTGTGCCAACAACCTTAGTTGGTCCTTACTAAAATCACTTGAACTCAGGTAGGTAAGGTTCCAGTCAACTCGGTAAAGTCATTCTCAACACTTCTAATGCGAATATTGGTTCTGAAAGATCAATCCTTCTCATATAGGGTCCTATAATAACTTTGTTCATTGAAAGATCATACACCCCTATCGCACTTTGAAATGATCTCTTGCAATGGAACCAAACCCAAAGCCTCTTGTAGAGAACCTGTAATTACCTTGGAACTAGACCCAAAGCCTCTTGTAGAGAACCTTCCAACTATGTAAGAACAAGTTTGTTTGCTGATTTGTAGGACATACCACAAGGAATTTCCTATCACCTCAGAAAGTTTGGACTCCCATTAATAGGATGGATCAAAATAAATTTTGATATGGCAACGAAAGATAATCCTGGAAAAGCTAGAGCAAGAGAAGAGATCATAGACCTCCACAAGAGGAAGTGATGGGATTTTCACTCCCAAAATAGGCAATGGAACAAAAAACTAAGCAGAAACGACAGGCCTTGCCAATGCAATCATGCTTACTTTCCTCTTAAAGACCAACAAGATTTATTTTCCTTATATTATCCTCATGAGCAATGAACGAGATGCCTGGAGTTTCACTATAATGTTCTTGAAAAAGTGAGAAGTCTTATATTTTGTGTTAGCAAGTGGCAGGACATACTTTTAAGATGATATTAAATGACCCCTGCATTTTTCAACATTTATTTCGTATCGTTAATTGATTTTTAGTACTGATGTTGCGAATAGATAAGTTTTTTGTTCCTTACTTATGGTACGATACTCCCAAGTGTGGAATTGTATGCTAGAATAGATGCAGTTGATGCTACAGTCTACTACAATGAAGCAGGTAGCTAATAGATTCATCTTTGAGGGGGTTAGTTATATGGATCTTGCATTTTGCCCCCGTGAATAGGCACTTAAGAGGCAACATTCTATTTTTTCAAGACTTGCATTTCATAATTTTATTTTTTTTGCACATGCAAAATGTTGTCATTGTAGCAATGGGACCTATTCAAAACATTCCTGACTACAACTATTTCTGATGTTGCATTTACTAGCTCCGTTACTAGATCAATTATTCAATGTCCCAAAAACAATAACTATTACTTGTCAACCTTATCTCGAGTTGCAACCTATTGCATTTAATCTCAATAATGAGAATAGAAAACTTGTGATTGTTTTTTAAATGAGATTGTAGGTCTTTTAGTGCCAACATTGTATGCTGCCAATATCTTAATATCTATGCAGTTTTTTGTGTCAATTGAAATAAAATGCACTTCTTTGGGCCATTGTATAAATTATAACTAGAAAATTGAATTCATTCCAAAATAGTTTCCTCAAAAACGCACATCGAGTTTCATAAGGAATGAACCAGTGATAAGGAATTATACCAGTAAATCTAGGGAAATGTGTGAAGTTACAACAACTAGACTTATCATATAACAGGTTCAAAGGGAACATGCCTCATGTTGGACAACAATGCTTCAAGTTACATCAGATGACATCACCTGTGAGATATTTCTTGTGTTTTTTGTACTAGATGCATACCTAATGTTAGGCATTGCAGGACATTTGGGTCATCTAATGCAACAAAAAAGTCTGGAAAAACATCATACTGTACAAGTCCTTCAGCGAGGCTTGTCTCAATGCCACCTATCATGGCTTGTGTTAAATGGTATCAGAGCCAGTAGTATTGTTTGAGTGAATCTTTGCTGTGAGATATTGTTTGAGTGGATTTTATTTTAATGTCTCAGCTTTTAGCCAAGAATCTAATGTACCCTCAAATCCTCCAATTATCCTTCTCGTGGCATTAGTAGGAACTATATCATCTGCAAGATAAGTCCTATAGTAAGCAAGCATGGAGTGTAATACAGACATGATTTCAGCTTCAGTGCAATTGTCAATATTCCATGAGTAGGTAGAATTTGCAGACCAATCCTTATGGTATTCTGATTTCATAAGGTCTCTGCGGCCAGGAGTAGGATTCATGTCAAATGACACATGAGAATTTTTTACAGCGTTGGTGGTAGATTGGAAGATTTGTCACATCATATTGTTAGTAGGCTCAAATTTTTTTGCAAGTAGAAGATGGTGATTAATCAAATGCATTCAAAATTTATTTTCATAGCGAATGAAGATTGCTTAATTGTTTTGGCACTGGACATGAAATATTACTTCAACCATGGGCCATCTACGCATTCAAAATTTATTTTCATAACACATGAACATTGTTTAATTGTTTTGGCACTGAACATAAAATATTGCTTCAACCATGGACCATCTTTTTTTTTTTACGAGGTCACAAAACATTTTGTACCATGTATTTTTTTGTCAATTAAATTAAACGTGTTGTAAAGTTAAATTATTTAAACATGTTGTAAATGTTGCCTTGATAAGCCATGACCAAGGTTCAACGTTAATTAGCCAAACAAATCCCTACACCACTGGCCCTTTCGGCATCAATCCGCGGAGCATGGACTGAAGCCTCAATTGAAGCAGTATGGGCGGATGCAGGAACCAAGTTTACGCACCTTGAGATGGTTGTGATATCGGTTTTATACCCTATCCCCTCCTTCGCGCAGACCTATAAGCCCTTTAGGGCTTATCAAAGTACTTCTCTTATCTGGCTTTGACACCTTCGCGAAGGTCTCCGATCGTCCTTCATGGATCCTAAATGGTCAATTCAAATGCTTACACGCCTCTGTAATTATTATTACTTCTATTGGATTTCAGAGATCTGTGGTTTGTGTTATTTGAATTTCTGGTCGGAGAACCCACAGTAATGGAGTTTTTACACCAACGTTTCGAATCCCAAATGGGATCCATCATCAGGGAAAAAAGAAAGATGAAGAGAAAGATGATAAAAAGAAGAGCCAGAGGGAGGAAATAAATACTCATGAGGGCAGAATAATAGAGGCAAAGCACAGGTCGGCTAGAAATAAATGATGAAAACTAATTTTAATTTTAATTTTATTTATTGATTTTGCTTTTAATAAATTAATCTTATTTATTTAATAACTTTTTAAGATAATCTTGAAAAAATATATATAATTACCTAGATACTAATATATATAATGATAATAATATCAAAAAAATTTTTAAAGAAAAAACTTGAAACCCTAAAGTAATAACATCTAAAAACCAGAATATAAATTTTAATATTTTAATATTTAAATCATAAACCTAATACTATAATATTTATATAACCTAAAGACAAAACTAAAAACTTTTCATCTAAATATTTATTTAACTAACCTAAGGACTCTACACACATTCATATAAATATATTTATATTTTTATATTATATAAATATATTTATATATTTATATATTAGAATTAATAATAATTAAGCCTACAACTTCCTAAAAATATATTTAGAGCTAATAGTAATCAAGCCTAAAGCCTATATCAATTTCTAAAGACCAAAGTAAAAATTTTAATCTCTTAAAACTATATATACAATTATTATCTAAAACTAATGTAAATATATTAATATTAATAAACAGATTCTATAAGTTAATGACTCTATCTAACAAAATAATATAATTTAATGACACTATGTGACAAAATAATATTAATATATAAGACAAATAACTTAATAATAATAATATGGTTAAAAGACTTTAATATTAATATAGATATGACTAAATAACCTAAGAAATTTTTTAACCTGATCACTATATGACTTAAAATATTTTTATTAAATGTCCTAAAGTCTAAATAGCTTAATATATGAAAAATTAATAAAAACCTAGCCACAATCTAAATAAATTCAAATTAATACAAATTAATAAAACCTAAATTCTATATTAATTCAATATTAAAGACTAGACTATACTTAGAACATGCATTAATGCCTAAATATTAAAATCAACAATTGAGGATATATTAATAATTAGGGTTATAATATAAATAACCTAAAGACAATATTCATATGAAAGTCAAAACACTTGTTAATGTCTATAATATTATTTGTATCTACTATGAAAACTTATGTTAATATCTAACTTGATAACTATCTTACCTCCTAGACACCATTACCTGTTGGACAACTTACCTGGGGCCGGGCTGACGATTCTTGATTTCACTGATCAGGGGAAGCCAGCTTCTGCTAATCTCCAATCCGCTGTCTCTGTTCAAATTACAAGGATGCTTCAAGATTTCGAGGGCTTCTCTGATTTTCCGTTTCTGATGCTGCTCTTCTCTTGCGATGATTGAGGCGTTTTCTAGGCAGATGTGGTGTTTCGTCTTCGAGGAGTGTTCTGCCAAGGCTGAGGTACGAGATCTTCCATTCCTGATATCAGCACCATGTTCTTTCAGTCTTGTCTGGAGGGAGCGACCAGTTTCACCTATGTAGCTTTTCCCACACGAACAGTCTATTTTGTAGACTCCTTTGAGCTGCAGTTTATCAATATCATCCTTAACTGATTTTAAACTTTGTCTGATGGTACCGGGAGCTGAGAATTGCGTTAGGATGTTTCTCTTTCTTAGGATCTTTGCCATTTTATCTGTGACCCCATGGATATAGGGCAGAAAAACCCTACCATCATGAGGTTGATCCTCCTCTTTAGGCTTGGGAGAGGACAACCTTTTTTCTGCTTTCTTTATGGCTTTTTTAATCTCTTGATCCTTGTAGCCTATATTTTTGAAGGTTGAGATTAAATGCCTCTTCTCTTCATTTATATGTTCTGAGTCAGAAATTCGGAGGGCTCTAATGGCAAGAGTGTTCAGAACGCCAAGTTTTTGGGCTGGGTGATGGTGGGAATCCGCATGAAGGTAGCTTTCCGTGTGAGTTGATTTCCTGAAAACCTTATGGCCCAACGAGCCATCCTCTTTTCTGATGATAAGAATGTCCAAGAAAGGGATGCTCATATTTTCTTCAAGCTCCATAGTGAATTTTATATCAGGGGAAATGGAGTTAAGGTGATTGAAAAACTTGTTGAGTTCTATTTTACCATGGGTCCATTTTATATTGGTGTCATCGACAAACCGCTTCCACCAAGCTGGTTTTAAAGGATAGGATTCCAAGGCCTTCTTCTCAAAATATTCCATGTACAAGTTGGCCACAATTGGCGAGAGGGGTGATCCCATTGCTACACCAGATGTCTGTTCATAAAAAGTTCCTTGGAATGTAAATACAGTTGACCTTAAGCAGACTTCAGCCAGCTTTGCGGTTTGTGGATCGGTGACACTTCTTATGACCTGAATGGCTTCATCAAGAGGAATCTTCGTGAATAAGGAAACCACGTCAAAGCTTACAAGGATGTCATCCTTTTCCATCCTTTCATTTTTAATAAGATTCACAAAGTCATGTGAGTCTTTAATGAAGGAGTCAGTATTTCCAACCAGGGGCTTCAGAATCTTGGCTACATATTTAGCAAGCTCATAGGTTGGGGAGCCAATGGTATTAACTATCGGCCTCAGGGGAACACCCTCCTTATGGATCTTGGGTAATCCATAGATTCTAGGAATGGTTTCACAAGAGGGGGTTAATTTCTTCTTCAATTTTTCGTCAAGGTTGGAATCTGATATAATCTTTTTTACATCCTTCATAATCTTGGCCATGGGATTACTGCTTAGCTTCTTATAACTGCCACAATTTAGGTGATCATTCATTTTCTTAACGTAGTCTTCTTTATCAAGGATAACTGCTGCTCCTCCTTTGTCTGCTTTAAGAACAACTATTTTGTCATTATTACGTAAGGAAGTGAAAGCCTTTTGCTCTTCCTTACTCAAGTTACTTTTGGGAGCCTTGGCTTTCCTCATGATGAGAGAAAACTCTTGTCTTAATGCCTCCTTGTCTTCAAGAGAGAGGTTGCTAATCCCATCTTCAATGCAACATATCATCTTTTCAATAGGGAGGCTTTTAGGGGCTAATGCAAATCCCATCCCTTTGCTGAGAACATTGACTGCTAACTGGTCGAGAATCTCGGAAGACAGGTTAACTACTTTTCTTTTTGATGTTGATGCTGATCCATAAGAGTTTTCACCAGTCTCCTTGCCACCCTTGCTGAGTTCATTGCAGTTTACCACATCTTTTTGGAAACTGGCATTATTAGAGTTTGATTCTAGCCTTTTTACCCCCTCAAAGAATTTTCTGTAATGCGCATCATTTCTGGAGACATGCATCATTTCGAAACTATCCACCTTGTTTTTATTCTCGGCCTTGTCCAGGGAATAATTATTGTCTATGATAATCCTATTTGATGCTTCTGGATTAGGTTCACCATAAAACACCTCTGCGTTTATAATTTCATACTCATTATTCTTAATGGAGTTACCAATTAAATTATTATTAGAATTTCCATCTGTCTCACACGCGCTGTCATTATTAATACCTGCAATGCTGGTCGATTTGAACGTTCTGCTCTCAATATTTCTCTCCAATATTTCAATGTTATCGGTTTGTTTCATATTAATCTTTTTGCCACAGCCATTTTTACCACATAACAATTCTGCGTTTTCTCCTGACGTGTTGGTTGAATTAAACGAGCTGATTTCAATGTTATTTAACAACATTTCTATGTCTACTTTGATTAGCTTAAGTATTGGTTAACTTCAATATGCATTATGATTATCTTTGCGTAAACATATATTCTTACTTGCGTTGATATAACAAAGTAAAACACATAGATTTGCGCATCAATATAGCATTAAATCATAAACACAGTATTCAACATAACATAATCATAAACATTCATAACAGAAGTGAAATGGCTCATACACAAATATCTCCAGAATAATTCTCTTTATTTATGGTTCATATCTCCAATACAAACTCTAACTTTCCTGCGCACATAGGTGCAAGGCTCTGCGAACTCAGCTATAGAGCCTCTTCCTACGCTAACACTTTTCGCTCTTAGCTCTCACAGACCCATTACATTGATCAATTACCCAAAAAATTACTAAGAACTAAACTAAAAGTTGGTTTAGACTCTTCTAAGACTCCATTTTTATACATTCCCATGGCCCGCGGACCAAGGACAGATCTCATCAAGCCGACCTAAGCAACCTAAACTAAGGGTAGAAACCCTTTTTGACTGTTTACACCTTAGCGCTCCACAACTACAAAATGTGGAGACTTTACATTCTTTATACAAAACTTGGGCCTTTAGCCCCAAAACTTTGGCTTTTAACAAAAAAATTGACCTTAGGGGACCCATTCCCAATAGTAAAGTAGCAAATGGTGCAATTGCTAGTTATATTATGATTATAGAAACTCCATTCCAAAATAAACACATCCACAAGAATAATTAATTGTGTCTAAGGTAGTCACTAGCTCAATATGTAAGAGATGTTGTAATATATATCTGTAAACATCAAATTGCTTAAAAATAAAATGAAAAGAAAATAATAAACTCATAAAATAAATTATTAAAATAAAATAGAGGTAAAAACAATCTTGTAATATATGATTGTGTAAATATTTTGATTATGTCAAATTACAAGTTTATGGTGGTTTTTGGATTCCGGGTTTTGACAACCCATGGTTCTCTTTGGTATTCTTCTTAAAAAAAATTCCAATATTTTTATTTTTTTCCCTGAAAAAGAGGATTTAGTTGTGCAAATATTCATCCATCCGAGCTGTGATGTATTCAGGAAAATAAAGACATCAAATGTACATTGTTGCTGCACAGATGATCATCCGAATCAAAGGATGATGACTCTATCAAAATCACCAGTGTCCCGCACAGACAGTTGTCTATCTTATGTAGATGAAAATGAATTTATAAAGCTGAGCATGGGAATGCCCGCCTCAGCTAGATCATGAAAAATATTATGAAGATAATGTATTGTATTGTATCTTATTACAGGTCGCCTTCCAGCTCGAAAAAACTTTGGATCCTCATGATAAAGCATTTCACCCGACATCAAAAGATTAACGACCTCATGCTTTAGGGGGCAACTGTTATAGACATTTTTGGGCACTGCAACCCCAATCAAACATGTCCATAAACCAAGGGCTCCTAAGTCCCTAAAAGTGTTGTTTCATACCCTAAAGGAACAAGGTCAGCTGATTACATCATGTTCCAGAAGTTCTCCACAGGAAACTGCTCAGAACTGGTCAAAATTGGACCATACAGGTTGCTCAGTGCTAAGGGTGCGATGCATTCCACTTGCCCAGTGAAAAGGGTGCGATGCATACTGAAAAGCCCTTCTGTAGGGTGTGATGGGCGAGAGTGGACAAATGGCAGAGACAGTTTGCGAGGTGGATGATCATGGAATCTTCCAGAAACTTCTCCTATGACACTTGCCTCTCTGAATTCGCCCAGGGATGAGTAAGAGATCATATCCAAGTGGAATCAAGAACTATCAGAGAGAGGACACTAATCAAAATCCCAGAAGCTGACTCACCCCCCTGCAATCATCTATATATGGATCCCTCATCCCAAAAATCCAGAGGCTGGAATTTTGTATTTTGTAAGAAAGTGTCGTTGGTTTCTTGGTGGAACATTAGTGTTGGGTGATCTAAGCTTTTCATGAGGTGATAGAAGGGCTTTCATGCTGGAGGATGACGCTGGGTCAGAACAATTGGTTATAATCCTCTTTGCTTATTCTTGATATTAATAAAGCTATTCAAGTTTTCCTCCACATTCTTGTGCTCTTTGAAGCTGGGTAGATGAAGGAGAAGCGGCAAGGATCTGTCAGAAGGGAGAGGAATCGAGCAAGGAACCAAGTGCAAGATTGAGGTTGGTGTCCTTCATTCCTCTCTTATCTACTTCTCATAAAGGAAAACGAAAGTAGTTTTAGTTTGTTTGTTTCTAAGATAGCTACTAGTCTTAGTGGGACTAGCAGCTCCGAGTGGACACTAGATTTCCCGATAACAAACATGCCTCATGTTGGACAACAATGCTTCAAGTTACATTGGATGACATCACCTGTGAGATATTTCTTGTGTTTTTTCGTACCAGATGCATGTCAAATGACACATGGGAGTTTCTTATAGCGTTGGTGGTAGATTGGAAGATTTGTCACATCATATTGTTAGTAGGCTCAAATTTTGTTTCAAGTAGAAGATGGTGATTAGTTAAATGCATTCAAATTTTATTTTCATAGTGGATGAAGATTTCTTAATTGTTTTGGCGTTGAACATGAAATATTACTTCAACCATGGGTCATCTACGCATTCAAAATTTATTTTCATATCAAATGAACATTGTTTAATTGTTTTGGCGCTGAGCATAAAATATTGCTTCAACCATGGGCCATCTACATTTTTTTTACGAGGTCACAAAACATCTTGTACCATGTATTTTTTTGCTAATTAAATTAAACATGTTGTAAAGTTAAATTAATTAGCCAAACAAATCCCTACACTACTGGCCCTTTCAAAATCAATCTGTGGAGCATAGACTGAAGCCTCAACCAAAGTAGTATGGGGAGATGTAGGAACCAAGCTTACACACCTTGAGATGGTTGTGATGTTGGTTTTATACCCTATCCATTCCTTCGTGCAGACCTATAAGCCCTTTAGGGCTTATCAAAGTACTTCTCTTATCCGACTTTGAAACCTTCACGAAGGTCTTCGATCATCCTTTGCAGACCCTAAATGGTCAATTCAGATGCTTACACGCCTCTGTAATTATTCTTACTTATTCCGTTTTCACTATAATTATCACTATATTCCACTTTCATATATTGAGATTGATGATCTTTATCTTCCTCTTTTGGATATATTATATAAGAGTAGTCTGAGTTGGAGGCATTGTGTGTTTCTAAGTATAGGATGATGGTACAAGAATCCTCCTTATTTGACAGGCGACAACCTGTATTGTTGGGATCTTTACCAAATTTGTCAACTATATGCTTCAAATCATTCGCTTTTCTTTTCAAAGTTCGAGACATAATTTCCATCACATGATCCTCTTTCTAAACATTTCCCTTTTTCCCATTGCCTTCTTCATCTACATTAGATCCCTCAATGCATGTTCCACAATATTCGTCACCTTCAAAAATAGTTTCAGGTATGACATGAAACGACCCTTTCAATGACATCTCGTTTATACAATCCACATGAAGATATTTATCTATTCTAGGGTTTTTCACCCATGTTGAATCGAGTGAACCACTTTGAAAGAATCTTGAAAAAGAACAGAAATTTGCAAAAACCCTCCTATTCGAAATGAATAAATGCATAGGTCTAGAAGACAATGAATCATGCAATCATGCTTACCTTCCTCTTAAGGACCAACAATATTTCTTTCCTTACATTTTCTTGATGAACAATGAATGTGATGCATGGAATTTCCCTATAATGTTCTTGAAAAAGTGAGAAGTTTTATAATTTATGTTTTAGAAATTGGCACAACAATACTTTTAATAATATATCAACTGACCGATTTGTATCGTTAATTTACTTTTAGTTCTCATTTTTCAAATAGATAAGGTTGTTGTCACTTACTTATGGTACGAGAATACCAAGTGAATTTTTATTTGCTAGAATATATGTAGTTGATGCTACTACAATAAATCCCAAGTGCAGAATTGTTTGCTAGAATAGTTGCAGTTGATGCTACTACAGTGAAGTGAGTAGCTAACCAATTCATATTTGACAGTGTAAGTTATATGGATCTTTCATATTGTCCCCATGAATAGGAACTTAAGAGGCAACAATATATTTTTTCAAGAGCCAAGGCTTATCCCTTCACTAATGCTTATCTTGAAGGGATCAAGAAGAAAATGTAAAATGAATAAAAAGAGTTGGTTGAGAAATCACCCAAGCATACGAGGTACAACGAGCATGAACACCCTCGTTTATTGACACAAAGAAGTGCATTTAGATGTGATGGTTGCAATGAAGGTGGCATTACATGGTCCTATTATTGAAAATATTGTGACTATAATCTTCATTTGACTTATTCTTGGAAGGATCAATAGGATGTAAACCAGGGCAAGTAAATGTTCTACTTGATGAGAGCTACAAACCTACAGGGGCTAACTTTTATGGAAATGTTTTTTATAAGGCTGAAGCTTGATGATAATAAGGTGCCTTATTAAATATGATAAGTGTCATGTTTAAATTTACTATTAAATTGATATATTAAATGTAAGGTCCTAAACCTTATTTGGGTCCTGTGCCAACAACCTTAGTTGGTCCTTACTAAAATCACTTGAACTCAGGCATGTAAGGTTCCAGTGAACTCGGTAAAGTCATTGTCAACACTTCTAATACAAATATTGGTTTTGAAAGATCAATCCTTCTCATATAGGGTCCTATAATAACTTTGCTCATTGCAAGATCATACACCCCTATCGCACTTTGAAATGATCTTTTGCAATGGAACCAAACCCAAAGCATCTTGTAGAGAACCTGTAATTACCTTGGAACTAGACCCAAATCCTCTTATAGAGAACCTTCCAACTATGTAAGAAAAAGTTTATTTGCTGATTTGTTTCCATTAAAGGACATACCACAAGGAATTTACTATCACCTCAGAAATTTTGGACTCCCATCAATAGGATGGATCAAAATCAATTTTGATATGGCAACGAAAGATAATCCTGGAAAAGCTGGAGCAGGAGAAGAGATCATAGACCTCTGCAAGAGGAAGTGATGGATTTTTCACTTCCAAAATAGGCAATGGAACAAAAAACTAAGTAGAAACGATAGGCCTTACCATTGCAATCATGCTTGCTTTCCTCTTAAAGACCAAAAAGATTTAGTTTCCTTATATTATCCTCATGAACAATGAACGAGATGCCTGGAGTTTCCCTATAATGTTCTTGCAAAAGTGAGAAGTCTTATATTTTGTGTTAGCAAGTGGCTGGATATACTTTAAGATGATATTAAATGACCCATGCATTTTTCAACATTTATTTTGTATAGTTAACTGATTTTTAGTACTGATGTTGCGAATAGATAAGTTTTTTGTTCCTTACTTATGGTACGATACTCCCAAGTGTAGAATTGTCTGTTAGAATAGATGCAGTTGATGCTACTACAGTGAAGCAAGTAGCTAATAGATTCATCTTTGAGGGGGTTAGTTATATGGATATTGCATTTTGTCCTCGTGAATAGGCACTTAAGAGGCAACATTCTATTTTTTCAAGACTTGCATTTCATGAGTTTATTTTTTTTGCACATGCAAAATGTTGTCATTGTAGCAATGGGACCTATTCAAAACATTCCTGACTACAACTATTTCTGATGCTGCATTTACTAGCTCTGTTACTAGATCAATTATTCAATGTCCCTAAAACAATAACTATTACTTGTCAATCTTATCTCCAATTGCAACCTATTGCATTTAATCTCAATAATGAGAATAGAAAACTTGCGATTGTTTTTTAAATGAGATTGCAAGTCTTGTAGTGCCAACATTGTATGCTGCCAATATCTTAATATCTCTGCAATTTTTTGTGTCAATTGAAATAAAATGCACTTCTTTGGGCCATTGTATAAATTATAAATAGAAAATTGAGTTCATTCCAAAATATTTTCCTCAAAAACGCATATTGAGTTTCATAAGGAATGAACTAGTGATCGGGAATTATACCTATAAATCTAGGGAAATGTATGAAGTTACAACAACTAGACCTATCATATAACAGGTTCATAGGGAACATGCGTCATGTTGGACAACAATGCTTCAAGTTACATCGAATGACATCACCTGTGAGATATTTCTTGTGTTTTTTCGTACTAGATGCATGTCAAATGACACATGGGAATTTTTTACAGCGTTGGTGGCAGATTGGAAGATTTGTCACATCATATTGTTAGTAGGCTCAAATTTTGTTTCAAGTAGAAGATGGTGATTAGTAAAATGCATTCAAAATTTATTTTCATAGCGGATGAAGATTGCTTAATTGTTTTGGAACTGAACATGAAATATTACTTCAACCATGGGCCATCTACGCATTCAAAATTTATTTTCATAGCAAATGAACATTGTTTAATTGTTTTGGCACTAAACATCAAATATTGCTTCAACCATGGGCCATCTACTCTTTTTTTACGAAGTCACAAAACATCTTGTACCATGTATTTTTTTGTCAATTAAATTAAACTTGTTGTAAAGTTAAATTAATTAAACATGTTGTAAATGTTGGTTTGATGGGCCGTGACCAAGGTTCAACGTTAATTATCCAAACAAATCCCTACACTATTGGCCCCTTCGGCATCAATCCGCGGAGCATGGACTAAAGCACTGAAGCAGTATGGGGGGATGCAGGAACCAAGTTTACACACCTTGAGATGGTTGTGATGTCGGTTTTATACTCTATCCCTTCCTTCGCGCAAATCTATAAACCCTTTAGGGCTTATCAAAGTACTTCTCTTATCCGGCTTTGAAACCTTTGCGAAGGTCTCTGATCATCCTTCACGGACCCTAAATGGTCAATTCAGATGCTTACACACCTCTGTAATTATTCTTACTTTTGTGTCTACCCTGATTAGCTTAAGTATTGGTTAACTTCAATATGCATTATGATTATCTTTGTGTAAACATATATTCTTACTTGCATTCATATAACAAAGTAAAACACATAGATTCACACATCAATATAGCATTAAATCATAAACGCGATATTCAACATAACGTAACCACAAACATTCATAACAACAGTAAAATAGCTCATACACAGATATTTCTAGAATAACTATCTTTATTAATGGTTCAGATCTCCAGTACAAACTCTAACTTTCCTGCGCACATAGCTGTAAGGGTTTGCGAACTCACCTACAAAGCCTCTTCCTATGCTAACACTCTTCGCTCTTAGCTCTCACAGACCCATTACATTGATTAATTACCCAAAAACTTACTAAGAACTGAACTAAAAATTGTCTTAGACTCTTCTAAAACTCCATTTTTATACATTTCCATGGCTTGCGGACCAAGGACAGATCTTATCAAGCTGACTTAAGCAACCTAAACTAAGGGTGAAAACCCTTTTTGACTGTTTACACCTTCGCGCTCCACAACTACAAAATGCGGAGACTTTACATTCTTTATATAAAACTTGGGCCTTTAGCCCCAAAACTTGGGCTTTTAACCAAAAAATTGATCTTAGGGGACCCATTCCCAACAGTAAAGTAGCAAATGGTGCAATTGCTAGTTATATTATGATTATAGAAGCTCTATTCCAAAATAAACACATCTACAAGAATAATTAATTGTGTCAAGGTAGTCACTAGCTCAATATGTAAGAGATGTTGTAATATATATCTGTAAACATCAAATTACTTAAAAATAAAATGAAAAGAAAATAATAAACTCATAAAATAAATTATTAAAATAAAATAGAGGTAAAAACAATCTTGTAATATATGATTGTGTAAATTTTTTGATTATGTCAAATTACCAAATTATGGTGGTTTTTGGATTCGGGGTTTTGACAACCCATGGTTATCTTATGGTATTCTTCTAAAAAAAATCCAATATTTTTATTTTTTTCCGAAAAAGAGGATTTAGTTGTGAAAAAAAAAATGTAAATACAAATTATCTCCTAAAAATAGCTTCTAGATAACAGTCTGTAAATTGTTTCAATGGAATAAAAAAATGATCTTTTGTTAAACCTACGAAATGAGTGGAAATCTAACCCCAACCCCTAGTATGAATACGATGGATTACACCGAATCCATCGATCCAAAATCCAAAAGTCTAGGGGCAATGACTTTGGGGATTCGAGGATACTCCTACATAGGTCGATCGGGCGAAGAAACCCCACTGCCTAGTGTGTAATATTGTGGTTTATACCAAATCCATAGAAATTTGAGTGTGGTGACTTGTCAAAACTGTTAAAGAGTGCTGCGAAGTTTATAAATTAAGAATTTCTGCAACGCATACACTCTTTCATTATACGAAGTTATGATAGGAAAAGGTAATAAGTATTCCCCATATTATAAGAATCTCGACCTGATTTGTTTAGTAACAGAATGGAAACTCATTTTTAGTGATTCAAGCGATTTTCAGTGTTTAGCACAAGAGACCCTTCAAGGAAATTGACAATCTTACTGTATGGCAAGTTCTCGCATAAGATCGCCCGAATTCTAAATTCCATATGGTTTGTTAAGGGAATGACTGCAAAGGTAATTAGAAATGCCCAAATACTAATTTTTATACGATTTCTTGTGTTAGGAATTATAGTCAATATTTAGTGTTCAATCCATAATCAGGCTCATAAGAAGCAATTTCAGGACCAGGTCGATCTTGCAGGTAAAATGCCAAGCTCTACTGCAAGCGAAGTTATAACATGCAAAGGTAATTGATCATTTTTATCACTGGTGGTAAAGGTAGTTCTCTACAATTTAATTGATAACATGTGGGATTGGCTTTCCAGCAGTCCCAAAAGTTATTTCTCCCAAGGAGAAGAAGACATGTCTTGCAGTAAATAATTAAAAACTATAGCCTTTGAACCAAGTCCACATATTGAGGTAAAGTAAAACAGTTGGTTTCAAATAAAATTGGTTCAAAATTTGGCTGAAGAGACCGGAGATACAATTGGTTCCTTTAGGGCCACAAATGGTTTGGATTTTGATATATAATGATCTTTCAGGAATATTCTCATCTAAATTTAATAGGTTTGTCATGCAAAAAAGTTAATTGTGTGTGTGATTGTTTTAATCGATCTAGGTTGTTAATTAGTCAAAGTGAACTTTCTTTTCACTTTTTGTATTGAATAATTAATTTGGAAATAAATATATTATCATATTAAATATTGTGTAGGGTTGAAAGATTGTGTCCGGTTATGGTCTAGGTTATATTTTATTTTTATTTTTAATTGTAATTTTTAAGAAGTTTTATTAAATGTATTTTAGAGTTTAAAAGACAAATTATAGAAAAATTCTAAATATGACACCAAGGATAGATACCTTATTATTAAAATAAGAATCGGTCAAACTTTATTGAAAACCTCTATTAATATAAATTTCATACAAATTGTACTAAATTGTTACCCATAGTTATGTTTAACAATTTAGTATCCTCTTCCAAATGACTTGGACATAGATTGGTTGTCCATAAAAATGTAAATAACCTCATGTATCCTCATTATTTCTCTCAAATAAATTATAATAGTTTACTTTTAATATAGTGTTTGTGTTGTTGATATTCCTCCCCATATTTTGTCTTCATGTGATAACTTTTCTGGGTGCATATTTTATTTGCAACCTTAGTGAGTTGTACTTTTTGAATCTTTTGTGTATTGTGATTGTATCTTTCATTTATAAAGTTTAAGGGGAGGACATTATTGTATAAAGAATTAACTAAATTATAATTATATTATTATTATTTATAAAAAGAATATATATAAAAACATGCAACAAGATTTTTAATCATCTAGATTCACTTTTATTGTTATAGAGAAAGTTCTTATTAAATAATGGATTCTGGCCAACCTACAAGTTATTTGACATCTATAGAGAGAGAATCCATTATTTAATATTGATTCATTTCCATAATTAAAAAGAGAAAAAGATTAATTAATCTGTAAATATGTTTTTTTACAAGACCATAATTTATCAATATCACATGTCCAAAAAAACATAACTCATTTAATGTTACATGTGAATATGACATTTTCTTTAATTTATAGATTTAATTAATATATATATATATATATATATATATATATATATATATAACTATTTTAAAAATAAATCTCAACATTGTATTTATATATACTACTAAAAAAATAAATATTTTATAAAAAATAAATCCTACCATCTTTTTTAATAAATATTGATAATGAAATTAAAATCCTAAAAAAAAATATTTTTAAATAAAAAACACAACAATTTAATTTATATCACTCTACTAATTATTACACCGTTAAAACTAATAATTACTTCGTATATAATAATTTACATAAACTCAAATTCGACAAAAGAATATGTTAAAAGTCAATTAAAAAGTTCGTATGGTGCAAATGAATGATTGAAAATGTAGGTCTAAAACAATATCCGAAAATGAGGAGGGGGTGTCCAAATGGACAGAGCAGGACCGAGTTGAGGGATCCCACTAGTCATGTAGTTGGCCATAGGCACATGACTGACACTAGGATAGTTTCCACTTTGAGGAAGTAAGTTGATCAATGATGAACTAGGTTTTCCTATAAGCAAAGGGGGAATATTAATGCCCCCTACCGGTATATGCATGTCAGGAATAATGCCCCCTAGCATATGAGCCAGGGGTTTGAACTTAGCAAAGGATTCCAACCAAAAGGGTTACTAAAGGTAGCCATGATAACAACACTACTAGGAGAGATAACCTGAGGTACAGGAGCTGACACAAAAGGGGAAGAAACCGGGATGTATTGGATTCCACTCATAGCAGGTGTAACTAGGTTACTTGGACTAGGCATATTCTGAATAGCAGCGTAACCAATCAACTATATATTACTGACTATAGGTGGGGGAAGTGATGGTGGACCAAAATTTTCCAGAAAGGACCACGACCCATTAGTCACTGGGGGAATATTGGATGTGGGTACTGATGAAAACATCACATGTACATGTGCTACCTCAATCAACACTGGTCCAAGAGGATCAGTCGAGGGAGGATTGTAAGGAGGTAGAACTCCTTCGTTAAATAAGTCCTTAGGAAGTCTAGTTTCTTGGGAAGTGCTATGTGATTCAATGTTAGACATTGGGGACTAGTTTCCTGAAGAGGGAGAATCTAGATCACCAAGGCTTGGCAGATCCTCTAGAATCATTGGAGGAAGACCTTGTTGTCACCTAGATTGACAACAAGGGACGTATGTAGCCACAGTGACAGATATATTTTATCAAAAAAATTTAAAGTCATATTTATTATAGTCTCAATGATAACAAGACAACACCTAAAAATTAAAATAAAAACTATAAAAGTCAATGAGAAAGCAGTCAAGGGATATAACTCTGTCTGGTAACCACCATTTACTGGAGATTGTACCTAGTATCACATTAGCTAAAAGAGAGGGCCTGTTAGCCCTGAGGTGCAGTGCTGAGTTTTTGAATGTTAAAGGAAAGGCTCGACCTGCTTGGCTATTCTTAAAGGGGTCCCACATGGGCCATTATTCCCCTCCTTCTCTTACCCCGCTGACACTTTACCCACCTCGTTTCCTGACTAAACCTTCTAATCCCGACGAAACTCCCCTTTTGGCCTTAGCCCCAAGCACAAAAGCCAAAATACCCATAAAACCTTACCCATTGACCATATGCGCCTTCAACACAGCTCCCGAGGGCGTCTCGTCATTTCACTGCATCTACACCATTGATCTTTTCCCTTCGATCTAACGGTCCACATTCCTTTCGATAAAGGCAACCTGCCCAATCATTCCCCGCCATCAGATCGCCTCCACCAGATCTAACGGCCAGCGCCCATATCGCGCAAACAACAAGCGTGACAGGTACCTGCCCAATGAGGGTGGTTTTCCTCTCTCCTCTGCCGCTATGTGTCATCCACTAAATGGCATCACGCGAGTTTTGACACTTATTGCTTACCGCCCGATGTCCGTCCGATAAAAACCATTACCACTCAAATCAAACCGCCTCGCAAGTTATCACCTACACATCTCCGCTGCTCGATAACTGTCCGATCTGTTCACTTGAAGATCTAACGACCTGGACATGTCCTGCTCCCACCGCGACCACTAGCTTCTGCAAAGAAATCTCCACCACACATCTCCATTGATCCAACAGCCACCATTCACGATCACTCCCACCATTCATCTACCCATGCACTGCACACCCCACGTCCTGTCTATTACCTAAAGGAGAAGATGGCCAACTTTGTCAGTCTGGTGAAATCTAACCATGAAACTGAATTAATGGAAGAGCATGGCCGAAGGATGAAAGGACATAGCACAACCCAGCAACATAATTAAATAGTCATGGAACTCCACTGCCACAATCAATCCAACCACTTGAAGGATAACATAGTACTGGAACTAACCAGGTTTTCTTAGTGGAGAAAGCAACTACTTTCAAAGATGCTATCAGACATTTCATGGTAGTTGGTGGTCAATTATGACCCCTCCATCCCTAAACGGCTAGGGGCCATTGTAACGATAGATTATAAATAGCTCGAAGAAATATGTAATCAAGGTTGGCAATTGGTTTTCAGTCCAACTTCTGGAGACTATAGATACTCTGTAACTTGCAGCATCTCATCTTCATTTTCAACAATGCAAGCTTCTTTGTTGTTACATGCTCAATGTTCATTTCCTTTCTACTCTAAACTTGTACCTGGAGTGTTTTATTCATGACATTTTCTATGCCTACTGTTAGATAACTCTCATCTTATCTCTGTATTAGTAAATTGAATGTATCAGTGAGTAGGACACTCAGGTTTCTTCTGTATCAAATGCAAGATAACTGTCATCTTATCTCTGCATTAGTAGATTAGGTTTGCAAGTTTCCTTACTAGTTGTAGTTGGCCATCATACATTCTGTATGCATCTGCTGGTGTGGTTAGTATTCCTCATATATTCACCTAATTCCCAAACTGTTGAGCATTGGTGGTCTAAAGCCTTGTAGTCTGAGGGTGTTCATGCATGTCTGGAGTGAAAACAAAGTAGAAGTGATTATTTGGCTTGAACCAAACCATCACCCATCCCAGTAAGTTCCTAGAACCATATTGAATATTATATGTTACCAGGCATCTCTGAGCTACAACCTAGGAGAGTTTCCTGGAGCCCTAACATAATTGGTGTCATTGCTAGGAGAGGAGATTGAAGCTCAACTTTCTTGGGAGAACGACACAGATCCAACTTTGATGATAGACAAAATCTGGACACGTTATTGGTTGTAATCATCTATCTGGTGACTCTACTGGAGGCCGAACCTCTTGGCGACTCCACATCACAGTTCTAGATCAGTTTGTGAGGCACACTTGGAGAAATCCTCAGAAATTACCAGCTGAGCCAGTACCTGACCCTAAGAAGATTATGAAGGAAAGAAAGACATCACAAAAGGGAGCATCAAGATCAGGTAAATTGAAACAATATTACGCATCTCTGCAAGAAAGGCTTGTAATAAAGCACATACATATTAAGAATATAGCCTCTAGCACTAGCAGTGAAGAAAAATGTTCAGAGATTCATAAAGCTCCTTATTGTTTAGGTCCCCCCTTTAGATTTCAACCCAAGGGAAACCTCCCCTCCTGTCCATCATATTCCTTTAACCCTGTCAGTCATTTCTCAATCCCCACCTTTCAGACTGTCAACACTCTTTCATCTACACCAGTCATGGCAGACCCACAAGCACCCACCAAAATGGAAAGAATCATAGCTGCTAGCCATGGGCCCTTGGTACTTCCCACTCTTTTGAATGCAATGCCTGCTGGAGAATATCAAAAATACATGACTAAGTTCACCGGGACTGAAGGGGTTACAGCTGAAGAACATCTTGAGTCATTCTATAGCTATGCTAATAACCTAGATATTAGTGTATATGATGTATGGATGAGAGTATTCGTCCAAAGCCTAGATGGAGAGGCTAGAAAAAGGTTCAAAGAATTAACCCCTAGGTCTATAATAGACATTGAGGCCTTAGATGATGTTTTCCTAAAGCATTGGGGTGATAAGAAGGATCTGCTCTATTATCATACTAAGTTTGGCAACCTAAAAAAGGAAAATGGGGAGTCATTGTTCGATTTCAATAGAAGGTTCAATCGCATGTACAACAAGATGCCAGCTGAAGTGAAACCTACCCCCACCTCTGCCAAGCTCACTTATGCCAATGCCTTTGATTCTGACTTCTGCCTGCTATTGAGAGAAAGAAGATGTGCTTCTCTGGCAGAGATGCAAGATGCAGCTTTGGAGGTAGAGTCTAACATCATGGCTGCAGAGAAACTCAAGGGACATATTGACAGAAGGAGACAGAGGGGTGAATCTTCTTCATCCCTAGACCCCAAGATAGAAAAAATGACCAAGATGATAGTCATTGGCCTCTGAAATCTCCAAGTTAGAGGTTGAGTAGCATTCAGGGAAAGGAAGGGTTCCTAATGCATTTTCTCCTAGAAATCCAAATCCATATAGGAGAGAAAATGAGCAAGTGCAGATCATGCAAAGGGGAAAAGAGGCTAGTGAAGAACAGAAGGTGAAGACTTCTTTCCACAACACAGTCATGGAGGAAGAGTAGTTTGATGAAGAGGATGAGATCCACTACATGGAAGAAAAAGGTAGTGTTGCCTTTTTGAAATTTGCTACCTACAAGGATTCATTATTCAAGGACCATACCAACCAAGAGTGGAACAGAGAAGTTGTTCTGCAAAGTGAAGATTAGTATAGATATAACCCGAGGTCAAAGATGAGTAATGTCAAAGAAATCCTTGTCCAAGGAGCTGTTGTCCCCACAGAGCAGTAGACTAGCAAGCAGAAGCAACTAGTAGCTAATCCCATCATCCTCAAAGCACCAACTCAAGAGGTATGAGGTCCTGATAAGTCGCCTTCTCCCTTCAGTTTTGAATAAAAAATCTAGAAGCTGAAAATATCTATACCTCTAATGGAACTGGTAATGAATGAAACCTTTAAGAGACCCATCCTTGAAGCCCTTGAGCTTAAGGCCACAAAAGCATCAAACGACTATGTGAATTTTCAAGATGACAAGCCTGCAGTTGTGCTTGGCCCAAGGACTAAACCCTTTGATGATAGCTCCCCATCATTCTATGTCTCTTTGACTATTCATGACAAAACCCTTCACAATTGTCTGTTGGACACAGGTGCCAGCCATAATCTAATGCCAAAGGCTGTCATGGATGAGTTAGGCCTTGACATCACTAGACCCTATCATGACTTGTTCTCTTTTGACTCAAGAAAGGTGAAATGTTTGGGGTTAATCAAATATCTAGCCATCACCTTATCCCAGCTGCCCATGGAGAGCATGATGATGGATATTGTGGTAGCAGATGTCCCCCCTAAGTTTGGCATGTTACTTTCTAGAGGATGGATTAAGAGATTAGGTGGGAAATTCCAGAATGATTTTTCTTATGCCACTGTCCCGGTTTTTGGAGGAGAAAGCAAGAGATTATACAGAGAAGCTTGGCTGACATATATCATTAGTGATGAGAAGCATCCCACTAGTCATCCCATTTATGCTGTGGACACTCATTTTGGAGCATGCATTCTCCAAATTGAAGAATCCTAGTTGGCTTCATTGCAGCTCAAGAAACCAGTCTACTAGGTCACAGAGAAGGAAGGGCCATAGATTTGGGATATGTTATTTGATGGAGTTTGCTCTAGGGAAGCTGCAGGAGCAGGTGTAGTGCTGGTATCCCCAACACGAGAATGCATACATCTATCTTTCAAGCTGACCTTTCAGGTCACCAACAATATAACAGAGTATGAGGCTTTGATATTGGGCTTAAATGTTGCTAAAGAAATGGGAATCAGAGACATAAAGGTGTTTGGAGATGCCGATCTCATCATTCAACAAGTGAACAAAACCTTCCAAGCAAAGCACCCAAGCTGAAAGCATATAGAGATGAAGTATGGAGGTTCAAAGATTCTTTTAGTAGCTTTTGTATCTCATATATTCCCAGAGTTAAGAATGAGCTTGCCGATTCCCTTTCTGTGTCTGTTATCATGTTCGTCCCTCCCATACCTCCTAGATTGAATTATGAAATCCAAGTGAAATATAGACCATCCTTGCCTGACAATGTCAAATACTCGAAAGTTTTTTAGGATGATGATTAAGTCAATAGGTTTCTTCAAGTCATTGATGAATTCTCTGAAATGCAAATTGATCAAGAGAATGAATCCATGGAGGAATGTCATCAGTCTCAGTTGAGAAACAAATTTGGCCAAGACAGCATTATACAATTGCCTAGTAACCATATACCTAAAGGGTTGGTGCCTCTAGAGAAGCTGTTTGACCACAATGATGTACCCTATAGTACTGACCAAAAGGAAAATAAGTTTTTAGTCCATAGGCATAACGTAGGGAGCTCCGACCATCCAAAGTATATAAATTTCTCCACCCATTTGTTTGCTACCCACAATTCTGACTATTGCACCCTAATGAAGCAATTTGTTGATGTCTTTTCTTGAGAATACAGTGACATTAAAACTTATGACAAGAGCATCATCCAACATAAGATTCCATTGGAGAAAGAAACCATCCATTTCAAGCAGAAGCTGAGACCCATAAGCCCCCTGCTACTCCCTTTGATCGAAAAGGAAATTAAGAAATTGTTGGCTACCAAGATCATAGTTCCATTGAGGTATTCAAAGTGAGTAGCTAACTTGGTAGTAGTGAGGAAGAAAAGTGGGGAAATACGACTGTGTGTCAATTTCAGAAACCTGAACAAATGATCTAAGAAAGACAACTATCCCCTGCCTAAAATGGAACATTTGCTTCAGAAATTTTCAGGGGCTAGATTCATGTCTTTCTTGGATGGATTTTGAGGTTACAACCAAGTTGTTTTACACCCAGAGGACCACAAAAAGACTGCCTTCACCACTCCTTGGGGCACTTTTATGTACTCCAAGATGCCTTTCAGACTGATGAATGCTGGGGCCACCTTTCAGAGGGCCATGGATATAACTTTTGTGGGAGAGAAGGACAAATTTGTTCTAGTTTACCTGGATGATATAATAGTTTACTCCAGTAGTCATCAGGATCATCTGCGGCATTTGAAGAAAGTGTTTCTGAAATGCAAAAGGTTTGGGGTTTCAGTAAATCCCAAGAATTCATAGTTTTCTTTATAAGAAAGCAAGCTCTTAGGACATATCGTTTTTGCTGCAGGTGTCAGGATCAACGCAGAGAGAGTCAAAGAAATACAGACATTGTCTGTTCCAAGGTCGAAAAAGGACATTGAATCCTTTTTGGGCAAGATCAACTTTTTGAGGAGATTTATTCCCAATTTCGCAGAACTAGTGAGACATATCACCTCCATGCTAAAAAAGGGATTAGAGATTAAATGGACTGATGCAACAAGAAATTCTTTTGAAGCCATCAAAAGAGCTATTACGGAACCTCCCACTCTAAGCAGCCCAGACTACAACAAGGAGTTCCATATCTTCTCTTTTGCCTCCTATGATACCCTGGTAGCAGTCTTGTTGTAAGAGGATGATGAAGGAGCAGAGCATCTAGTAGCCTTTTTCAGCAAAACTTTAAGGGATGCTGAATTAAGATATGACGTTATTGAAAAACAGGCTTATGCTCTTGTTAAGTCTTTAAAGGCATTGCGAATCTACATTCTGCAATCCAAGGTAATTTCCTATGTATCCTCTACCTCAGTAAAGGATGTCCTAACTTAGCCAGATGTTGATGGAAGAAGCGCTAAATGGATTGCAAAGCTGATTGAGTTCAACATAGAATTGAAGCCCACCAAGCTTGTCAAAGGCCAGGGCCTAGCTAAGCTTATGGCTAAGGAAAATTTTAGTTTGCTAGACATAAATTGCATAGGTGCAGATTCGTAGGTTGAACAAGCAAAGGAGGTAACACAAGAATGAAGGCAAAACCAGTCATTAGCTGAGAATCTGACTTCATGTGACTGGTATTCTAGAATATCTCACTTCCTACTGAAGCTAGAAATCTCTCCAGGGCTTAGCTCGAGTCAAGCTATAATCCACAAGCTCAAAGTAGCCAAGTTTTGTATGTTTAAGAACTTGCTTTATTCGAAGGACCCATTCGGAATCCTCTTGAGATGTCTAGACAAAAAACAATCTGTGGAAGTAATGCATCAGTTACATTCTAGCATCTGTGGAGGACATTATTATTGGAAAACCACAGCCCACAAGATCTTGAGGGATGGGCATTATTGGCCCACTCTATTCTTTGACGTGTTTTCATTTGTGAAATATTGTGATGAGTGCCAGAGATTTGCAGGAAGGCAACAACTAAATTCTTTTCCCCTGAAGCCAACACATACCAGTGACCCTTCCCAACAGTGGGGTTTGGATTTCATAGGGGAGATTAATCCACATTCTAGTGGCCAACATAGATGGATTTTAGTGGCCACTAATTATTTTACTAAATGGATGGAGGCCATCCCCACTAAGAAAGTTGATCACCAGGTTGTCATGAAATTCTTGACAAAAAACATTTTCACCAGGTTTTTCATCTCTCAGGTCTAAGGGAACAGTACTTTCATGCTACAAAGTTTGGAAGGAGAAACGGTTTTTGATGGCCCAGTCAATGGGTGGTTTTTGAAAGTTTATTTTGTTTAAGGCCTGCAGGCCTCAATATTGTAAATATGTTATTTTTCAAAGTTCAATGTAGGCTTAGATAGACTCCATGCCCAATGGAATACTAGGTAATATTTCTAATCTTGTTTTTCATGTAAAGGCAGTGGTCTATGGTTCTTGAAACCTCACAGGGAGGCTTCCATCCCCAAAAGGAGCCAATGTTAGCCCTGAGGTGCAATGCTGACTTTTTGAAGGTTAAAGGAAAGGCTCGGCCTGCTTCGCTATTCTTAAAGGGGTCCCACATGGGCCATTATTCCCCTCCTTCTCTTACCCCGTGTTGAGCCTCAAACCTGCACCTTCATATACACCCTCTCAGCCTTCCTTTTCCACTTATTGCATCAACCCAGCTGCTAAATCATTGCATTATAGTTTAAAAAGAGTTCTTTACATGGTTTTCTGACTATACTTATGACTGTTGTTTGGTTTAGTTTTTTTGTTCATGCAGCTGCGGAAACTTGTCAATTTCCGTAGCCAGCACAGGTTTCCGCAGCCAGCACAGGATTCCACAGCTATTTTGTTAAAAGCTGTGCTACAGGTGTCCTATGAAGAAACGAGCCACATGGGCAAGCTCCAAGCGACGGATACATGGAATGTGTCCCTTCGAAGCAGCCAAATCATCCATGGAAGGTCACGGTCAACGAAGGTCAAAGGTAGATCCAACCAAAGAGTTCAGCGGTGGCACGTCTCTGTTTTGAGAACGTGAACGTTACGTGGCACAGTCCTCAGCTCACGAAGACACCAGCACACCTAGAGATCTTTCTGTAACCGGAATCTAACAGCAACCACTCCAGAGATTTAATAGACATGATGACAGTTACGCTAGATCTCGGCTGAAGGGATCTAAGTGTCTTTGGCAATACAGTCAATAGCGTAGGAGTTAGTTAGCTAGTCTCAGCATTTTGTCATTATAAATAACGCGTTGATGAACGCTGTAAAGGAGTTTTTTCTTGATATGTAAATTCTGAACTATTGTGTTGTCACCCCACTGTTTATACATATTGTTGTTTTAATGTATGAGGAGACTTTTCTGAGCTCATTCGTGTGATTACTTGTTGACCGGCTGAAGTGGAAGAGGGCCCCTGCGCGCTGAAACCTTGTAAAGTTGTCATTTGGTTTTATTATGTTCTTGTATCATTAGCTTGTACATAACATACTGTTTGATGTTTCTTAACTCACTGCTGTTTAGATTTTCATCTCTGTTTTCTTATAACTGTCAACTGATCAGTGCTTTTCTGCAGGTTTTCTTAGGCAGCCCGGGCAAATTTTCATCTTTTTGATAACTATTGGCATATGAGATCATCTTGTCCTTCCTGCTAACTTTCATTTTCTGAAGTTCTTTCATTTTCTGAAGTTTAATTTCAGCACTGTCTTTTCCAAGTTGTGATTTGCTTACTTATTTTCTTTGTTATTTAGATATCATACTGCTCATCAATTTATGGTTTCTTTCTATAGTGAAGTGACTCTATTAGTAAGAAATCAGAATATCACTAACTGTAGTGTGATTTAGTTATCATATTGCTTAAACTTATTCATGATTACTTCCCATAAGGTAGATTGAGCTGAAGGGTAAACGATCAGAAGAGTTGAAGTAGTGTGATTAGTTTCTTTTCTGCAATTTAGTTATCATATTGCTTAAACTTATTCATGGTTGCTTCCCACAAGGTAGATTGAGCTGAAGGGTAAAGGACCAGAAGAGTTAAAGTAGTGTGACTAGTTTCTTTTATGCAATTTAATTTCTTGCCATTTAGATAGCATATTGCTTGACTTATTCATGATTACTTCCCACAAGGTAGATTGAGCTGAAGGGTAAAGGATTTGAAGAGTTGGAATAGTGTGAATTAGTTGTTTTGCTTTTGGTTTGAGTTGCTTTAAGTTCAATTTTTACTTTCTTTTCATTCAGCAGCAAGGATACTGGGCCATTGTCATTAGTTCACTTTTTGATGCATTTACTTTCTCTTAAGAATTGATTTCAGTTTAGCTTTCTTCTTGAGCACTTTCAAGTTTGAGAAAATCACCATAGAAACCACCATCACTATCCATACTTCATACTTCACTTTCACTCTCACCATCACACATTACGGAAAGATAAATCCAAAAATAAACTAAAAAAACTCAAAAACGACAAAAGATTAAGGAAATGGTTATCTAGTACATATAGTACACTTCACTTCGTCAGTTTACGAACCCCGGATTGACATTATAAATAGCAATTTAGATCACACTAAATTGACCAAACATTTTGGCGCGGTTGCGGGGGAAGTGAAATTAGGTAGCCAATTTCTAAAAAAAAAACAAGAAAATTTCAAGGAAGGAAAATTGATAACCTCTCAAAGTATGCTCTCCTCTTGCACTTAGTGTGATCTGGAGGATCAGAAAAGAGAAAGTTATTGGTTTAATAGTTTCTTGAGTATGCTCTCTTCTTGCACCTAGAGTGACCTGGAAGATCAGAAAGAGAATTATTAGCCCGACTTGAAGAAAAATAAAAAATGACATGCATAGAGCAAGAGATTCTAGGGGAAAGTTTTTAGCTAGAGCCAAGAGTTCGATTTTTACAACTCCATCTACTTCAAGGAATAGACAAGAGACACCTCCATCATCTCCAACTTACACTCCTAGCCCTAGGATTCCTGGAATTCAAGAGGCAAGAGTCGACTCTCCCACACCTTCCATCGAATCTGAATTAGAAAGAGATCCTTTCCTTCCTTCTACAGAGAGACAAATTGTAATTGAAGAAGTAGAATCATCTGAAGAAGAAGAAGGAGAAATTCCTTCTTGTTCACCCTTAGTAGAAGAACCAGAAAACTCTGAAGTCTCCAGGGAAACTACCATGACAGAGGAAGGAGCAACTGGATTTGGTAGAGGTAGAGGAGGAGGAGGAAACAATGGAGGAGGTAGAGGTAACATTGGGGGAAATAGGGATGGAGATAACTCATTCGGATTTCCTATAGTCGATGAGGACTCCCGAGCCACAATGAAAAACATCTCACCATCTGTCCTCCCAAACTTCCATGGGTTAAGGAATGAGGACCCTGAAACATTTCTATTTGAGTTTGAGGTCGTGTGTCGAACTTATGATTATCTGGAAGACTCTCAAAAACTCAAACTGTTTCCTTCAACATTGAAAGGAGCAGCCTTGAAATGGTTCATGGGATTACTCACTCAATCCATTAGGACTTGGAATGATATGAAACAAACTTTTTTGGATAGGTACCTGGACTATTGTATGCCCACCAATCACAAGGATGAGGTATTCAAAATGGTGCAAAGAGAAGATGAAAACTTGGAGGATTTACTTGAAAGATTTCAATACAACCTGAAAAGAGCAAAAATGAGTAACTTAGATGAGGAGACCTTGAAAGCCCTTCTATTAAAAGCCATTAGAGATGAATGGATAGATATTTTGAACATGATGGGAAAAGGAGACATATCTCAACTTCCACTTCATGATATAGTAGAGCTATGTGTCCATCTCTCAAGGGGGAAATCTAAAACTCAAAAAGGGCCTAGAGATCCTTCTCTCATCAGAGCAAACAAATCTGCAACTGGATCAGTAAGTAGGGCTGAGATTGGCAACATGCTTGATGAATTCAAAACTGACATCTTAGGGAGTCTTAGTGAGCAACTAGACACCCTTAAGATTCACAATAAGCAGAAAGAAGAAGATGAGGCTTTGGCCATATTTTGCCCAAAGTGTAGGAAGAAACATGCTCTAAGGGAATGTCCCTTGGATGCAAAAGTTATAGAAACATGTGTAATTTGTTCAGAGAATCATGAGACCAAGGATTGTCCTTCAATTCCTGGGCTCAAAGCTGTCTTTCAAGAAGATCCAAATACAATCGAATCTCTATGTTTTGTTGCAAGGAGACCTTGGCAGGGGCAACAAAATCAAGGGTTTAACAACTCTATGAATTTTCAACCCCCACCAAATTGGAATCCTTGGCAACAACCTTGGTCCCAACCTCAAAATCCTTTTCAATCATGGGTACAAGGTATGCAAAATCCTTATGGGAGATTTGCTCAATTTTATCAATATCCCCCATCTTTTCAAAACCAACAAGCTCCACAACTTCCAAATCAAAACCCACAACTATCATTGCCATTTCCACAACAACAACAACCTTCTCAACAGAATCCAACTTCTCAACTCTTGCTTCCATTCTAACAAAAGTCAAATCAACTTCCTTCTCAGCCATTGCCAAACCCCAATAACAAAAACCCTCAAAATGCTTACATGATGGAAGGTCAACAATTTCCTGCCTATATGATTGTTCCTCTCAATGATGTACAACTCAGATCAGGTGGAGTCCTAGATAAGCCTTCTATAGATGCTCAAAAGCAAAGCATTTTTTAGGAAGATTCTCTTGAAGCCAATAAGGGTTCTGAAGCATCTCTTCAAAACCCAAGTACTCAAAAAAAAAAAGAAAAAGAGTTAACCCCCACAACTCCTATAGTTGAGCAACCTGCATCTTCATCCACACCTCCTTTTCCTGAAAGATTACAAATTGACAAAGGGGTGGAAAAACAAATCTTGTTGCCTGACTATGATTTTCTAGATGAATTGAAGAATGTCTGTATCAAGATTCCCTTGTTACAAGCCATTAAAGAGTTTCCTATTCTAGCAAAAACAATAAAGGAGTTGAGTCTTAAAAGACCAGGAAGGAAACCAAGAGATACAAAAAGAATCCACCTGGTAGGGAAAATTGCAGATATCATGATGGGAAAAATTACTATGCAGAAATATGTAGATCCCGATAGTCCAATTGTCAAAACACATATCAATGGGGTAGAAATACCAAATACTTTGATTGATTTAGGGGCTGCTATCAACATCATGAGTAGACAGACTATGGAACAGCTAAAACTTCCTAATCTTCTTTTTACACCTACTTTATTGCAACTTGCAGATCGATCAATTATTAAACCAGATGGTGTATTAGAAGATATTTCAGTCTCCTTAGACTTTTGGGAATATCCAGTGGATTTCATGATTTTAACTCCCAAGAGTAATCGAGGAGGACATCCTCTCATCTTAGGAAGACCTTGGCTAGCCACAACTGATGCTTTTATCAGTTGTAGGTCTGGGGATATGTATATTTCTGATGGTAATTCGACAAAGAAGTTCAATCTGTATCCTCCAGCAAAAGCAATTACAGAAATAGGAGATAATGAGTGGGTTGATGATGAAGATACTATACAACCTGTCTTTACCATTTCTGAGATCAGTGAAGATAGTCAAATTCTGAACACATTAGAAAACTTTGAACCATCTTCAAAATATGACCACACACAATTTCAGTTGGATTCTGACATTGAGTGTCTATCATCTAGACAAATGTCTCTTTTCTCTATGGAAGAGTTTGGTAGTTCTGCCATTGAGATTTTTCCAGGAAAAACATTGAATATCAACAAAAACTTGGAAAAATCACAACAGGAAGAGCTAACCAAAATCTTGCAAAAACATTCTACTGCATTTGCATGGGAGTATACCGATATGAAAGGTATTGAACTTAAGACTTGCATTCATCACATCTACATTGAGGAAAACAGTAGACCAATCAGACAACCTCAAAGAAGGATGAATCCAAACCTTAGGGAGATAGTGAAAGAAGAGCTCCAAAAGTTACTTAATGTAAACTTCATTTACCCAATTTCAGATAGCCGGTGGTTTTCTCCTTTGGTTATAGTACCTAAAAAGAATGGTAAATGGAGGGTTTGCATTGATTACAGAGAATTAAACAAAGCAACTTTGAAGGATCACTTTCCTTTACCCTTTATTGATCAGGTATTAGATACTTTAGCAGGCAAAAAGTATTTCTCATTTTTGGATGGTTTTAGTGGTTACAATCAGATTCAGGTAGCACCTGAAGATCAGGACAAGACCACATTTACTTGTCCATGGGGAACTTTTGCTTACCGAGTACTTCCTTTTGGATTATGTAATGCACCCGCAACATTTCAAAGGGCAGTACTAGGAATCTTTTCTGATCTAATTCATGATTGTGTAGAGGTTTATATGGATGATTTTACAGTTTATGGTAATTCATTTGAAGAGGCATTAGAGAATTTGGAAAAAGTCCTTATAAGATGTAAAGAAACAAACCTTTCGTTAAGTCATGAGAAATACTTTATGATGTTTACTGAAGGGATTGTTTTAGGACATCATATTTCAGGAGATGGGATTAAAGTTGATAGATCAAAATTTGAAGTCATCTCCAAGTTGCCTATTCCAAATTGTCAAAAAGATGTTAGAAGTTTTCTTGGATTTACTGGATATTATAGAAGATTTATTGAAAACTTCACCAAAATAGCATCTCCACTCTTCAAATTACTTACAAAAGACTGTGAATTCAAGTGGGATCCTGATTGTCAATCTGCATTTGAAACTTTGAAAACAAGAATATCTGAAGCACCCATTTTGAGAGGGCCAAATTGGAAACTTCCTTTCCATATTTCTACAGATGCTTCAGATGCAGCTCTAGGAGCTGTGTTGGGTCAAAAGGATTTAGTTCCGTATGCCATTTACTACACCAGTAAAAATTTGACTCCCACTGAGTTAAATTACACTGTGACTGAAAAAGAGTTCTTAGCTGTTGTTCATGCAATCAACAAGTTTAGACATTATATAACAGACTATGAAACTTTTGTCCATACTGATCATTCTGCAATTAGATATCTCATGAACAAACCTGTTACTAATGGCAGAGTTACAAGATGGCTTTTACTTTTACAAGAATTCAATATTACTGTGTTAGATAGACCAGGGAAACAAAATACAGTAGCTGATTTCTTGTCTAGAATCCAAAATACTAACGAAGATTCTCCTGTAGAGGATAAGTTTCCAGATGAATATTTGTTTGCAGTAACTACTAAGACTCCTTGGTATGCAGATATTGCTAACTATTTGGTTACAGGGAAGCTACCTCCACACTTATTTCCTAATGAGAAAAGGAAAATTATTCAGGAGAGTTCAAATTATTCATGGATTTCTAATTAATTGTTTAAAACAGGGCTAGATTGTGTGATCAGAAGATGTGTTCGGGAAGATGAAATGCTTGACATCCTCAAGGCATGTCATGATGAACCATGCGGTGGACACTTTGCCGACAAGAGGACGGTCTATAAAATCCTTTCTTTAGGATATTATTGGACTTCTCTCTTCAAAGATGCAAAACAATACGTCAGAAGGTGTGACAGTTGCCAGAGAGTTGGGAGACCAACTCTTTCAAATGAAATGCCATTACAGCCACAGGTACTCATCGAACCCTTTGAAAAATGGGCTTTAGATTTCATTGGACCCATTAATCCACCATCTAGACAAAAGAAATATATATTGGTTTGCACTGATTATGTCACTAAATGGGTAGAAGCCAAGGCATTGCCTTCTTCCACTGAAAATTCAGTTGTTCAATTTCTTTTTGAGGATATTTTTACTTGTTTTGGTGTCCCAAGAGAAATTGTGACAGATCAGGGAAGTCAATTCACATCTAACTTGATGGGGAAGCTGATGGAAGAATACAAAATCAAGCACATAAAATCTACTCCTTACCATCCTCAAGCAAATGGTCAAGTGGAATCTACAAACAAATTTCTTGAGAGCATCATCACCAAAACTGTTCATCTCCACAGAAGGGATTGGGCAGAAAGGCTTCCTGAAGACTTATGGGCCTACAGAACTACATGGAGGAACACAACAGGACATTCTCCCTATGAACTTGTTTATGGGAAAGAAGTCCTGCTCCCCATTGAGTTTCAAGTCAAGACTTTCAAGATGGCAGTCCAATTGGGGATGAATCTATCAGAAGCCCAAAAGCACAAAATGGAGCAGCTGAATGAGCTAGATGAGATCAGACAAGATGCAATTTTAAGAACTGATCTAGTTCAACATCAAAGAACTAAGTGGCATGACAGATATATTAAAGAGAGAAAGTTTCAAGAGGGAGATTGGGCTTTACTGTTTGATTCCAAGTTTAAAGACTTCAAAGGGAAGTTTCAGACTCATTGGCTTGGGCCATATGAGATTGATAAAGTCTTTAACAATGGAGCAGTAAGAATCAAGACCATTGATGAACATCAAACTCCTCTTATTGTGAATGGCCACCGATTGAAAATTTATCATAAGCCACTTTCAAAAGAGGAGTTTGTCAAAATGTTCCAAGAGAATTCTGCAATAAGGTTGGTGGAGAAGAATCCTTCTCTTCCACCAGCCTAATCTTTGTTTCTTTCAGTTAAAAAAAAAAAAAAAAAAAAAAAAAAAAAATGTGTATAAGCCTGAAAACCAATCCCATATTGGTGGTCTTATGCAGAAAATATAGAGTGAAAATCAGGGATACCTGACAGTCTATATTTTCCAAAAAAAATCTCCTCTCCTTCTCTTTCCATCTTCACTTCATCTCACTTGTCATTTCACTTCACCTCCATCTCATTTTCATCTCCATTCCACTTCATTTTCACTTTCACTCATTCCATTTCACTCCATCAATAAAAGTCCCCTTCAGGACTATTTTCATTCAATTAGTTCTTTTCTAACTATCTTTGTGTAGACAAGGGGGTGCTGTCTCAGTTTCCGCAGCTGGGAACCGTTTCCGCAGCCAGAAGCAGTTTCCGCAGCCAGAAACGATTTCCGCAGCCAGCATCACTCTATTTTCAAAAATACAATCAACTGTTAGTGCCATAATCATGAAATGCAGGTGTAATTGAGCTAAAGACATGGGGCATCTCAAGATATCAAAGAAGAGCAACTGGTTAGAAGCCTTGAGCAAGAATTGACAAAGTTTCCAAAGGTATGATCAAAAATATTTATCAAATAATAATTCAAGTCATAATTACGTATAGTTATTAAACCATAACAGGCTCTCCTATGTGCAATGATTTGATATATTAGCCCACTATCACTCTTATTCCGCGATGTCACTCCACACACCTCGCATTTATCTCCCTAACGGTCTCATGATTACTCCGAGTTTGAACTCAAATGTGACTGCACTTCTAGTTATTACCCGTACTCTTGAGACGTGACCTATTGTGCTACGGCTCTTCCCAGCTGTAATTTCCGCAGCTGTTTGTTGAGACGTGTAAGATCTCATACACGGTCATCCGACTCGAAGGAATCTTGCTGTTACTCCACCGCTTATCACTCCACTCATACTCCACTTATATCATACTCCTTGCATGCGTCCACATTTCATTTTATGAACTCGTTTATCATTGTTCACTCACTGTTCTCTATTTCCAACTGCCGTCACTACAGTTTGCTCTAAACCCTGACTACCGTCATTACAGTCTATCCAAAACCCTGAACAGAGCTATTTTTTCCTCTTAACCCTCACACGCAGAAGAACTCTCAGTGGAATTTAAAACAAAGAATGGGAAAATTACTGAGAGCTGAGCCGGAAGGATCGAAATACTTGGAGGGTTATCCGCAAGTTAAGGAACTGCTGAAGAAAGTCAGATGGCTACGATTTATCCAGAAGTTTAAAGGCTATAACAAGGAGGTGACCAAAGCTTTTGCAAGGTCCTTTAATGGACAAACAGTGGAGGTTGGAGACTTGAAATTTACAGTGACCGAGGCCACAATAGCAGCTGCCACGGGCCTACCTCAAGAAGGTAAAAGGTGGTTTAAAAATAGAAGTGTGGAAGATCAAATATGGAGAACAATGCTACAAAACCAAGGTATGGATACCACTGTATTCACAAGAGGCATCCCTGTTAATGTATTAAAAGAGGAATGGTCTAGTCTATTGTTAGTCATTCAAAAATTTATCACGTGTGAAGGTCGTTTTGGCTCTATGTATATGTATCATGTCAGACTGATGATGAATTTCATGGACGGTCACACTCTTAATTTGCCTCATTTTCTGCTATCAAGTTTGAAAAAGATGAGTTTTACAGTTCAAAAACATGTAGGCAATATTGAACCTCATCTTTACCACCATGGACTCATCACAATTCTTATTGAGGAACAGTTGAAGAAAACTAAGGATACTTGGGGGAAATTCTTGACAAGGAACTACTTCCAAGAGCCGTCTGAAGCCTCTGGAAGCAGTCCACCAAAAATTCCAAGGAAAAGTAGGAGGAAAGAAAAAAGCATTACAATCCAAGACTCCCCTACAATAGAAATTCAAGAAACAGTCCAAAAAGGAAAAGAAGATAGAGCTAGAAGTAAGGAACAGAAAAAGGAAAAAGGCAAAAGGACTATCCAAGAAGTCTATCCATCCCCTGAGCAATCCATAGAAGAGGATTATCAACCTCTGTCAGAAATATTAATAGATCTTCAAGCTGCTGCCATAGCCAAGAAAAATCAAAAAGGAAAACAGAGTGCACAAGAGAAGAGTACTAGTTCATACTCTAGAAGGAGCACTAGGCTAAAAGGGAAGGGGAATAAAACCAAAGAAAAACAGTCTCACTTTATTGATTTAGATAAAGAGACACTTGAGAAATCTCCAACTCAGCCAAGCATTGAGTCAAGTCCTCCACGTGAGGAAAGCCCTTTTCGGCCGGAAAGAGAAAGCAATCCTCCTTCACCAGAATTTGAGTTTAGGCCGAGAAAGACACCTGAGGTAGATTCTAATCAGCAAGAAGCATACAATTACCTGGAAACCTTAGAACAATCAGCTGCAGGACCAAGTACCTCTCTGCCACCTGATGCACAAGTTCAGTCTTTGAAACAGGAAATATTTGAGTTAGAAGTCCTAAATAGGCATATCATACAAGAAAATGAAGCACTCAAAGAGCAGAGTAAAGTAGACAAGATTGTCCATGATAATACTATGCTCCATTTAGGACTGTGGCAAAAGAAAAACAGAAAACTGAAGAAGAAGTGCAAAAAGTTAAGCAGAGCATTGATTAACCTCAAGTTCAAATGCCTAGTCAGGAAGCCAAGGATGATGTTAGCATCAAGGAAGAAGAAAAGAGGGCTAGATGTCCTTGCAGAAGCATCAGAACACATGGATTAGAGGGAAATAACTCAATTTTGGTTGCATGAGGACATGCAACACCTTCACAGTGGGGGTATGTTGAGCCTCAAACCTTCACCTTCATATACACCCTCTCAGCCTTCCTTTTCCACTTATTGCATCCACCCAGCTTCTAAATCATTGCATTATAGTTTAAAAAGAGTTCTTTACATGGTTTTCTGACTATACTTATGACTGTTGTTTGGTTTAGTTTTAATGTTCATGCAGCTACAGAAACTTGTCAATTTCCGCAGCCAGCACAGGTTTCCACAGCCAGCACAGGATTCCGCATCTATTTTGTTAAAAGCTATGCTACAGGTGTCCTATGAAGAAATGAGCCACATGGGAAAGCTCCAGGCGACGGATACATGGAACGTGTCCCTTCGAAGCAGCCAAATCATCCATGGAAGGTCACGGTCAACGAAGGTCAAAGGTAGAGCCAACCAAAGAGTTCAGCGGTGGCACGTCTCTGTTTTGAGCACGTGAACGTTACGTGGCACAGTCCTTAGCTCACGAAGACACCAGCACACCTGGAGATCACTTATGTAACCGGAATCTAACAACAACCACTCCAGAGATTTAATAGACATGATGACAGTTACGCTAGATCTCGGCTGAAGGGATCTACGTGTCTTTGGCAATACAGTCAATAGCGTAGGAGTTAGTTAGCTAGTCTCAGCATTTTGTCATTATAAAAAACTGGTCGATGAATGCTGTAAAGGAGTTTTTTCTTGATATGTAAATTCTGAACTATTGTGTTGTCACCCCACTGTTTATACATATTGTTGTTTTAATGTATGAGAAGACTTTTCTGAGCTTATTCGTGTGATTACTTGTTGACCGGCTGAAGTGGCAGAGGGCCCCTGCGCGCTGAAGCCTTGTAAAGTTGTCATTTGGTTTTATTATGTTCTTGTATCATTAGCTTGTACATAACATACTGTTTGATGTTTCTTAACTCACTGTTGTTTAGATTTTCATCTCTGTTTTCTTATAGCTGTCAACTGATCAGTGCTTTTCTGCAGGTTTTCTTAGGCAGCCCGGGAAAATTTTCATGTTTTTGATAACTATTGGCATATGAGATCATCTTGTCCTTCCTGCTAACTTTCATTTTCTGAAGTTCTTTCATTTTCTGAAGTTTAATTTCAGCACTGCCTTTTCCAAGTTGTGATTTGCTTACTTATTTTCTTTGTTATTTCGATATCATACTGCTCATCAATTTATGGTTTCTTTCTATAGTGAAGTGACTCTATTAGCATGAAATCAGAATATCACTAACTGTAGTGTGATTTAGTTATCATATTGCTTAAACTTATTCATGATTACTTCCCACAAGGTAGATTGAGCTGAAGGGTAAAGGATCAGAAGAGTTGAAGTAGTGTGATTAGTTTCTTTTCTGCAATTTAATTTCTTGCAATTTAGTTATCATATTGCTTAAACTTATTCATGGTTGCTTCCCACAAGGTAGATTGAGCTGAAGGGTAAAGGACCAGAAGAGTTAAAGTAGTGTGACTAGTTTCTTTTATGCAATTTAATTTCTTGCCATTTAGATAGCATATTGCTTGACTTATTCATGATTACTTCCCACAAGGTAGATTGAGGTGAAGGGTAAAGGATCTGAAGAGTTTGAGTAGTGTGAATTAGTTGTTTTGCTTTTGGTTTGAGTTGCTTTAAGTTCAGTTTTTACTTTCTTTTCATTCAGCAGCAAGGATACTGGGCCATTGTCATTAGTTCACTTTTTGATGCATTTACTTTCTCTTAAGAATTGATTTCAGTTTAGCTTTCTTCTTGAGCACTTTCAAGTTTGAGAAAATCACCATAGAAACCACCATCACTATCCATACTTCATACTTCACTTTCACTCTCACCATCACACATTAGGGAAAGATAAATCCAAAAATAAACTAAAAAAACTCAAAAACGACAAAAGATTAAGGAAATGGTTATCTAGTACATATAGTACACTTCACTTCGTCAGTTTACGAACCCCAGATTGACATTATAAATAGCAATTTAGATCACACTAAATTGACCAAACACCCCGCTCACACTCTACCCGCCCCATATCCTGACTAAACCTTCTAATCCCGACGAAACTCCCCTTTGGCCTTAGCTCCAAGCGCAAAAGCCAAAATACCCATAAAATCTTACCCATTCACCATACATGCCTTTAGCACAACTCCCGAGGGCATCTCGTCATTTCACCGCGTCTACACCGTTGATCTTTTCCCACCGATCCAACAGCCCACATTCCTTCTGATAAAGGCAACCTGTCTGATCATTCCCCACCGTCAAATCACCTCCGCTAGATCTAATGGTTAGCGCCCATATCGTGCAGACAACAAGTGCGATAGGTACCCATGCAATGAGGGCGGTTTTCCTCTCTCCTCCGCTAGATCTCATGGTTAGCGCCCATATCGTGTGGACAACAAATGTGATAGGTACCCGTGCGATGAGGTCAGTTTTCCTCTCTCCTCCACTGCTACGTGTCATCCATTGAATGGCATCGCGCGAGTTCTCACACTTACCGCTTACTGCCCAATGCCCGTCCAATAAAAACCATTACCACTCAAATCAAACCGCCATGCACGTTATCACCAACACCTCTCCGTCGCCCGATAACCGCCCAATTTGTTCACCTGAAGATCGAACAACCTAGACATGTCCCACTCCAACCACAACCACTAGCTTCCGCAAAGCGATCTCCACCACACATCTCCATTAATCTGACGGCCACTATTCACGATCACTCCCACTATTCATCTACCCATACACTCCACACCCCATGTCATGTTTGTTACCCAAAGGAGAAGATGGTCGACTCTGTCAGTCTGGTGAGAGTCTGACCATGAAACTAAATTAAAGGAAGAGCATGGCTGAAGTATGAAAGGACACAACGATGCCCAACAACCAAATTAAATAGTCATGGAACTCCATTGCCATGATCAATCCAACCACCTGAAGGACAGCACAGTACCAGAACTGACTAGGTTTTCGTTGTGGAGAAAACAACTACTTTCAAAGACACTATCAGATAGTTAATGGTAGTTGGTGGTCAATTGTGACCCCTCCATCCCTAAAAGACTAGGGGCCATTGATAGATTATAAATAGCGGGAATAAAGATGTAATCAAGGTTGACAATTGGTTTTCAGTCCAACTTCTGGAGACTATAGATACTCTGTAACTTGCATCATCTCATCTTCATTTTCAGCAATGAAAGCTCCTTTTATTGTTACATGCTCAATGTTCATTTCCTTTCTGCTCTAAACTTGTACCTGGAGTGTTTTATTCATGACATATTCTATGCCTAATGTTAGATAACTGTCATCTTATCTCTGTATTAGTAAATTGAATGTATCAGTGAGTAGGTCACTCAGGTTTCTTCTATATCAAATGCAATATAACTTTCATCTTATCTCTGCGTTGATAGATTAGGTTTGCAAGTTTCCTTACTAGTTGCAGCTGGCCATCATACATTCTGTATGAATTTGCTGGTGTGGTTAGTATTCCTCATCTGTTCACCTAATTCCCAAACTGTTGAGCATTGATGGTCTAAAGCCTTGTAGTCTGAGGGTGTTCATACATGTATGGAGTGAAAACAGAGTAGAAGTGGTTATCTGGTTTGAACCAAACCATCACCCATCCCAATAAGTTCCTAGAACCATACTGAAGATTATATGTTATCAAGCATCTCTGAGCTACAACCTAGGAGAACTTCCTAGAGCCCTAACAAGGCTGACCAAATGTATAGTTACTATTACTCCTGAGCTTCACCCAAATCTCAGATTAAGGGGCCAAGTACTCTCATGAAGACGAGCACCCTCCCAAAAACCAAAGACGAATTAGGTTCATTTGTTTAGGTGCGAGGGTAGCCTGTCCTAGTCACCTTATGTTCGTCCCTAAAGAATTATTTCCACAAAGGTTACCTCAAAGCACATACGCCAATGGGGGGGACATGGTCATAGAAAATATGCTATGTGTGCAGGATACCTGAGTCCCCGACTCAACTTCGATATCCCTGAGGGGATCCCTAGTACACAGAATACCCATTGGAAATTTAATCCAAGGCAAGCTACCTTCTCTCACACTCCAATTTTGTGTCACATTTAACTCCTTTATAAGGGGAGCGGTACCAGATGATATGAGTGTAGCAGGATTTTACTCTCTTTAATGAAACTAGTCTCAGTTTTGTGATCTTGGCTAGTTTACTCACCACTGCCTAGCCCAAGATCCTAGCCTATAATAATTTGTGCTTATGCTAAAAGAAAATTGTTGATTATTTTTATTAAGCATTTATTTTATGTGAACTTTTATTAAATTCTTCAGAGTGGTGTTGACCTATGGGGTTCAATGTGACTCTGACACAAACCATTCAAGAAAAATACTTTCAAATTTTCATTCGAAGAAAAAGTGCTCTTACAAGGAGAGGTTATCTATATATCAATTCAGTAACATGCATCCAAATGAAATAGACACATGCACAATGTGTAGAAATTCAATGCTCTCTAAAAACTAACCCAATATATACATAATCAAACTAGCTAAAACAAAAAAATTTAACACATTTTCTCATTTTCTTTATCTTGAAAAATAAATGCACTTAAGCTATTTTTTTAAAAAGAAAAATTATCATAGAAGTAGGAAACCAAACACAGTGCAGAGTTGCAGATCTCCAAAACAAACTACTAGTAACCTCTCAAACTAGGAATCTAAAGAACAGGGTGGATATCAAAAAAATGGTTGACTAATGCTTCACAGAAGAGGATACCGAGCATTAATAGCAAGACTAATGCTCTGTGCAAGAGCTTATGGAGCGTTATAGCTCATTGGACTGCACATCTAGGGTGTGTTACAGAGGCAGAGGCTTAGGGTCTAATGAAAGGATATGCACAATAGAGGAGGTTGTGAAGCATCGTTAGTGGTTAGAATGGGAACTAAGAAGAACAGGAAGGAATGGAAATAAAGAGATATCTAGGAACTGAAAGATCAAAACCAAGAACTAAGTATTAGTCCCTAGTTGAGTCACTAATACTTCTATAGGAATTAATGCACGGGTGGTTTTGGGTGAAATACCCTCTCGGGTATTCCTGTGACCCAAGGCAGATTGTTTAAGATTAGATGCAACTGTCATAAATAAATACACATATATTCATGTTAGTCCATGATTGACAAAGCGAAAGGAGAAGGATTACCTCAGTCCTTGGTGTAGTCCTATTGGAGATCTCAATGTGGCAAAGTGGAAGGCCTCTCTGCCAACTCGTAGATCAGAACCTGCACATAAGCAAGACAAAGTGTAATCTCCACAACATATAAACCTTGACAATCAAAACATCAATATAAGAGAATATAAACAAGCATGCATCTAAGCTACTTATTAATCGCGAAATAGAATCAACATGTAAAGGAATAAAATATTCACACAATCAAGTGGACAACACAGAAACAATTATATATTACTAGATAGAAGAAGGATTACAACCATCTTGGTTGGATCAAGCCTCCTCTAGTCCTTCAACTCCACTCTTTCTCTCTCTCAACTTCTTGGCAACATAACAATTCTAAACCTCTTTCAAACTTTTGACAACCATTCGAACTTCGTTACAATGACCAAGCCTCCAACTTATATATGGAGAGAGGCTCATCATTGCCAATTTTTTCATGAGTTCCATTGAGGCAAAGGCTTGGATGTTTCCTGACTTTATTTTTCTTTCCCTTCCCATGAGACTCCATTAGGAATAGAAATGTCCTTATATAGGCCCCAGGAAAATGTTTCTTACATTTCGATCTGAAATTTGAGTGAAATCAGAGTGTCAGTCAGTCAACTAGTGCTTTGACCTTGAAAGTCTCATAGTATATAGTAACGCTGACCTTTAGGCAAAACAGTGTGTTAACTTAGGGGCTAATGCTTTTGGTTGAGAGATGGAAAACATTATAAGTCTCCTTGTCCATTTATGGGGTGCATTACCCTGGAAAATAGGCCTATAACTTAGGTATTTTCTTCAACCAATGTGTCTTTCTCCTCTCAGTTGATGAGGAGATCATTTTCCTGTACACAAGAGCATCTTTCCTTCACTTGTTGCAATATGGTTGTATGTCATTCTATTCGCGGAATTAAACATTTCCTATAACTACTAAGTCTAGACTACTCCTAGCGAGGGAAATTTTAAGGATGGAAATTTATCTTAAAGTTTAGAAACCTTGGCGAATCCCACTCGTCTATAATATGAAATCTATAAAATGTTTAGAGATATTTTTGTAAAAATATGCAAATTTATAATATTTTTATATAGTCTATATATAATTTTTTGGCGATTTTTAGGGTAAAATAATTGCATTCTACAAAATTTGGGCGAATCATTTTTACAAAAAAGTGGAAATTAGTGAATCTTGTTTTTGGAAAAAGTATAGAAAATTGGCCCATGGGCGAATATTAGCCCCTAAAAGTTTCCCTACTCCTAGCTACCTATTTTTTGACATATGTCATGATGTCATTGTGAACCAGACCCTTTGGGTCCATAATACACTTTAAAATTGTCCACCATTCACCATGCCCTTCAATGATTGACCATTAAGTGTTTCCAAATTTACTGCATCAACCTTCATAATATACGCAATGTTGAATGGTCATAACCATTTCATGCATAACTTATACTTGGATGTTGTTGAAACTTGCTACCATATAGTAATACCAATGTACCTAATCTAGGAACACGTGTCATATATTATGCTTGTGCCATTATTTATGTCATTATTTATCAACCACTTGATTGCACCCTGCCACCAACATATCTTCTTCTAATTCCATTAGTTCATCTAGCCTATGTTGTAATGATTGATCATAGATTTCTTTATTGCAAGAGAAATCCTCAAACATGGGTCTATAAATTCAAAGAACATGATAGTTTCCTTTCGTTACACTATCCTAACGTATGATTTGTTATGAATTTGCAATTAATATACACCCATATAATTGCATAGATTCACTAGTCCCAATTGTTGTCTTAAACATTACATGCCTGGCTAAGGCCATATTCTAGAATCTTGTTGAATTCCTCCACTATATCATTTGTATAGGGGTGGTATGGTGTACTTTTATGATAATGAATTGTAAACTCTTGGGCCAACATGTGGATCAAATCATTTAGATTTTTTTCCTTGACCATTCATCAACACCTTAGGATAGCCAAACCTAGTTACAATGTTCTAAAAAATGAATCATGTTACAATGTCTACAATACAACCATTTATCAACATAATCTCAACCAATCTAGTTAAGTATTTGGACATAGCTATAATGTAGAGCATGCATCTCCATTGCATAGGGGGATTGATTGGTTCAATGAAGTCAATTGCTTCTTTCTCGAATAGTTGTAATGTGGTGATAGGGAAGAGTGGTAACTCATGCCAACCATATGATTTCCTTGTATATTGGAATACATCTTACTATTGACAGTATTCCTTAGCTTCATGAAAAAAATGAGGACCACCATTATCTAGCACACAACACTTTATACACAATAGTGTTTCCTATGTTATAGCCTCCTATGGTTTCTTCATGCACTTCATACAACACAACATCTAGCTTATCACCCAACACACATCTACTCAATAAATCCATCAACTCCAAGTTTGGATAATTTTACTACAATCAATTGAAAATATGTGTTGTGTGTGACCAATTACCTACACTTTTCTATCGAGTATCCCTCTATTGGTTTGCCTCTAGCAAAGAATCTTGCAATCTCTACAAACTAATTAGGAACAACTTCAATTCTAAATAGTTGTTGCTCTAGTAGCTTGTCATCTATGCTTCACCTAATTTTGCAAAATTCTAGTCATGACAAGTGGTCTAGTCCCACATTATATTTCCCTAGTTTGACCATGACTTTGAATTCAAACTCCTAGAATAACAAAAACTTGCAATAGATCCTCCCCCCAAACATTAGCTTAATGGACAAATACTTCTAGATAGAATGATATATGAAGAATTTAATGGTAATTCTCAATAGGTAATGCCTAAATTTTTAAAGTACGTACAACATTTCTAAGCCCTCATGCTTGGTAGTGATATAGTTCTTCCATATGTCAAACAAAATCCTACTAGCAAATGAGATTGGATTATCAATGTTCCCCTCCCTGGGCTATGCAAGGATTGCACCCAACGATATGGATGATGCATTTACATGCACACAAAATATTTTCATCCAATATGGAAAGATAAAGATTGGCATAGTAACCACTTTTAAAGTGAAAAGAGATTTGTTCCCTCCGGGGGCTTGTTTGATCCAGAGTTAAGATAGATCTAAGCTAGTGCAAAATTAAATTGAAATTTTAAATTTTATGAATCAAATTGAAATAATTTTTATTATCACTATTTTTTAATTTATTGATATAAACATTATTTTATTACTTTTAAATATAATATTATGGGATATCTATCAAATATTAAAATATACAATACCATTTAACATAATAATAAAATTTAATTTAAAGTCTTTTAACATAATAATAAAATTTCAACTTTATTGGTCAAGATTTTAAAATATAATTTTAAATTAATTATATTTATTATTGTTTAAAATATATAAATAAATTCAATGTAAAAATTTGAATATATATCTATATATATATTACAACCCTAAGTTCACCGGCCAACACATTTATTATTCATTAGAATGTGCTGAACGTCTTTCTTGTAATTTCTTTATCACATGTTTCATGAATAGTTTAAGTAATTAAACTAGCCTTTAACTCTATTTTAATAATATTTTATAGTCAGTGATAGTGAATATTTTAAGGAGTTGTCTATAATGCGATTTTTTGGAGATTCCGGTGACGAAATCCGGCGGAAGAAATTGAGGTTAAATCTTGATTTGTTGCAGTTAAAATGGTTTTTTAACTGCATATTTGGATTCAGCACCCTGAAAAACCCCTGGGACGCTTTCATTGTGCAGAAACTAGCTATCAAACTTGTGATTCCAATAAATTCTTACCGGATTTCGACCAAAAAAAACCGCCGGAAAAACTTTCAGAAAATCGCGTTATAGACAACTGCATATTTTAATCTCATAGTTTTCTATCCCGGGTACTGGACTATTTTAAGCTGCGTTACTATTCAGCAAAACTGGCGGATGGTCTAATTAGATTCATGAATTCTTTGGACCCACGCCGCGGCGGTGGTTTTGGATGGCCTGGCATATGCGGTTCACCCCATTGGCGCTAGTGGGAAGAGTGATGACGTTTTTAAACTTATAGAGTTAATAAAAGGAAAGTTTACTGCTGTTCCTCACTGGCTGGATGGTTGTTAACGTAATTCCCTGAAAGCATGTCGTGAGTTCGATTAGCAGCATGGTGGAGATAGTTGATTTCATGGCGGTACTTTACAGTACCCAACTTTCTTTTCCAAACATGAGGACTAGCCAATAAATATCTCCTCTTTATTATATCACATTAGACCAGGTAGTTGCGTCAATAAATATTTCACTTTTACCTATTTATATAACATGAGATTGGGTGGGTCAAACCACATATATGTTGGATAAAAAAAGGTAGCCCAATAACGAGAACTTTTAAATCAAAAGTGAACATTCACATTTACATTTAAACATTCATATCAATATTCTTTAAGAATAAATAAGCTTAAAAATACATTCAATATGACAGAAAGGATTTATAAAAATTTAAAACCAATATAATTCTTCATTAATTCTTCTCAAAATTGAGATATCTATAATACAAATAGTTAGCAGGTCTAACCTCCACTAGAATCCTTAGAGAGCTCTACAATGTTAAAAGAGCTCTACAGTGACGAAATAATCTCTTGCAAAATGATATGCCTCTTTTATATCTCTCTTATTACATCATTTTATAAGTGTGCTACCATAAGTGTGCTCCCTATGCGGAGCAAAGTAACCTGCCTCTAAGTTGGTTACAAGATCAATACAATTGATTTACAATTAATTATAAGTCTTCATGCTTCATCATATGCTTGCAAAGTATACCCAGCTCAAGTGGGTAGAGTTCTATGTAATATCTCTTTGTTGAGTGTATTTCCTTCACTTAGTGTGACATCCCTTTCCTTCACGCATCTATTGTGACTTGCTAAAAACTTCAATCTTCCCCGAGTGCCAATATCCCCGCAACACTAATATTTGGCTTATCCTCAAGCCAAACATTGCACTTTGGTACGAATGATGCAACTAATGGAACATTGGTGATGAAACAATGCACAAAATTTGGGATTCTAGCATGATAGAAAAATCTAACAACTACCTCATTGGTCGTAGTTTCCTTAGTAAGCTTGAGCTAGCCATCCAACCAAATGACTCAAGACGTAGTGGTTTCAATGTCTGCGAGCATTGATGAGCTATTAGATGAGGTTTATGGAGTGACTTATTATACAAAGCTTGATCTTGAATCAGGATACCACCAAATCAAATTAAGAAATGAAGACATTCTCAAAATTTCTCTTAGAACACATGATGTGCACTATGAATTTTCAGTCATGCCTTTTGGCTTGACTAATGATCCTTCTACTTTTCATAGCCTTACAAACAAATTTTTGCAACCCTCTCTTAGAAATTTTATGTTGGTTTTATTAGAGGGAAGAAATATTAAGCATGTGGACAAAGTTCTACAAATTCTTAAGAACAATCAATTTTATGTAAAAATATCATAATTTGTCTTTGGGAAATAAGAAGTAGAGTGTTTGGGTCATATTGCTTCAAAGAAAGGAGTTAACGTGGACCCTCAAAAGATCCAAGCTATTACACAATAGTATTTATTCCTAACATAAAGAGACTTAGAGGATGTTTTGGACTCACGAAATATTATTGAATTTAAAAAACAAAATTATGCTTGCATTGTGGACCCATTCATATCTTTCTTGATGAAAAATCATTTGTATGATGGTGAGACTACTTTGGGATACTCTGTCTCAAAGGATTCCTCCTTCTACACCAATTTTGGAAACACGTGATTTTGGTAAAATATTCATAATAGAATGTGATGCATCAAGAGAAGAAATTGTAGTAATATTAACGCAAGAAGGGAGATGTTTTTCTTTTGAAAGCAAACAATTGAAGGAAATTACTTGATGAAATCTACATATGAATAAAATGGAAGAAAATTTACATGTAATAAAAAATGTAGATAGTATCTCATAGGGAGTTACATTAAAACTAGGATAGACCACAATAGTCCAATGCACTTTCTGGAGAAAAAATTATCATCAAAAGAGCAATAAAATCAATTATAAAACTTGCAAGGGTTTAATTTTGAAATGATCTACAAGGTATGGAAGGACATTGTAATAATAGAAGAAGGCTCAAGTTTGTATTCTATTATATCTTCTATTCTTGTGTAACTAGAAGAATCTCACCATGAATGGAAAAATGTAATGTATAAAGGAATGGATGAATATGGAACATTGGGAATGTAAGGGAGAAACAATTTGAAAAAGGGTACAATATTTTTATTCCCTAAATCAAAATTCAAGAAACAAATATTAAAGTAGTCCATGACTCTCGATTGGTAGTGTTCCTTAAAATGTAACAAGGGATCAAAATATATTATTTTAGGGAACAAATAAAGAAATATCTTTAAAACATTGTAAGATAATGTTAGGTATAACAAATAAATCAAGGAGATAGTAAAATACGAATGATCACATCATTCATTACAATGTCTCTTTTATGTTTCTCACACTCCCTCTCCATCATCCCCTCTCCCCATCCCCCCCTCCACTCTACCCATGTTGTTTTTTCTCCTCCTCTCTCTATCTATCACTCTCCTAATATCCATCCCTCCCTTATTTGTCCCACTCTCTCCATCCCTCTCTCTCTTCTCTGCCCCTATTTCTAAAGTTTCTCCTCTCTGTATCCCTTTACCATATTCCCTTCATTGCCTATATCTCTCTCTCTTTCCCTTCCTCTCCTTCACTTTATCCCTCTCCACCTCCCTCTCTTTGATTCTCTCTCATCCTCCAACTTTGTCTACCACCTCTCTCTCTCCCTCGCCACTCTATCACCCAATCATCCCCTGTCCTTCTCTATGCCTCTCTTAGTCTCTACTTCTCAACAACCCCCCGTCTCTCTCTCATACACACTTCCTTACACACTCTCTCTTCATCTCTTTCTCCCCTACTCTACCCCTCTCTTCCTTCCACAATATCCCCCCTCTCTCCCTCTTTATCTTCCTCCATTCTCTCTTTTTCCTCTCTCTTTCTCCCCCTCTCACTCTTCCTCATTTATTCTCTCACTCTATCCTTCCCTCTCTCCTTGTCTCTTATTGAAACAAATCTCGAAACTACGGGCCCTTTCAGCAGTAGTCCGCAGTGCGCAGACTGAAGTCTCACTCGAGGTAGTATGGGAGGGTACTGGAACCAGGTTTCTGCACCCTAGGGATATCTTGATGAAGTCTGGGAAGTTTGCGAACCGATTTTGTGCACTTTCACTGCTTTGAGCAGCCGTTTGATCTTCGAGTAGCTTTGTCAAGAGTGCAAAGATGTGCTGCCTAGATCCTTAGTCCTGACTGTGCTTTTATTATAGATCTAAACTTAATTATGTGGGCCCAATATTCTCATTAATCATTTAACATTCATAACAAGTGCGCGCAATCGTAAAACCGTAAACAGATGCATAAACATAACAAAAGCATAGACACAAAATATTCCAAAATAAACTTATCTTTTACTGATCCTCTGTTCAGATACAATTCCAACTCCGCCCTACGCACTCAGTTGCAGGGGTCCGCGCACATAGCTACGGACTCTATCAAGCCTCTGCGCAGTTAGATGCAGAGCCTCTTCCTACTACTACAACCCGAGACTTTGACTTACAAACTCAGAGCGAATTCCTCATTCAAACCCCTATTACTTCTTAAAGCTGAACTAAAAACTTACTTTTACACTTAGAGCCTCACTCTATTTATACATTCACATGGTTTGCGGACCATGGGTAGGCCGACACATTCTATATTAAATTACATTATTTTAGGGTAGACAACCCTAGGCTCTCGCACTTTGCGCCCGCATTTTACAGGGTCTTTACATTACATTGACCAAAACTCAGGCTACAAGCCCCAAAAGTTGTTGTGGGGAGATCTGCTACCCAACAAACCTGCCGGCCCCACTCCCTCTCTTCCCTTGTTCAAGGAGCATGTGTGTATTCATTGAGGGTGTGAACATTTGTAGAGTGCATATTCTCTTATATTATTTTTTTTCAAGTGGGAATGACAACTCTACTCTATGCGTTTGTTGAGTTGGCTTTCAAAATGAAAAGTTTGGCGGTTTGGGCTACAAATACATGAAAAAATCCATTTTCTAAAATACCTCTCAATATCTTCATTTTTTAAATTAATTTTCTATATGCTAGAAAAATCCATTGTCCAAAAAAACAATAAACAAATATAAAGTTGACTTTGCAAATTCCAAATATATATATATATATATATTAATTATTATTGTTTCATACATTTTTCTATAGGTTAAACAAATCCACATGAAACTATAGACACATATAGAATTGATTTTGCAAATTCCAAATATATATATATTTTAAATTATATTGTTTAATATATTCTTGTCTATGTCAAAAGCTTAAAATACACATATACTCCATTTTATTTTTGCTAAAACATTTTTTCCCTCGATCATTTTAATATATATATACAAATTCACTAGCAAAAAACCTTATAATTCAAAAATTATAAATATTAAAAAATAGCTAGGAAAATTCCTTTTTTTATGAGACATATATTATATCGTTCATGAAAAATAGACAGCATTGTTATGAAAACTCAAGTTTGAAATAGTAATACACACTTTTTTATCAATACAAATATATATTTAGAAATCTTTAAGAGATCGTGATTAGCTTACACTCATCTATAACAAAGGTAATACCTAAACTTTCACTTCCAACCTTGATTATGTTCTACATGTAAAGGAAACAAAACCATTACCAACATTTATTTAAACCATAAAATGTAAAGGTTAAAATCATATTGATCATATTTACTTAAACAATTTTTTCTATGCTACGTATCGAATGATATTACAATTTTCTGTCGTGTTATAAGAACTCCCTTGAAATCAAATTTTCAATCCGCTTCAGCATTAAGTTAACATTGGGCTTGAATGTCGCCTGCAGTTGCTCAACGCATTCCATCAATAATTGTTGACTTGTCAAGACTTTCCTAGCCTTCATTGTCCGAATTATTGCAGCATCGATGGCATGGCATCTATGGCCATCTACAACCTCGCTGACTTTCTTCTTTTCACCTATTTGTGGAAATGAAATGTTAATCCTAGCATATTTGCATGTGAAGCTACCGTTGAATTCAAAATGATCAGTTTTGGCTATTGTTTGTGTCACCGTCTCCTTTAAAATAATATTGTACTTTCAAATTAGTCACCGGAGAATCCACAGTAAGAACCATTTTCTGCCAACGTTTCAAATCCCAACTGGGATCCATCATCAGGACAACTTGAATGAAGCATTCTAATAACATCCTCCTCTGGAAAATTTAATTGTGAACTGATTTATTCACAGCTCAACCCCTTCGAATCATTGAACAATAAAAGCAGCACTGCCTGGTTGGTTGATACTACAATTACAATTTCCCAAAAAATACATCCAGTAAGTTTACGATGCTCACATTTTCTAGAATAAAAGCCTTCATACGCCCTAATGCATTTAAGAATTTCCGCTGGTGGATTGATGTTGAATAACTTGTAGGTTGGCCAGAACCCATTATTTAATGCTATGACTGTCAACTCTATTCCAGGATGCACATATGAATAATCATCAAGATACCTGTTGAAATCAAGCTGAGCCCGCCTTGCCAGTGTGCAATCATTTACCATGCCCTCCATCTTTGAGTTTAGCTGGAAACCACATTGATGCTTTATCTTTGACCACATGGCTCGTTCATGACTGTTGTTTGCACTTTTAGGTTGTAGTAATCTGCAAGCTAGTTTTTTCACAAAATAAATCATACTGAAGAAGATTCGCCGCCTTTTCAAGAATACCCTCAATATGATCATCACTTATTTTCACAAAACCGCTCTGTTTAAGCACGATGTCACAAAATGTAGCCAGAAACTCCGCACATGTGCTTTCTTCAACTTTTTTTTATCACATATTACTTTAAATGCACCCCTTAAGGCTTTATAAAAAATACTGCTTCCTTGAAATGCATCCGCAACGTAGCCAATACACTTACCATGCAGTTCAATAATCTTCTCCACAAACTCATGTGCTGGAATGTCATCTATTGACTTCCATCTGCATTATTCTTGACAACATCTTCCATCCATTTAAATAATTTTAGTCTTTGGTTGATTACATGCTTGATTACATGCTGTTTAAAAATATTTGCAAAAGGTTCCAAGCCTTCTCATTCTAGAAAGATCGTTTTTCTTCTCGTTTGTAAGCAAAACATGACAGCCCGAATACTCATTTTCCAAAAGTTGAATATAATAGAGGGAGAGGATTTCATTTTCTACTTTCTCTAATAACTTCTGCTCAGTGCTAGAGTGCAAATAATGAGCAACTCTTTCTTTCTCACATCTCAAACATTCTCCGGACTTTATCATATAGTCAGGACATGAATTCTCTAATATCCATATGGAAGCCTTCCTAGAGTAGTAAGCTCTAGTCTCTTCCAACATGGGAGATTCAAAGTCTTTTTGGTAGAAATCCGTGCGAGCCATTCCCATCTCCACAAAAAAATTCACAATGTTTCTCAACAAAGAGTGATCAATTTGTTCTCCCCTCGCGCTCTCGATTAATTAACTCAATCACCACATTCTTCACATTAATCTTGATACCATGATAGACCAGGTCATGGAAACACATCAATCCAACTTTCACTAGCGAAACAAGGGAGTTTTGCCTCACGAAGTTTTGCGCCAAAAAAGAGAACATATTTGAGGTGAGTTTAGCCATCACGTTGTGATTTCCCCAACATTTCTCAAGTTCTTTCAAGAGGAACTCATCATCTACTTTCCCTAAAGCTTGCAATATTGTGTGAGCAATGTATTCTTGCAATGAAATCTTGTACTCGTCATAGAGTTGTTGTGCGTACATACAAGGAGGCCTTTGGGTGCACATTTTGTAGACAGTTGTATAGATGTTTATGTACTCCGTTACATGAACTCTTCTTATAAATCTCTTTCAGAATATTTATCAAATTTTGGATGTCATTCTAAATAATATCCCATCCTTCATTAAATTCTATAGTTGTATCTATTGACATCATCATCTTTTTCGAACTAGTAACTGCCCGCCTTTCATAGCCTTGAATTTATATGAAGCGACATCTCCCAACATTATAGAGAGGTCTTGCCTTACACTCAGAAGTTCATGTAATGTACAAAATTGCCTCAATCTAAGTTGGAAAGTTAATGAGGTGGACAAGTCTCCTATATTCTCTTTGGTTGTTTCCATCAAGCCTCTGCATAACAATATATCCAAAAATGTTTCTTTTTCCTGCATATTAATCACATTAGGCCATGCAATATGAAAAACATCATTTAGTATTCTCACTCAAAATATACCTATTGATGGGCCCTATCAGCAGACCACTGAAAGTGGATAGATATGGGAGGGTTGGTTACAACTTATTAGAGATCAAAGAAATGGGGGTAGGCGGCACTACCTCTGGTATCATGTAAAGCTTATTAACCAAAGTAATAATAAGAATGTGAGGCATGGAATCATAGAAAACATGATGCTTCCAGAGGTATGGTTGGCCTAATGACACATCATAAAATTAATGGGGAGAAACATCACACAATACTTCATTTGTGAAGGGCTCGATGTTGTAAGGCGAACATTGTCAGTTAACGTGGAGAACTCTCCCTTGGTGGAGCCATATGATGGTGTACAATTGTGAGTGTGGTGTCGGTAGTAGGCCTAACCACTTCACAACTTCAACTATCTTTTGGCTCTCACTGTCAATAATGAATTCTAGTAGAGAACCCTTCACTCACATTTGGGAGTGGAATAAACACTCCCCCTCTTCGGGATAGTTGGGCTCAATATTTTGTACATTGGTGGTTGCGATGATGGCACTGGGATTTGCATACATAAAATACTTCACCTTGTTGGTCCCCTTGTCAGGTTATGACTTAGAGTCAAAAGATGCATCAGACTTTGAAGCTTTTAGCTCAACCACGAGTGACTGTTTGGCATGGCACTCATTTATGTTGTGAGTGGGGCTCTTATGGAACTCACACAATTTCCCTGTGTCCTTCTTCATCTTCGTGGTGCTATTCTTTGCTTGTGTGTTCAATGGGTTGTCCTAGGTCATCCCACCTTGGCTCTATCCTTTGTTCTATGGTTTGGGGGTGCCTTTTCCCTTCATAGGTCTAAAGTCTTTCTTCTTCTGTTTAAATTTCTACTCGATCTTGATAGCATATTGGTATGCATCACCAAGGGAGGAGATGTCCAGGAACTCCATCTCTTCCTCAATGTATTTGTGCAGATATCCATGGTACTTGAGTACCAGATGCCGCTCAAAATCCTTAATACCCAATTCATACCAAGGGTATGAAAACTATTTGTGAACTCTGGCACATCTCGATCCCTTTCTTGCCACAATGTGGTATATTTTATGTGCTTATCTTTATAACTATCGACATGGTAATATTGTTCCTTGACGACGTCTCAGAAAGAATTCGAAGTGGGTGCAGCTAAAAATAGTGAGGGTTCCTTCTCATTCCTCTACTCCAAATAGGTTGCCCACCAGACCTTGACGTGGGGGGCGGACTTGAGGAGTGAAAAAGTAATCTTTTCCCTATTGGAAAAATTATGGACCGAAAAATATCCTTCCAATAGATTTAACCATTTATCTAGGTCATTTACGTCTAACAGGCATATAAATATAGGAATTTCAAAGTTAGCTTCTATGTTAAAGGGTGCAATGCCTATGAAGTGACTAATGCCTATGAAGTGACTACCAGATGAAGATGCATTGCCCACTGATACCCACTGAAGGATCTAGGAAATGTAATCCATCATCTTTTCCATTTGTTGCTTGACGGATTCTTGGAGCAATATTTTGAAAGGATATCTTGCTCACCCATCTTTCTTTCCATGAGCCATGAGACGTCGTCAGGGTTTGCAAGGTCGGTCTTGCAAGGGTTCAACTAGTTCAAGTCCTCACTCCTTATACCTCGACCTTGTTGGGGACATGCACCAAAAACCAAAGAAAAAGCACACTGCTTTGATACCACTAATCCAAATTTATGTAGGAATGAAATGAAATACAAATTTAAATAGAAACACAAAGCTGTAATGAAAACTGAACTTCAATTAATTAATAACATATTCTGAAAATTGTTTACATGCATAATGGAAACAAACTAGCTTAGATGATCATAGCTTATCTCTGAGAAGAGAGATGATAATACGTGCCTTGTGAACTATAATACAATGAGCCTTAGAGGCCTTTTTATTATTGAAAAACAATAGAAAAACCTAAACATTCGAAAACCTGACCTTAGGAGATGAAGCGCCAAACGTTTATGGGCCCTATTGGAGTTAGTTGGTACATCAACTTCCGACGGTTGTAAATTTGGCATACGATCGCTATTTGATGTGTACGATACCTCATTATAAAGATCCATATGGGGACAAAAATCTCTATAGACCCCTACCACAAGATATGGATTTGCCCATTTTCTAAAAAAACTTCATTTAGGGCCTAAAAACGGCTCCAGATGTTTAGGACCCAAAAACTGCCAAAAATAATAAATTGTGCTACAATGAAAGAAATTGAAAGAAATAGTGTTGGGAGTCCAAGTGGAATAGGTGGGTGGCCACTAGTATCTACCTAGATGAATGCTACTTTGACGTTCTCTCTCTTAAAGGGTTCTATGTCTCGTACACTAGTATTGGAAAGAAATAATTTTGATAAAACATTCATAATAGAATGTGATGCATTAAGAGGAGAAATTGTAGTAGTATTAACACAAGAAGAGAGAAAATTAGATTTGGAAAGAAAACGATTCAAGGAAGAGATTTGATGAAATCTAAATATGAAAGAAAAATGGATGAAATTTTACATGTAATGAAAAATGGAGATAATACCTCATTGTGGGGTGCTTGAAAGTTAGGATAGACCATGATAGCCAAGAGCGAGAAAAAAATATAATCAAAAGAGAAAAAAAAATCGAGGATAAAACTTGAAAGGGTTTAATTTTGAAATAATCTAGAAAAGGTTGAAGGGCAATGTAGTAACATGTGCTCTTTATAGAATAGAAGAAGCCTAAAGTTTATATTCTTTTATATCTTGTATTCTTGTATGACTAGAATAATCTCACCATGAATGGAAAAATATCAATAGTACTAATAAAATATGTAATGTATAAAGTAACAGATGAATATGGAACAATGAGAATGTAAGGGCAATATACTTTGAATAAGGGTACAATATTTTTATGCATATAAGCATCAATCCATGATAACCATCAAAATAATTATCCTAAGATACATCTCACATTGTTTAGATTAAATTATTATTATTATTATAAAAATAATTAATAACGAGCTAAATAATATTACCATGGAGATTCACCCCACATTATCATGGAAATTCTTAACTTGTAAATAACTTTGTTACAATACCATGGGCCAATACCATGGCTTATCATCACCACATGCCAAATATGACTAGTGTTCATATGAAAATTTCTTTAATTAATTAATTTTAGATAAAATAATTAAAATAATATAAATAAATTGGAGATAAATGTTTGATATCACTAAATCTCCACCACCTACCTAATAATTATTGATAATTAAATTAAAATTTTGGAAGAGGTTTTGAAATAAACATGGCTATCTACATAATTAAGAATGGAATAAATCACATATCTCCCTTACCATGTAAAGCGAAAAGATATGAATTTTTTAATTTAAACCAGCAAAGATCCATTATAACTTCAGATCTACGAAGCGCTGAGAAGGATCCAATATCTTTTCACTCTAAAAGAGGTTTTCATTTCAAGAGATTTTATCCCTCTCGGTGTTGTGTAGATTTGGAGTTAAGATGGATCTAGACTGGTTTTATGCTGACGATATTGTTCATCTTGTTTTATGCTGATAATATCATTCTTCTTGCTAGAAGCCATGATGATCTCCAAAAGTAGCTTAAGATCCTTCATGATTATTGCTCCAAGATGGATATGACTATTAATACCAACAAGACTAAAGTTATGATAAATAAATCTAAAAAGTTCAGCCATGATAATTTCGTCTATGATAAAAATTACTTGGAGTGGGTTTCTTCATACAAATATTTAGGCATTGATGGTCATCATCAGCTCAAATGGAATTATAGCATTGAGGCTATTAGAGGTTTATTATGATATTGAAAACAATTGTAAGTTGATTGATCTTTGGATTTGGAGTTAAGATAGGTTTCTCTTTGAGATTCTTGTCACCCCTATTATTTTATATGGTTGTGAGCTTTTGGGGTTGCATTATTTCTATAGAATTGTGGAGGAATATTGAGCTGATCCAAAAGAAATTAATAACCCAAAACCTCAATATTAAAGGAAATATCTGTATCCTATCCTCTTGATTTAAGCTAGCCCTTCCCAATTGAAAACATGTCTATGTTTAGGTATCTAATGTATAGAAAGAATATTTACAATATGGAAACCAAGACTTTCCGCAAAATTGCTTCTAACTTTAGCCAAAACCCCCACCTCTCTCTCAAGCATCAATGTCATAAGGATGCGATTCTTGGCTCAATCATTGGGGGATAAAGAGGCAGATCATCTTCGGGAATAATGATAATATTAAAAATACTATTACCTCCAAATTTAAAAGATAAGTTGTGGGATGATAAGGAGCTAGAGAGAAAAAGGAATCTAACGTACTATATGGTGATCAACCCCACTCTTGCTAACCAAAATTATCTTTTTGTCTTGGCTATTGCTAAGAAGAAAATGAACATTGGAAAGATAAAAAGTAATTCTCATGAGCTTCGAAGTGAAACCGGGCATTGATCTATTCCCAAAACACCCCGAGGGGAAAGAGCCTCTCACCTTTGTGATACTAAGAGGGTTGAAGTTGAAAAATATTTTTTCTTGGATTGCTCGAATCTTACTCACATGCGTTGCCATTTCCAAAATATTTTCCATTCTACCAACCTTCTTGCTTTGTTAAGTCAAAATAACTATAATGATGTAGGAGGGTTTATTTTGCTTCTTTTTTATCATAGAAATACCACCAAAATATTTTCCATTCTACCAACCTTCTTGACTTGTTAAGTCAACAAAACTATAATGATGAAGGAGGGTTTCTTTTGCTTTTTTTTTAATCATAGAAATACCATATTATACCATATTAAAGGGTCGCAATTACTTTTAACCTTTGATTATTTTTTAATTGAGCCTACATGTAAATGTTTAAAAATATTTACACCACTACAACATCTTCTCTATACATGTTTTCTTTAAGATTTAATTTTAAAATGTAAACTAAAATTAAAATAAAATATTTATAAAATATATTGATTTTTAAATGAGTTATGGTTTTTTGGGTGAGTGGTATTGATAAGCCATGGTGCTAGCCCATGATATTGTAACAAAGCTATTTACAAGTTGATAATATTCATAGTAAAATGCGGGTGAATATTCATGCTTAAGAATCTTGTTATATTGTAAATATTAAGTTTAAGTTGAAAACACGTTATAAAATTAAATTAAATTAAAATATTTATAGAATATTTTGATTTTGAAATGAGTTATGGTTTTCAAGCATGTGGTATTCATAAGCCATGGTAATGGCCCATGGTATTGTAACAAATCATATTTAGAAGTTAATAATATTGAGAATCTTTGTATATTAAATATTATTTTTTTATGTGCTTATCAATTAAATATAAATTTATAACTACTATTTATATGTTATACATTTTAATATGTTCTGTATATTATGATTTTATTTTATCTAAAATATTGTTCGTAATTTTACTAAAAAAAAATAATAAATTTACAATATAATAAAATTGAATTGAAAAAATGTTTACATCTAACGCCTACACATCTAACTATATTGGGTTGTAGAGCGCCTCTCGATGCAATTACTTTATTTTTATATAGAAACAAATGAAGTAATTGCATTGAGAGGCACTCTACAACCCAATATAGGATAGATGTGTAGGTGTTATATGTAAACATTTTTTCTCTCAAGTCCATATTAAGTACAGAAGGAATTTCATATATCCCTGATATTAAAATAATAAAAAATATTACATTCAATTATTTTATCTTTTCTTATATAAAGTTGAATTAAAATTAAAGTGGAAAAGTGAATATTTTATTTATGACCAACATCAATTTTTAATTATTATTTCTAATTTGTTGATATTTACTATTTTACTATTTTTAAATGTAATGTTATATATGACAACATCTCCCTCATTGTGGGTTGTAGGGCACCTCTTGGAGCAATAAAGTTGATTTAAAATTAAAGTGGAAATTGAAGATTTTATTTATTGTTGATAATGATAACTATCCATAATTAAATTGAAACTTTACCTAATAATTATTGATAATTACGCCCTAAGGCATTTCCTTTGTGAAAGACTCCCCTCTTGTGCCACTTTGTGTCATTGTGCACCATCAAATGACTTTGTTAGAAGATCAGGAGAATATGATCCATTGGATTATTAAACCACCCCAACCGCCCCAATTCATGGCCTCAACGGAAAGGACTATCTCTTTGAATTGTAAACCACTGAAATCTAATTATGACATTGGTTGAGAAATGATTTTAGGGTCTTCTTTATAATTAATGGTTGCTAAGTTATCAAACTAATCAGTCTTCAGCTCAATAATTGAGCCTTTGAAGCACATTCACTCCATTCCTGTGTTTATCCTCTCCTCGCGCTCCGTTCAGAGTGAAATAAAATTTTCTCAGTATTTTCTTGATCACGATTTTCCTTCTCAACGAATGCATATTTTCTCTCCATGATGTAAACACCCTTCATAGGAAATTACTTGGTTTACTCGCTCACAAATCTTATGATGATTAACACGAAACCCTACTATAGTCGAGAGAAAAGGTTTTTAATGAAATCGACATTCAAAAACTCTTTCGAGGACAACCTCAAGCTAAAGGTTGAATTCCTGGAGAAGATCAACCTCACTGGTTAGAAATCACTGAAAACCCTCAATAGATGCCATCGTATTTTTTCATTAAGTATTAGTCGTATGGAATGAGAGTTTGTTTTTTACAGTCCCTGCTTGATCCAAAACTAGGCCCCATGGTTTTGAACCCAGAATCTGATGAAGTTACCCTAAAACATGTTTCGAACCATAACCTAACCATGTCTATCACATCTGCAAACCCTAGGATTTTATTGTCTCCTACGGATAAAATATTGGACGGCCTTGCTAAGGATATCGAAGGGATGGGCATTGAGAATGTTAGGTCCCTATAATACTAGTGATGATTCCCCCATTACTATTGTCATTGTAGCCCTTATTGTTATTATTGTGCCCCTATTATCCCCATATTGTTATTAGTGTGCCCCATAGAACCCACTATTCTTATTGTTGTGCCCTTATGTTATTACTGTTATGTCGGCTTGATTATATTGTGACCACTTAGACTCCTATATATAGAAGGTAGGTTTCATCATTTGTATCATCCAAGAATTATTCATTTGTGTAATTTAAAGGAGGTTGCCCGCTCGAAGAGGCTGAACTCTAAGGTGTTGATCTTTCTTTTCTATCTTTTTGTGAGCTGGTTTCATAACATTTGGTATCAGAGCTTTGGATTCTAGGGTTTTGTTGCTCTAAATAGGTCATCGTGGAATTTTCGCTATAACCTCTTTTCTGCAACGTTTCAAAAGCTAAAAAAAACCATTTGAGCCAATATCGTTCTGAACTTTAGGTCCGAATTTCAGACCCTATCTCGCTATATTTTCAGAGATATGATCTAAGGAAGTTAGGGTTTTTGCAAACTCCCGAATTACATTCCAAACAGGTGACCTCGGGAACTTGTGTTCTGAGTATCAGATTGAAATTTAGTAAGAAGTTTCAAAAAGAGGACGACCTATAGTTTTCTTTATATCAGTTTCAGGTACTAAGGTCAAAACAGTGACACGTGACACTTCGTACAAGTTCACTCTACTGAACTAGTCTATAATCAGGCCACTGTGGGAGATTCTACATAACTCTTCCTTGGAGAATCCAATCTTGATCAGAATTGTGGGGTTAGAAAGAGGACTCACAGGGCTATCGTAGGACACGACTTTAGATATTTGAGATTCGCAGTTATAGAGATACAATAGATTCAATATCTAGCTCTTACAAAGTGAAAAAAAGGTGTGTAGTTTTTTATAAATTTTGCACAAGACTGGTTTGAAAAAATAGTTTGAAGGAATTCGAAGGGAATAGTGAAGAGTTATTAGCATTAATTGATGCCTCGAAGAAATAAAATGGAAACAGCTAGTAAGCAACCTAAAAGCTCTAGCATGACTCGTGAAAAAGAGGAAGAAATGCAACATGATATATCAAAATTACAAGACCAAGTACAACAAATTTCACTCTCACAAAACGTAACTGAAGCCAAGATGAATGGCGTGGAAGCTATTATGAATGGCATGCAAGTTAATATGGATGGCATGGAAGCTAAAATGGATGGCATGGAAACTAAGATGAATGGCATGGACGCTAAGATGGAAGAATTGAAGATAAATTTGAATAAGTTGCTACAAGAAATGGTTACTAATGGTGAAAGAGTAGTAAAGGAAACTCATGATGAGAATAAAATAAATTTTAATCATGATTTCATAGGCTCTAATGTTGGATTGAAGACCCACCATGTTCCAAAAATTGATATGAGGAAGTTTGATGGCAAGGATCCCGGAACATGGATACTATAGATGGAGCAATTTTTCGATCTCCATAATGTGCAAAACACACAAAAGGTACATATTACAACTTTATATTTGGAACCAAGTCAGTTTGTATGGTATCGATGACTTTGCTCTCATAAACAAATTGTCACTTGGGAAATTTTTACGGAAGAAATGATAGCACATTATGAGGATACAAAAAGCAACACCTTTTTTAGGCAATTGATAAATCTCAAACAAAAGGGTTCTATGATGGAGGACATTAAGGACTTCCAAAAATTGAACATAAATATTCGAAAGGAGCATATGATTGATGTGTTCATAGGGACTTTAAAGTATAATATCCAACATGAGGTTCGCCTTTGGGAACTTGATTCATTAGACAAGGCATTCGGGTTAGCCAGAAAAATGCAAAGCAAAATTATGGCAACCAGGAAGCCTACCACTCACAACTACAAAGATGGAAGTGTTGTTTCCCCTAGCCTTCCACAACTTATAAGGTTGACGACACAACAATTGGAAGAAGAAAGCCCAAAAGGGCTTTGTTACAGTTGTGATAAAAAATACACTGAAGGTCATAAGTGTGTTGGGAAGAAATTATTCTACCTAGATTGTGAAGAGGAGGAAGAAAAGGAACAATAAATGTCAAAAGAAGAGGATATACTCCATGAACAAACCCTAGATAAAGAAGAAATAAATCCGACCATATCTTGTAATGCATTGGCTGGAATTACCACTCCTCAAACTATCAAGATAGAAGGACATATCAAGAAGAAAAAGGTAATAGTGTTGATTGATTTTGGAAGTACCCATAATTTTATTCATTGTAAGATAGCCAAGGAATTGAATTTCTTCCTATATCCAACACAAGAGTGTCAAGTGATGGTTGCAAGTGGAGGAACCATAAATTGCTCTGGAAAGTGCAATAATATCAAGCTATCTATGGGAGAATATGTATTGAATAGCCCAATGCTTTCCATTCCAATGGGTGGTGTTGATGTTGTACTAGGAGTCTAATGGCTACAATCCTTGGGTAAAATAGCTTTTAATTTTCAAGAACTTTTCATGAAATTTTGTGCAGAAAGAAAGGAAGTTGAATTAAGGGGTACCACAGGGAAACTGAGAAAGATAATCAGCTCTAACGATATGAAAGAGCTTCTAAAGAAGGAATAATGAGGTGTAATTGCACAATTATGTTCGCTAGAGGTTCCCACATCAAAATCATCTATTTCTCTAGATCTCCAAAAAGTCTTGGACAATCATAACAAGGTATTTGAGACTCCCAAAGGCTTCCCACCTATTCATGATCATGATCATGCTATTAATTTGATTCTAGGAGGTGTTCCTCCAAACATCAGGCTGTACAGATATCCCTATGCCCAAAAGTGTGAAATTGAACGTATGGTTGCTGAAATGATAGACGTTGGTATAATTCAACCTACTCAAAGTTCTTTCTCTACTCCAGTAGTATTGGTGTACAAGAAGGATGGATCATGGTGCATGTGTTTGGATTATAAGGAGCTCAACAAGCTCACTATTAAAGATAACTTTCCCATTCCTGTCATTGATGAATTATTGGATGAATTGCATGGATCAATTTACTTCACCAATTTGGATCTTCGTTCAGGATATCATCAAATCAGAATGAATACTGAAGACATTCTGAAAACAACATTTAGAACTCATGAGGGTCATTATGAATTTTTGGTCATGCCTTTTGGCCTTACTAATGCACCTTCTACATTTCAGGGTTTGATGAATTCCATTTTCAAACCCACCCTTAGAAAATTTTTGTTAGTATTTTTTGATGATATACTAATCTACAACAAGTCTTGGAAGGATCATGTTCAATATGTTGTTAGGGTGCTCAAACTATTGAAGGAGAAACAATTCTATGCAAAAATCTCCAAATGTTTCTTTGGAGTACAAGAGGTGGAATATCTTGGTCATATTGTATCTCATGAAGGTGTTAAGGTAGACCCTAGCAAAATTAAAGCCATTAAGGAATGGAAAATCCCCACATCCATAAAGAATCTGCGAGGATTTCTTGGGTTGATAGGGTATTATCGCAAGTTTGTTAAGAATTATGGGAGAATAGTAGGACCTCTAACAATATTATTGAAGAAAGATGCATTTTCATGGACTCCAGAAGAAACAAAGGCTTTCGAACATCTTAAAGAGGCAATGTGCCAAGCACTGGTCTTAGTTATGTCGAACTTCACAAAAACCTTTATTGTGGAATGTGATGCTTTAGGAAATGGAATTGGTGTTGTTTTAATGCAAGATGAAAGAACCATTTCTTTCGAAAGTCATCCAATCAAAGGAAAGTATTTATACAATGCTATTTATGAGAATAAAATGTTGGCAATACTACATGCACTTAAGAAATGGCGACCCTACCTAATGGGAAGACACTTCATGGTAAAAACAGATCATGATAATCTTAAATACTTTTTAGAACAAAGATTATCCTCTAAAGAGCAACAAAAATGGGTCACAAAGATGTTGGGTTATGACTTTGAAATCATCTACAAAAAAGGGAAGCAAAATGTTGTGGCAGATGCACTCTCAAGAAAGGATGACGATGTGGAAGCATTGTTGTGCGCCATTTCTATTATCCAACCAGATTGGATAAACAAAGTAAGGGATGAACGGAAGAATGTCGAAGAACTGTGGGCACTGATTCAAAAGCTATAACAAGATCCCATTACATATAATACATTTATCTGGAAAAATGATTCGTTATGGCAAAAATATCTCTTATACCTATGTAAGAATTCCCAACTCAAACAAAAGATTCTTATGGAATTGCACACTTCTCCCTTAGGAGGGCACTCAATATTTTTAAAAACTTACCATAGGGTTAAGAAGGAATTCTTTTGGGATGGCCTTAAATCGGATATTCAAAAGTTTGTGGTGGAATGTTTGGTTTCCCAACAAAATAAATTTGAAACAATTAAGACCCCATGTGTATTACAAACTTTATCCATTCCAAGCCAACGTTGGGAGGAGGTTTCAATGGATTTTATCACAGGTTTACCCAAGTCCGAAGGAAAGAGTGTCATCATGGTGGTAGTTGATAGAATTACCAAGTATGCACACTTTTGTGCATTATTGCATCCATTTAAAGCCAATACAGTTTCTACTGCATTTATGGAAACAATTCAAAAGCTACATGGAAACCCAAAGATTATTGTAAGCGACAGAGATCCCATTTTCACTGGAAATTTTTGGACAAAACTATTTTATTGTCTCGGTACTCAGTTAGCTCATAGCTCATCTTATCATCCTCAATGTGATGGGCAAACTATGATAGTAAACAAATGTTTGGAAGGATATCTTTGTTTCTTTGTATCTGATAAACAGACACAGCAGGTCAAATGGTTGCCTCTAGTTGAATGGTTGTATAACACTTCCTTCCATACTACAACAAAAATGACCCCATTTATGGCACTTTATGGATATCATCCACCATCCATCACATCATATTTAAGAGAAAATTCTAAGGTTAAAGTAGTGGAACATCACATTGAGCATCAACAACAAGTTCTCCAACTCTTAAAGGATAACCTCACGTTGGTGCAGAATAGAATGACACAATAGGCAGATAAACATCACAGTGAAAGAAGTTTTGAGGTAGGTGACTGGGTACTCCTATAGCTACGACCATAGAAAAAAATGTCCCTCAAGCAAGCTAAGAAGGATAATAAATTATCACCAAAGTATTATGGTCCATACAAGGTGTTGCAAAAGATTGGTACTATCTCATACAAATTGGGGCTTCCTACAGCTTCCCGAGTGCACCTAGTTTTCCATGTTTCATGTTTAAAGAAGGATATAGGTGACAAGCTCCCAGTTCAAACAATATTGCCAAAACTTGATGAGGAAGGAAAAATCATATTGGCATTGGAAGCAATCACAAAAACAAGAACTCAACAGCTACGAAATCGATCAATTTCAGAGTATCTCATCAAGTGGAAGAACTTATCCACTGAAGCTTCCACATGGGAGGATGAGAATTTTATATAGAAGCACCCATAACTACTCAAGCATTGAGGACAACACTTTTCGGAAGGAGAGGGGCATGTTAGGTCCCTATAATACTAGTGATTCCCCCATTACTATCGTCATTGTAGCCCTTATTGTTATTATTGTGCCCCTATTGTCTCCATATTGTTATTAGTGTGCCCCATAGAAACCCACTATTGTTATTGTTGTGCCCTTATGTTATTACTGTTATGTCAGCTTGATTATATTGTGACCCCTTAGACTCCTATATATAGAAGGGAAGTTTAGTCATTTATATCATCCAAGAATTTTTCATTTGTGTAATGTAAAGGAGGTTGCCCCCTCGAAGAGGCTAAATTATAAGGCATTGATCTTTCTTTTCTATCTTTGGTGACCTGGTTTCATAACAGAGAAGGGGTATAAGGTGTTTTCTCGATACTTGTTTTGGTTAAGTAGTTTGAAGAAGGACACTACTAGACAAAATTTGGAAATTTTGAGGAAATTAGGGTTTACAGAGGTGGAAGTTGGGATTCTTGTTAAGAAGTATCCCATGCTTTTAAGGTTGTCCAAGGGTAAAATATAGTAGAAGTTTGAGTTTCTTTATGAGGAATGGAAGCTTCCTCGAAATGTTATTTAACTAATATGATAGCTCTGGGTTTTAGTATGGAGATGAGACTTATGTCGAGGCTCATTGCTCTGAGGGCCTGGATGATAAAGAAAAAGCCTTCAAAGGAAGTTGAAATTTATCCTCCAGTGCATTATATGGTCATGTCAGAGAGGGAGTTTTGTTGCAAATTGTTGAGCAGGCTCACCAAAATAAACAATTGGTTTCTCTGGCAAGTTGTGATTGAATGAGAACTCAAATTATTCAAACTTGCTAACGTCAATTACTTGTTTTGGTTGGTGGTAGTTCAATTGAAGAGGTACTTGGAGGTTTTGAACTTGTAGTAGAAAATGGGTGTTTGAAGTATCATTCATGGTGATGTCTAAGTGGGAACGTGAAACTATATCATGTTATGTATGAAGGTGTGAATAATAAATAATTATGACCATTTTTATTTCATGATCTTTGTATTTTATATTAGCTGGTTGATTGGAGGTATTTCACCCCTTTGGTTATCAAAGTAGAAGAACATTTCAGGGTGATATTGCAATTGCATTACTAACCATTGTCTCTAAGTCTTGGAGCAGAGTTTATGACCCATTATGTTGGTCTTTCTCCTAAAGGTTTTGCTCTGAGCTAACTTATTACATAGGCATTTAGTCCAAGAAGACATTAGGCCATTTGTTATTGATGATTGTAGCCTTGGGGATGTTTAGATCTTGTGTAATTACATTGTTTAATCACATTTTGGCCTTGATTTCAGTAGCTAATATCAATTGTCCTTTATGTGGATAGTTTCTTCAATGGAGCCCCTCCTTAAGGAGGATTGCACTCACTCCAAGAAAAATTAGTTTTCATACATACAATAGGAAGAAGAATGTTTTGTGATATGTACAATAGCAAAAAATTCATAATGTTGTTCATTTAACTTTATAATTCCATTCATTTTAAAATAATGAATATTTGTTGGCACGCAATACACTGCTTTACATAGTTGCATGAGATCCATTCTCAGGGATTGGAGAATGTGTTTCCCCTTGATTGTGAACTTGGGTACTGGAACGAAACTATTTGCATTGGGTTGGAGAGGTTCCAGGAGCTTGGATAACATTTCAAGAGTTTTGGAGTTAGGTTGGGCCACTTTTGAGGACTTTTTCACCCTATTCCTTGCAGTTATATGAATGGGTTAGGAACTCCTATGTGTTCCCGACCACATGAAATCGAAAACAACACCAAATAAGGATGCTTTAAGAATTTTTTAGTGTCATACCATCTTATCCCCTTGAACCACATTTAATAATGAAATTTTAAACTAAAACATATGGGAACATATACTTGTTTTATGAATATAATGTTCATATATTACCTTTTCACAGTTGAAACACAAGCACGATAAGGAAGGAATGTTATGTTCGCTAGGAAGCAATGTGTAGCTTCTTTCACGTAGAAATGAAAATACAATTCAAGTCCTGCATTTTTTATGCAATGAACAATTTATTGTCAATCAACATAGGCAATTTTTAATCTCTCATCAATGCAAAGTTTTGTGATTATCAAATTGGTTTTTGAAATTTCAATATATGTTTTGGTTGTGGATGATAGTTTTCAATTTGCATTTAATAATAGATGGCATTATGATTAGTTAAAATTAAGAATTTTTATTATGTTTATCTTTATAGTATGAAATTATGTTTTGTTTTAATATTACTTTATTTATTTATTTATTAAATTAAGAAAACAATTTGTCTCTCAATTTGTTGTGTATGTCCAAAGCTTCCACCTAATAATTATTGATAATTAAATTTTAATTTTGGAAACTCTATTCTAAAATAGACAGTGTGGATGTTAAATCCTTACCATCCACCTTATAATTTTTACTAATTGAAATTCTTATTCCATAAAGTAATTATTAACAAAAACTCTTAAATTTTTTGATAATTTATAATTTGAAAAAAATCTAATACCTAAAATATAATTTTGGCTTCAATATTTTACTATTATTAAAATGTATAATAATAATATTTAGTTTTACAAGTACCTTTGAGAAAGACTTCCCTCTTGTGCCACTTTGCACCGTTAATGACTTTGTTAGATGATTAGGCTAATATGATCTATTAAATTATTGAATCGCCCCAATTGCCCTTGACATATGCTAATATTATTTATTGTATTTTTTGGTGGCTTTCATCCATTCATTTTCTTCTTCTATTTTTCCCTTCCAAGAAGTGAAGGGTTTGCAAATGCAAGATAGAGAAATGGATGGATTCTTTACTCCTCAAGTCATCTTGTGGTCCTCTATGACGATTGCAGGTATCAAACCTCAGACCTATAAATTTGTACGTGTTTTATTTTGGGTGATGGTTGTGGGTATAGAACCTCAGACTTGTAAATTTTCATGTGTTTTATTTTGGGTATGAAATGGTCATGGATTGATTTGGGCTATGAATTCTAGCATTTTCTAGTGGAAACTTTAGGATTTTGTATTTGTTTTATGGGTTTTATCTATTAGTCATTGGTGAAATCTAGGTAACATAACAAACCTAGTCCTTTTCTATGGTTAAAGGTTTTCAAATACTGTGCAGGTTGCATTCTGCACTACGGTCTTCCACCCAAGTATAAACAACAATGGAAATATCTTCCTGGATATCCTGAATAATTATGGAGTCCTGCATTGACAATATCCAAGGTTTCATTTATTATAATGTAACATATTACTATTCCCTTGTTGACGTTTGTAGTAGATAGAAAGTCTTTCCTTTCAATATTGTCTCTATAACACAAATATTTTGTTGATTGTAGGTCCTATTGCCAATATGCTCATTGTTGACTAATCCAAACCCTCATGATCCTTGTTGGAAGTTTTAGAAAACAGAATAGCCTGAAGGGTGGAAACTGTTGGCCTTTTTGGGTATTAACTTGTTTAGAACCCCTTATTTGTCTTCATATGGTTTAAACCCAAATTAAATGGCAATGGAAGTATCTCCCTAGTTATCCTAAAATAATAATGAAGTCCTGCATTGACAATATCCAAGGTTTCATTTATTCTAATGTAGCATATTACTATTCCCTTGTTGCCGTTTATAGCAGATGGAATTTCTTGCCTTTCAATATTTTCTCTGTAACACAAATATTTTGTTGATTGCAACTTTAATTATCAATATGCTCCTTGTTGATGGATCCAAATCCTGATGATCCTTGTTAAAAGTTGTAGAAAATAGAATAGCCTGAAGGGTCGCGAAATATTGGCCTTTTTGGGTATTAACTTGTTCAGAACCCCTTATTTCACTTCATATGGAAATCGAAGCACAAGAGGTAGCTGAGAAATCACCCAAGCAGATGAGGTACAACCAACATGAGCACCCCCTTGTATTGACATAGAAGTGAATTTAGTTGTGATGGTTGCCACGAAGGTGGAATTACATGGTCCTATTATTGCAAAGATTGTGACTACAATCTTCATTTGACTTGTGCTTCGAAGGATCAACCGGATCTGAACCAAGACAAAGGACAAGACACAAATGTTGCAATTGATGAGAACTACAAAGTACGTTAATATACAATAAAAGGAGTAATTACATGATGATAACACAATTGAGATTCAGATAATTGAAATATTCAACCCTTATTTCCGAAGTGGAATCCCACCGAAGAAAATTCATTATCATGGCATGCATGAAAAGACAACAAATATGAAGGGTATATTTCTTGTAATATGATCTCCGTCCCTCATCGTGCAACCTTTTTTAGTGAAAGCTATGAAAAATATCCATGAAAACATGCATTTTTAAATATCAATATCCGACAAGACCTCATAGAAAGCATAAAATAACACACATCTGTGCTGAATCCCTAGTTTTACAAAGCTAAATCCATTCATAGGAAAGAAACAAAATGAAAATTAATAGAGTAGTTGCTGCCACAATTCAATCCATCCTTATTGGTATCTTGAGAAAATAATCGGAGGTGGAGTTGGGCCTTTAATCGATGGATATCTTCCCTAATAAACTCTTCCATGAATTTGAATCTTCTTTTGAGATCCATATTTATAGAAAAAACTAACCTAGATACATCATATTAGTATTGCTCTTTGCATCAATCAAGAAATACATCAACAGTTTTCCTTTAAGGAAAACTATATTAGGTATGCACAAGGGAGGAGAAACAAAATTATAATAAATCAAATTTCTTTACCACTCACACACAACACACCAACACTATCAAGTTAGGTTTGGGCCTCTAAAGCCCAAAAGGGACACACTTTCATTTTTAAACCTTTTGAAGCCTTCAATTCTAGACTAGTAACATCATATGAGATCCCAATTTCAGAATTGAAGAAGAAATTTGAAGCCATATGATGGGATATTCACACTTAAAGACAAAGGTAAATTCATAAGCATACTATACATCTCATCTAAGTTCTATGAAATTTATTCATACTCTCATATATTGTTGAAATTGGAAGCAACCTCATATGAGACCCAACTTTTCAATGGTGGAGCAAATATGTTGCCCACCTCTAAAAGGGATATTGGGGATCATAAGAAACCTTGTGGGTAATAATGGATATCTTTGAGGATATTCTAGCACAATGATTTTACTGCACCCAAAAGTAGAGAGTCCTCAAAAAATCCCAAACCACCTATTGCTTTTCCCTAAATCTCGCATATTCTTCTTGTTTTCTAACCCACCAAACAAAATGGAAATTCAAATTGAGATTTCCATTGCTGGTCTAATAATCAAGTCACTCCATTAGAGAGAAGAAACCTTAAAAATACTCTCAAAATGGGGTTTCCGCACGCCGACCTTGCTTGTCATCCTAATGTGTCGACCAAACCTGCTGCTCTCATGGTGGGCCTTCTTAGATAACACATCTGCCAAATATTGCTCATACATTACAACATTTGTGACCGACCCACATTCCTTGATACGGATTGAAGCACCATCCCATTTTGCAGGCTTTCTAGGATTTGCATTTCCATCTAGGGTGATAGTAGAGGAAAAATTTTCCCTTTTGATCCTCCTGTTTAACACATTTTTTCATGATGAAGGGTCATCAAGAATTGAATGTGGGGGCTTCTCCTTATTATTGTTGTTATTTCTCATGCACCAAACAAAGGCACAAAAATACCAGCATCTAGATTTAATGGCATTGTTTCAATCAAATTGAATTCCTGATTGGGTTGCCTAGCACGAATAAGAAAATCAACCATGCATGCATAATGATCCCCCATGGGTACTATGAAATAATGTCTTCTCATTCAATTAAAATTCAACAATGCTTGTCCACCATGCCTGCATGGTTCCACACACAAAGAACGCCAATGAAGGTGTCGTGATTTGGATTCATGCTTGGTTGTTCCATTTCATAGAAAAGTATGAAAGCTTCAATTCCATCCACATGCATTCCATATCCTGCAATCATGCCACTCCATGACATCAAATCCCATCTAGACATTCTATAAAAAACATGTAGTGCAACCTGCAAAATACCACATTTGACATAACTTTCCCCATGCATTCCATATCCTACGATCATGCCACTCCATGACATCAAATATTGTCTAGACATTCTATCAAAGACATGTTGTGCAACTTGCAAACTACCACATTTGACATAGATGTCTAAAAGGGCATTGTTGATCCAGGTGGATATTGATGGCCACCCACCTATTCCACTTGGACCCCCACCATTGTTTCTTTCAGTTTTTCAGTTTCCTTATTTGTAGCACAATTTACTATTTTTGGCATTTTTTCAGGTCCTGAACTTCCAGAGTCATTTTGAGACCCTAAATGATGTTGTTTTGGGAAAAGTGGGACCAACGTGAGCCATATATTGATGTTGGTCATTCGAAAGTTGCAGTCCTCGAATAGATCTTTCTAATGAGGTATTGTGCACGTCAAACGAAGATCGTATGCCAAAGTTACAACCCCGGGAAGTTGATGTACAAATTTACCCAAATGGGGCCCATAGTTTGGCGGTTCATCTCCTAGGGTTAGGTTTTTCGATGTTTAGTGTTTTCCATTATTTCTAAATAGTAAATAGGCATTTGAGCCTCATTGTAACACAGTTCAGAGGCTTGTAGCTGCCACATCTCTTCTCAGAGATAAGCTACCATCGCCCGAGCTACTCTTATTTCCATTTTGTTTGCAAGCATATTTCAGTATTTCATATTAATGAAATGAAGTTTTGTTTCTACTACATATTTGTATTGATGGTTATATCTTTAATTTGATGCGTTCTTGTTTAAATCTATATCAGTGGTATTAGAGCGGTCTCCTCACTCTCTGTTTTTCTTTGCATGTCCCCAACGAGCTCAGAATATAAGGAGTTAGGGCTCGATCTAGTTGAAGCTTTGCAACATCAACCTCTCAAACCCCAATGACCGCCCATGGGGGAAGAAAAGAAAGATGAGGGGGCAAGAGATCCTATCAAAATATTGCTTGAGGAGTCCCTTGAGAAATAAAGGAATGCGATGATGGATAACTTTTCCTAGATCATTCAACGGTTTCCCACCGACATCACATCCACATCCAGCAGCCACTCTGGAGGCTCCACTCCTTTTAAGGTACAAGTAAACTTTCACATTTCCATATTGGAGGGCCAAATAGATGCAGACACCATAGATAAATGGTTAAATATGCTAGAAGGATATTTTTCTGTTCATGATTTTTCCAGCTGAGAAAAGATTATTCTTTCTCTTCTCAAAGCCGCCCCCCATGTCAAGGACTCGTGAGAAACCTACTGTGAGTAGAATGATGAATGTACGACCTCATGTTTTTTAGCCGCACCCACTTGGAATTTGTTCCAGGATGTCATCAAGGAGCAGTACTACCCTGTTGAGAGGTATGAGGATAACTACATAAAGTGGACAACGCTGCAGCAGGGAAAAGACGAAGATGTGCCAGAGTTTTCCAATTTTTTTCATACCCTTCGCATGAAGTTGGGTATCAAGGATACTAAGAAACATTTGGTACTCATGTACCATGACTACCTACACAGGTACATCCAGGATGATATGGCGTTCCTAGACATCTCCTCGCTTGACATGGCGTATTGATACGCTGTCAAGATCGAGCAGAAGTTTAAACACAAGAAGTGACACTTTGGATCTACGAATTCAAAGTAGGGGAAAGGTGACCCCAAACCACAGAACAAAGGACAAAGCCAAGGTAGGGTGGCCTAGGGCAACCCGCCAAATCCACAAGCAAAGAACAACACATGAAGTTGAAGAAGGACATGGGAAAGTGGTACGAGTTCCATAAGAGCTCCATTCACAACACAAGTGAGTGTCGGGCCAAGCAGTCACTGGTGGCCAAGTTGAAGGCTTCAAAATTAGATTCATGTTCCAACTCTGAGTTAGAACCTGACAAGGGGAATGACAAAGGGAATGAAATTATTGATGTAGAGCCCAATGCCACCATTGCCACCACAAAGATCTAGAAGGAGGAACCTGAAGATCTAGAGGAGGAGGAGTGCCTCTTCCACTCCCAGATGTGGGTAAAGGGCTCCCAGCTATAGTTCATTGTCGACAACAGGAGCCAAAAGAACATCATTAGGTCATGAAGGGGCTGGGCTTACTAACCATAGCACACCCACAACCATACACCATCGGGTGGCTTCACCAAGGACAAGATCTTCGTATGAGCCAGCAGTGTTGCCTCCCATACATCATCAAGCCCTTCATGAATGAGGTATTGTGTGACGTTACTCCCCTTGCTATTTGTGATGTATTATTAGGCCAACCATACTTGTGGAAGCGACATGTTGTGTATGAGTCAAGGCCTCGCGTTGTTATTGTTACTTTGGGAAATAAGTTGTTAAGGATACCAGAGGTAGCACCACCTACCACCATCTATCTGGTTACTGCAAAACAATGCAGTAAGCTCATTTCCAAAACCAGGAAATTTGTTTTCCTAATAATACACCCTCAGTGAAAGAAGAAGACGGTAGCGACGACCTCTAGATAGGGCCCCTCCACACAACAACAACAGATGGACAAGGTCATGGAGGAGTATGAGGACATCTCCACCTCCCCTGCAGGGGTGCCTCTGCACTGTCAGGTCAAGCATTCCATTGATATGACTCCAGGTGCATAGTTTCCCAATGGACCAATCTATTGGTGCTCTGTTCTAGAGAATGACAAATTCAAGAGGTAGATTCAGGAGCTTCTGCAGAACGATCACATCTGGATGAGTTCATTGCCCTGCGGGAGCCCGATCATGCTGGTACAAATGAAGGATGGGACTTGGACACTCTGTATAGATTATCGGGTGCTGAAAAAGATCACTGTCTAGAATAGGTACCCAATCCCATGGATTGATGACCTTCTGGACCAGCTCAAGGGGGAAAAATATTTCAACAAGATCGACTTGAATTCCGGATATCACTAGACACCAATCGAACCCTCTGATGTGTGGAAGACTGCGTTTAAAGCCAAGGAGGGCCTTTTCAAATGGTTGGTTATGCCTTTTGGGTTGACGAATGCTCCTGCAACCTTCATAAGCATGATGGATAACATCTTGCGGCCATTCACCAACTCATTTTTAGTGGTATACTTGGATGAAATCTTGATCTTCAGCCAGAGTTGGGAAGAGCACCTCCACCACATTCGATAGGTTCTCCAAACACTGCGGCAACACAAGTTGTGTGCCAATTTGGAGAAATGCACTTTTGGCATGACCCACATTCAGTATCTGGGATATATTATTGATGAAAGGGGGGTGCATGTGTATCTAACAAAGATCCAAGTCATTCGGGATTGGCCAGCCCCAACCACTTTGACATAGCTCCAAAAATTTCTGGGTCTTGCCAATTTCTACTGCAAATTCATGTCGAGATTTTGTCATATTGCTTGGCCCTTGAGTTAAGTCACCAAGGGAGGAGCAAAAGCAAAATTATTTTTGTCTGAATCTCAGCATAAGGTATTCATAGAGTTGAAACATCGTCTCTGTTCTACACAAGTGCTCACTTTACTAGACTTGCAACAACCATTTAAGATCGAGACAAATGCCTCTGACTATGCTATTGGGGCAGTCCTTACTCAACACGGGCATCCAGTGGCATATCACAATGAGACACTTTGAGACACAATCCATAAGTATCCCAATTATGAAAAATAGATGTATTCCATTGTGTAGTTCTGCCGACAATGGAAGCATTACATTTTGGGGAACGAAATGGTCATCCACACAGACCATTGACCTCTATAGTTCATACAGATGCAAGGGAAGTTGTAGAATGATCGCCATCAAAAGTGGTCCACAAAACTGCAATAATTCCATTTGAATATCAAGTATAAGAAGGGAAACACCAATAATGTTGCAGACTGACTCAGCCGACCACCGATCATGGCGTTAACCACCGTGCTCAACTCTTGTGGGCATGAGACTTCTAATTGGCCACTTCTATACAAAAGTGACCTAGAATTCGGCCACACATACCATACACTCTTGGATAGTCAGTAAGTTCTAGATTTTCACCTCCAGTATGCCTTGTTATGCCACCTAGGACACCTTTGTGTTCCCTCAAGTGAGCATGCTAAGATGATTTGGGAAGCGCACTACCTTCAGGCCGTTGGGCATTTCGAGGTCGAGAAAATGGTGGCAATACTGCAGAAGTATTTCTATTGGCCGAATATTCGACAGTATGTTAGGAAGTACATCAGATCATGCACTACCTGCGCCATTACAAAACCGACCATCAAGAAGCAATGCCTATATACTTCGCTACCTACCCCTAGTAGACCTTGGGAATCCATCTGATTCGAATTGGATCCTTAAACATATTTCATGATTGTTTCAAAATTATGTCAGATCAAATATTATGAATAACAAGTATCAGAAATGAGCTCTAGAAAATGGCAATTGTGGCTTACACAGAACAACAAGGAGCCTTGGTCAAAGCACGTTGACCGTTGGCCCATGGAGACTGCGCATGGATGCAAATTGGCAATCGGAAGCCCAGATCCAAAAACAGAGGTAGTTTCTGATATGTGATTAGCATATCGTAGGACAAAACCCTCAGAGAAGGAAAGCCCTGAGCGCTCGGTCAGGAGGAAAGCAGGGAAACCGTGTGGAAAACGTTAGAAGGCGGGTCCCCCACCCAAAACTGGTATGATATCATGTGCACTTCAAGCGGTAAGCGGGTTTGGCCGAGTTCAGAGCAATGACATACACTGGGCGACACGTTTCTAGCGGATGAGAGAGAAAACCGCTTACATCGCGTGAGTAACGGTTGAGCAACTTACCTGCGCGATATAAATGGATAACATAGGATCTAGAGGCTCCAGATCAATGGCGGAGAATTAACCCGATGGATGACCAGATTCGACGGGAAAATAGACTGAGGTGCATAAAGATTTGAGGTCCGGCATGACTGATGAGCTGGTAGAAGAATAAGTTTTGCAGGCAAATCCTGGAGTAATGGAAATAATGACCATTTGAAGAAAATTGACACTTGGTTCGTAAGGCGACAAGTGGCCACCTCTCTGTGCAGCGTTACATGGCAATGATGATGCAAAGTAGGGGAATTCCAACCGACAGAGGCAGGTGATCCAGAGAGCTGGGAAGAGGAAACAAATAGTCAGGGAGTAGAATGGCTTTAAGCCACAGACAAACAAAGAGCAGAAAAAAACAGAGGTAGAGAAAGAAGCGAATTGTAGAGAACAGAGAAGCCAAATTGACCTGTAGGGCAAAGGCAGCATCGAGTAGAGAGAAACAGAGAGAGTTCGAGAGTCTGTGAACACCAGAGAGGGCTTGAGAGATTCAAGAAACTCTTTTGTCTATACCTGTCTGGTATCGAGTACCAAATTGGGCTCATACCATTGAGACCAGTTGAGGTCGAGATCCAGTAAGGGGGAGTCTGTGTACTCTACAGGCTTGGGGAATCCAAATACCACCCTACTGATCATCATATGTTAAGTGAGACTCAAATTGAGCTCCTTATTGTAAAATCTATGCTTTAAGACATAATTGAAAAGGCCACCACTAAAGTTGGACCAGGAGATGTAGCCCAGGAGGATTGGGTGAACTCCTTATTAAATTTGTTGTGTTTTTGTATTTGCTTATAGTGTTTCTCTTACTATTTCAAGTGTCTGTGTATTTCACAATCTTATCGATCCATTGCTTAAAATAACATAGACACACCCCAGCACATGGGTCTGTAATACCTTCATTAATTAACTGAGATCATTCACGAGTGATTTTCAGATCAAGCGGTAACAGAGCTCCTAGGTTGTTTAAGGTTAGATAAGGTTGTGCTAGATTTTACTGTTGAATGCTAACTAGATCGAAGCTTAAATTAGCAGAAGGAGAGTTGGTTGAAACTAACCTGGAGATTGGAAGAGTCTATCCTCAGAAGAAAATGTTAGAGGAAAGTCCCTTGGGGCCAGACCCTCAATTTATAGATAGTTTCTTGGCCATGAGGTCCATGGTAGAGGAAATGTATAAGGACTTTAGGAAACATAAAGATGAGGATTCATCAGGCTCCAAACAAGATAAATGAGAAGAAGAATCTCTCCTCAATGACCACTCAAAAGGCAAAGGGAAAGAAGAAAGCTTTATCACACCTCCTAATAGCCCTGAACATAAAAAGAAGGCATCTTTGATTAAATTATATTTACCAATATATGATGGATAGCTGAATGCAGAGAAGCTGGACAATTGGATCAGACAAAATGATGTGTATTGCAGAGTGCAGAGTATCGACTCAGACAAGAGTAAGATTCAGTTGGCCAGCCTACGCCTCAGAGGCACTGCCTTGGTATGGTGGGAAGGCAGGACACAAGCTAACATGAAGAAACATGTTAAGATCCTTTCTATCTGGAGTGAATTTGTTTCTGCAATCAAAAAGCAGTTCTATCTGCTAGCTTACATGCAACAAGCCATGATGAGCTGGCAAAGTCTTTGCCAATTGAAAGGGCAAAGTGTACAAGGTCACACCCAAGAATTTAGGAAGAGAGCTTTGATTCTAGGAATTTCATTACACTCACCTAAGACTCTGTTGAAGTACACAAGGGTATACACAGCTACATGAGGCACACTATCCTCATGTTTAATCCCACTAGTATAGATGAGTTATATGTTCAAAGTACGCATCTAGAAGCTAGAGGAAAGAATGAGAACCCAGAATTTGGGGGATCATCCAAACCCATTGCAAGATAGAATAAGGAGAAAAGAAAAAAGAAATGGAAAGAAAGGAAGGTCAATACTGCACAAAAGACAAAGTCTTCATGCACTCACTGTAAAAAGGATGGGCATGATGATGAGCACTGTTGGATTTTGCATCCAAAGCTAAGACCTAAGAAGTTCGAGGGCAAGAATAAGAAAACTGCTACAGCTATTTAGAAAGATTTGGGGGCGGACTCAGGAGATGAAACAACCATTGCAGTGATAGGTATAAGAGGTAAAAACTATGAAGCATCTACTAGTAATTCTACACAATCTATTAATGATGAAGAAAATTAGAGAAAAAGACAAGAGCTTTTCCATATTCAAGTTGTTTCCAAACATCAAAAGATTGATACTTTGTTTGATAGTGGCTCACAAGTAAATTTAATTTCTGAAGCAATTGTAAAGAAGTTGGGATTACTGACTACACCTCACAAGAAGCCATACCCATTAGGTTGGTTAAGTGATAAAGCACAACTACAAGTGACTAGACAATGTAAACTTAAGTTTTCTTTTGGGTTAGCATTTGTAGATGAGGTTGAGTTAGATATAATTCCTCTTGATATATGTGGAATTGTTTTGGGAAGTCCTTACTTGTATGATAGAAAAGCTATTTTCTATAGAGTTGAGAACAAGTATCTACTCATTAAAGATGGAATCGAATACTTTGTAAGAGCTCATAAGCTCAAGAATAATTATACTGTCATAAACTCAGGGCAGATGAAACGAATTGTAAATTCATGCAAACAATTTTTACTGATGGTTGTAAAGGAAAAGAAACCTGAGAAAACCAATGTATTTGAGGGCTGTGATGCTAAACAACAAGCTGATTTAGAAAAAGTTGTTTCAGAGTATGATATCTTGTTTCAAGAACCTAAAGGTCTGCCACCCAAAAAGGAAATAGTGCATGATATTAATTTGCAGCAAGATGCTCCATTGCCTAACATTGGGATGTACAGTTTGTCTACTTTAGAGAATGCAAAAATCAAGAAGCAGGTGCAGGAGTTTCTCGAGAAGGGGTTCATCAGACCTAGCACATCACCATGTGGGTCACCAATCATTTTGGTGAGAAAGAAGGATGGCTCTTGGAGAATGTGCATTGATTACCGAGCACTAAATAAGAGAATGATCAAAAATTGTTATCCCCTTCTTCACATAGATGATCTAATAGATCAGTTAAAGGAAGTTGTTTGTTTTTCCAAGTTAGACTTGCATAGTGGATATCATCAGGTTAGAGTTGCAGAACAAGATGCATGGAAGACTGCTTTCAAAACAAAGAAGGGATTGTATGAGTGGCTGGTTATGCCTTTTGGCTTAACTAATGCTCTTGCTACTTTCATGAGAATAATGAATGATGTACTCAGACCTTTTTTTGATAAATTTGTTATTGTATATCTGGATGACATTCTTATATTTAACAAAACGTGGGAAGAACATTTAGAGCATGTTAAGCAGACACTAGATGTTTTGAAAAGAGAAAAAATTTATGTTAAACTCTCAAAATGTGAATTTGACAAAACATCTTTGAATTATTTGGGACATATAGTAGGGGGTGGTGAATTGAAGATAGATCCCTGTAAAGTGGCAGTCATTGTAAACTGACATAAACCCAAATCTGCTACAGAAGTGAGAAGGTTCTTAGGAGCAGCACAATATTGGAGAAAGTTTATTTCTAGCTTCTCCTTAATTGTAGCTCCCTTACATGCTTTGACAAGATTGAACAAGGTGTTTCAGTGGGGAGGCAAACAACAGAAAGCCTTCGACACCTTGAAAGAAAAGATTAGTATAGTACCAGTACTAGCACTGCCAGATCTTCAAAGACCATTTGAGATCCAAATAGATGCCAGTGACTATGCCATGGGAGCAGTGTTGATACAACACAGTAAACCCATATGTTATCATTCTGAGACATTTAATTCTGCAGAAGTTAACTATACAACATATGATAAAGAATTGTATGAATTAGTACAAAGTGTGAAAAAGTGGAAACATTATTTAATGGGCAAACATATAGTCATACATACTGATCATCAACCACTTTAATATCTACACTTCCAAACTAAGTTGCAGCAATCAAGACACTATAGGTGGATGGGTTTTCTACAACAGTTTCATTTAGTCATCATATATAAAAAGGGCATACACAATAAAGTTGCAGATATGTTATCTAGACCTATTATAAATGCATCCACTATACTGAAGCATAATTCAGTACTGCATGAGAGCTACATTGAACAATATGCTTAAGATATAGATTTCAAAGATGTATATGCACCTTTAAGTCAAGGCAAACAAGTAGAAGAATTGGATTATCATGTTAAGGACCGACTCTTGTATCATTGTGGGAAGCTATGCATTCCACAAACTGAAAGAGTAAAGATAGTTTGAGAAGCACACACTTCTCTAATTTCAGGGCACTTTGGGGTAAGTAAAACAGTTGCAAAGCTGCAAAGATTTTGTTATTGGCCAAAAATGAATGAGACAGTTTCTAGATATGTAAGAGGGTGTACCATGTGTGCTAAAAGCAAGCCCAACAATAGAAAACGAGGCTTGTACAATCCATTACCAATTCCTTCCCATCCTTGGGAAAGTGCTTCCATGGAATTTGTTGGAGGACTGCCCAAATCTAGGAAAGGTCATGACTATTTATATGTTGTTATGGATAGGCTTAGCAAAATGTGTATTTTGATACCTTGTAACAAACAAATTACAACTGAGCAAACTTCAAAGTTGTTCTTTCAGCATGTATGGGTTCATTTTGGATTACCCACTTCCATTGTATCTGATCGAGACACCCGATTTGTTGGGAAGTTTTGGTCGAGTCTGTCGGAACTGATGGACACCAGACTAAAGAAAAGCATAGCCTTTCATCCACAGACAAATGGCCAGACAAAAGTGGTCAAGAGGACAGTGATCTAGTTGCTCAGAGGTTACCGCAGCAAGCATCCCAAACTTTGGGATGAAAATTTGTGTTATGTGCAGCATGCTTACAACCAAGCAAAACATTCTTCTACACAGAGATCTATTTTTGAGACCTGTTTTGGTTTCACACCAAGGTCTCCCTTGGATTTTGTATTTGGTAAAGACATAACAGTTGATGGACACATTGATGTGGACAAGAAAACCAAGTTCATTGAACAAATGCAAGAGATTCACCAAGCAGTACACGAACAACTGGAAAAGAGCCAAGCCAAATACAAGGCAAGGCATGACAAGCATCGGATGGAGCATAGTTTCCAAGTTGGTGATCAAGTCTGGCTGTATATCAGCAAAGACAGAATGCAAGGTGATGGCAAAAAGCTAAAGCCAATAAGGTATGGACCTTTCAAGATACTTGAGAAAGTTGGTGAGAATGCTTTTCAACTTGATTTACCAGCTTACATGCACATCTACTCAATCGTTAATGTAGACAACTTGAGACTATTTGAACCTTCATTAATTGAAGATCCCGAAGAGCAAAGTCAATTGCCTTCTATTGATGATTTGTTACCTGAATATCTCAATGAATTGCAGGAAGACATAATTCTGGACAGGAAGGCGAGGACGAAGCGTAGGGGAGATGTTGAATACCTCAGGATTGGACTCAAGGGATCAAATCCAAGCAGTGTAAAATGGATAGAGATTGGACAAGTGGGACAGTTGTATCCTCACTTAGTCAATGCTTGAAAACCAACTTTTGGTGGTCCAAAAGCTTTTTCAGTGGGAAGGACGTGATCCGAATTGGATCCTTAAACATATTTCATGACATTTTCAAAATTATGTTAGATCAAATCTTATAAATAAAAAGTATCAGAAATGACCTCTTGACAATGGAAATTGTGGCCTGCACGGAACAACAAGGACCCTCGGTCAAAGTGCGCTAATCGTTGGCCCATGGAGACCGCGCATGGATGCAAATTGGCAATCGGAAGCCCAGATCCAGAAACAAAGGCAGTTTCTAATCACATATTGCAGGACAAAACCCTTAGAGAAGGAAAGCCCCGAGCGCTCAGTCATAAGGAAAACAAAGAAACATGCGGAAAACATCAGAAGGTGGGTCCCGCACCCAAAACCAGCAGGATATCATGTGTACTTCGAGCGGTAAGTAGGTTTGGCCGAGTTTAGTGTGATGCCATACACTGGGCGACGCATGTACAGCGGATGAGAGAGAAAACCACTTACATCATGTGAGTAACACTCGAGCAACTTACCCACGTGATATAAATGGAGACCGTAGGATCTGGAGGCTCCAGATCAACGACAGAGAATTAACCCAATGGATGACTGGATTCGATAGGAAAATAGACTGAGGTGCATAAAGATTTGAGGTCTGGCATGACCGATGAGCTGGCAGAGGAATCAATTTCGTGGGGAAATCCTGGAGTAACAGAAATAACGACCATTTGAAGAAAACTGACACTCAGTTCATAAGGCGACAAGTGGCCACCTCTGTGTGCAGCGTTACACAACGATGATGACGCAGAGCAGGGGAATTCCAGTGGATAGAGGTAGGTGATCCAGAGAGCCGGGAAGAGGAAACGAATAGTCAGGGAGTAGATTGGCTTTAAGCCATGAACAGACAAAGAGCAGAAAAAACAGAGGTAGAGAAAGAAGTGAATTATAGAGAACAGATAAGTCGAGCTGACTTATAGAGCAAAGGCAGAATTGAGCAGACAAAGATAGAGAGATGCTGAGAGTCTGTGAACTCCAGAGAGGGCTTGAGAGATTCAAGCAACTCCTCTGTGTATACTTGTCCGGTATCGAGTACCAAATTGGGCTCATACCGTTGAGACCAGTTGAGGTTGAGATCCAGTAAGGGGGAGTCTGTTTACTCTAGAGGCTTAGGGAATCCAATTACCACCATACTGATCATCATCTATTAAGTGAGACTCAAATTGAGCTCCTTATTGTAAAATATCTGCTTTAAGACACAATAGAAAAGGCCACCATTGAAGCTGGACCAGGAGACGTAGCCTAGGAGGATTGGGTGAACTCATTAAATTTGTTGTGTTTTTGTATTTGCCTACGGTGTTTCTCTTACTATTTCAAGTGTCTGTGTATTTCGCAATCTTATTTATCCATTACTTAAAATAACATAAACACACCCCAACACATGGGTCTATAATACCTTCATTAATTAATTGAGATTATTCACGAGTGATTTTCAGATCACGATCTCCATGGATTACATGTCGGGCCTTCCTTCTACTAAGCATGGCAATGATTGTGCTTTTGTGGTCGTCGACAGATTGTCGAAGATGGCCATTATAGTAGCCTGCAAGAAGAAGATCAAAACATAAGCCACTGCTAAACTCTTCTTTAAATGCGTGTGGGTACACTTTGGGATCCCACATTCTATCATCTCAGATAGCGACAACAGGTTCCTTAGTACATTTTGGTTGAGTCTCTGGTCGATGCTGGACACCAAGCTCACTAAGTCCATAACTTTCCAGCCCCAAACTGATGGCTAGACAGAGGTCATCAACAGGATGATGATACACATTCTGTGCTTGTACAAATAAAAGCATCCACTCACATGGGATGAGAGCCTCCCCTATGTCCAGCAAAGCTATAACTGGGATCTCCACAACTCAACTGCCCACAACCCTTTTCAGGTGGGCTTGGGATTCCAACCACTATGTTCCATTGATGTAGCCATTTCATTTGTAGCTACTCATGCAGATTTGGCTCATGTCTAGTCTGAAGCCGATAAGTTAAACAAATTCATTAAGCACATCCAACATATTTGCTAGCAGGTCCACGACATTATGGAGAAATCAAATGCCAAGTACAGGAAGCGACATGACCAACATCGGGTGCCACACACGTTTCAGGTGGGTGATAAAGTCTAGTTGCGTTTGTAGAAAGAACGCCTTACTAGAGCTTATCAGAAACTCAGAAAACTTTGATATGGTCCTTACACCATCACCAAGGCTATGGGAGACAATGCATTTTATCTCAACATCCCACCATTCCTTGGCGTGCACCCAATATTCAATGTGGATCGGCTTCGACCATACTTCCCACGATTGGTGGAAACATCAAACATTGCAGAACAACTCACACCTATCGAGTTAAATCCATATTAAATGGAACAAGCCACAACTTATCAGATCATAGACATGCAGATCAGGAACACTCAACAACAAAGGATCCAACTATATCGAGTTGTCAAAGCAACCCAACTCCTTCACCAGGGCAAGTGGCTCACCAGCGACCAAGTTCAGTAGAAGTTTCCTCATCTCATGGAGGGACTCAAAGCAATGGGGACCATTGCTTCCTAAGGGGGGAGGAATGATTCAAGTGGATATTGGTGGCCACCCGCCTGCACCACTTGGAACCCCACCATTTTTTCTTTCATTGTTTCCATTTCCTTAATTGTAGCACAATTTACTATCTTTGGCAGTTTTTCAGGTCCTGAACTTCCAGAGCCGTTTTGAGGCCCTAAACAATGTTTTTTGGGAAGAATGGGACCAATGTGGGTCATGGACTGATGTTGGTCATTAAAATTTTGTAGTCTTCGGATATATCTTTCTAACGAGGTATTTTGCGCGTCAAATGAAGATCGTATGCCAAATTTACGACCCCGAGAAGTTGATGTACCAATTTACCCTAAAGGGGCCCATAGTTTGGTGCTTCATCTCACAGGGTTAGGCTTTTGGATGTTTATGGTTTTCCATTGTTTCTCAATAATAAATAGTCCTTTGAGCCTCATTGTAACACAGTTCGGAGCCATGTAGCTGCTACATCTCTTCTCAGAGATAAGCTACCATCACTCGAGCTAGTCTTGTTTCCATTCTATTTGTAAGCGTATTTCAGTATATGATATTAATGAAATGAAGTGTTGTTTCAAAAGCATATTTATATTTATGGTTATATCTGTAATTTGTTGCGTTCATGTTTAAATCCGGATCAATTGTCCATAGAAATCTTTGAATTAAATCCACTTTTTATGATGCAATTATGGATCTCTTTCCTTTGCTTGGATGTCATGAATTAGTTTCTTTTCTCTCCTCACTAACCCCTCTCAAATTTTTTATAGTAGCTTGAAGTATTTCCTTCCCTTTACATAGACAAGCTTGAGCTTTATCAACACTCAAGAGTAGATTATTGCCCGAATCTAAAGAAACAATTTGTTTTTCAGTATGTGCCTTGCTCCCATATTTAAGCCTCTCTAGATCTTGTCTAGATTCTTTAGTTTGATTGTGTCTATAATTATCACTATATTCCATTTTCATATATTGAGATTGATGATCTTTATCTTCCTTTTTTGGATATCTTATATAAAAGTAGTCTAAGTTGGAGGCATTGTATGTTTCTAACTATAGGATGATGGTACAAGAATCCTCCTTATTTGATAGGCGACAACCTGTCTTGTTTGGATCTTTATCAAATTTGTCCACTATATGCTTCAAATCGTTCGCTTTTGTTTTCAAAGTTCAACACATAATTTCCATCACATGATCCTCTTTCTAAACATTTCCCTTTTCCCCATTGCCTTCTTCATCTACTTTAGATCCCTAAATGCATGTTCCACAATATTCGTCACCTTCAAAAAAACTTTCAGGTATGACGTGAAACCACCCTTTCAATGACATCCCATTTGTACAATCCACATGAAGATATTTATCTATTCTAGGGTTTTGTACCCATGTTGAATTGAGTGAACCATTTTGAAAGAATCTTGAAAAAGAACAGAAATTTGCAAAAACCCTCCTATTGGAAATTAATAAATGCATAGGTATAGAAAATGAATCATGCAATCATGCTTACCTTCTTCTTAAGGACAACAATATTTCTTTCCTTACATTTTCTTGATGAACAATGAATGAGATGCATGGAATTTCCCTATAATGTTCTTGAAAAAGTGAGAAGTTTTATAATTTATGTTTTAGGAATTGGCACAACAATACTTTTAATAATATATCAACTGACTAATATGTATCGTTAATTTATTTTTAGTTCTCATTTTTCAAATAGATAAGGTTGTTGTCGCTTACTTATGGTACAAGCATACCAAGTGCAAAATTTTTTGCTAGAATATATGTAGTTGATGCTACTACAATGAATCCCAAGTGCAGAATTATTTGCTAGAATAGATGTAGTTGATGCTACTACAGTGAAGTGAGTAGCTAACCGATTCATATTTGACAGTGTAAGTTATATGGATCTTGCATATTGTCCCCATGAATAGGAACTTAAGAGGCAACAATATATTTTTTCAGGAGCCAAGGCTTATCCCTTCATTAATGCTTATCTTGAAGGGAAGAAGAAGAAAATGTAAAATGAATAAAAAGAGTAAGTTGAGAAATCACCCAAGCATACGAAGTACAACGAGCATGAACACCCTCATTTATTAATACAAAGAAGTGCATTTAGATGTGATGGTTGCAATGAAGGTGGCATTACATGGTCCTATTATTGAAAATATTGTGACTATAATCTTCATTTGACTTATTCTTGGAAGGATCAACAGGATTTAAACCAGGGCAAGGGACAATACTTAAATGTTCTACTTGATGAGAACTACAAACCTACAGGGGCTATTTTTTATGGAAATGTTTTTTATAAGGCTGAAGCTTGATGATAATAAGCTTCCTTATTAAATATGATAAGTGTCATGTTTAAATTTAATATTAAATTGATATATTAAATGTAAGGTCCTGAACCTTATTTGGGTCTTGTGCCAGCAACCTTAGTTGGTCCTTACTAAAATCACTTGAACTCAGGCAGGTAAGGTTGCAGTCAACTCGGTAAAGTCATTGTCAACACTTCTAATGCAAATATTGGTTCCAAAAGATCAATCCTTCTCATATAGGGTCCTATAATAACTTTGTTCATTGAAAGATCATACACCCCTATCGCACTTTGAAATGATCTTTTGCGATGGAACCAAACCCAAAGCCTCTTGTAGAGAACCTATAATTACCTTGGAACAAGACCCAAAGCCTCTTGTGGAGAACCTTCCAACTATGTAAGAACAAGTTTATTTGCTGATTTGTTTCCATTAAAGGACATACCACAAGGAATTTACTATCACCTCAGAAAGTTTGGAATCCCATCAATAAGATGGATCAAAATAAATTTTGATATGGCAAGGAAAGATAATCCTGGAAAAGCTAGAGCAGGAGAAGAGATCATAGACCTCCACAAGAGGAAGTGATGGATTTTTCACTCCCAAAATAGGCAATGGAACAAAAAAACTAAGCAGAAATGACATGCCTTACCAATGCAATCATGCTTAATTTCCTCTTAAAGACCAACAAGATTTATTTTCCTTATATTATCCTCATGAACAATGAACGATATGCCTAGAGTTTCCCTATAATGTTCTTGAAAAAGTGAGAAGTATAATATTTTGTGTTAGCAAGTGGCAGGATATACTTTTAAGATGATATTAAATGACCCATGCATTTTTCAACATTTATTTTGTATAGTTAATTGATTTTTAGTACTGATGTTGCGAATAGATAAGTTTTTTGTTCCTTACTTATGGTACGATACTCCCAAGTGTAGAATTGTCTGCTAGAATAGATGCAGTTGATGCTACTCATGGAAAATTTTAGGGGTGAATTTTTGCCCTTGGGCTAAATTAAGAGGTTTTATATTTTTATTCGGCGAATATTTTGTATCATAGTACATTTTTACAAATCGCCTCAAATTTATTTTATAAAAAAATTAGGTATGGACGTTAGCCCACCTTATTTTAAGGGAAAGGGTAAAAAAGGTAAATTTAGCCCTTGAAATTAGGAGTTACAATCTTCCATTCGCCTTCATTTTCAAAAAAATGTATTTATGATAGTTATAAATAAAAATATAAACACAGTGGAGGAATGGTAAACAAATAAAAGCTCTTTTTATACTTACTCCAAAGGTATGGTAAATAAATAAAATTACAAATAAACTAGAGGTATGGTAAATAAATAAAACCTCTTTTTTATATTTAGTCCATAACCCTCTTTCTATTTAAGAAGGATCAAAAACAAGGTTTCATTTAAGTGAATCCTATGGGCCAAATACCATATTTATAAAAGAGGTATGGTAAATTAATAAAAATATAAATAAACGAGAGGTATGGTAAATAAATAAAACATTTTTTTATATTTACTCCATATGTCACCTTATATTTATGAACACTCAAGCGTGTGAATAAATAAAAATATAAATAAAGTGGAGGTATGGTAAATAAATAAAACCTCTTTCTATATTTAGTCCATAACCCTCTTTCTATTTAAGAAGGCTCAAAAAATAGGTTTTATTTAATTGAATCCTATGGGCCAAATTATTATTAATGCCATGCAAAAACACATTATTAACCCTAATATTAGTATTAATAAAAATAAATATGGCACATGGTATTGACCCATGGTATTCACATGGAATGTAGCCTATTTAAAGGGGGAATTAATGATCAGGTGCTCATGTCCTAAGTGTCGTAAAAATGCTCAAAATTCAAAGTGCTTAGAACTGGTTCAAAGCTGAACTACTGGAAAGTGCTTGTTCTCCCGATTCCGGCACCGCAAACGGTTCGAAAAACGGTCGCCGTATGAGGAAGATATGGCCAAAAGAATATTTTGCCCAAAACATTAGAAAATTTGAATTTTTTAAAAAAAATTAAAAAAAGGAATATTTTGCAGAATATTCCTTGGAATATTCTAGGGAATATTCCCTCTTCAAGGGCCAATCAAAAGCTGCCACGTGGCAGGCCCGGAGGGCGCCATGTGGCCCCAGATGACATCAGCGAAACCTGTGCGCCTATGTTCAAAATTATGGTGGAGGTCCCGCGGTTTGAACCCACGATCTTAAGTTTGAGAACCCAACGTGCTACCGTTAGCCCAAAGGGTCTTACGCTGTTTAGAAGGCGGAATAAACTTTTCATAAAATTTGAATTTGGCTATGGGCGCGAAAGAAGGGGGCCAGCCCCGCCCTCCATGTGACCTCGGCCCGGGAACCAGGAGCCAGCCCACTAACCGCCGGGCACGGAATCCAAAGCAAACCCGCCAGCTGGTCACATGCAACATTTATTGTAACAGCAGTCAGTTGGCGGATTATTTGGCGGAGCGCCAAATTTGGCGGTCCCGCCATATTTGGCGGGCTTAACTGGCCGTCACTAAATGTAACTGGGGTTTTGTTAGGCCAAACTGGCAGTCAAGAGTAAATGGCCATAACTTTGGCCCAGAAAGTCGGTTTTGGACGAATTTTTTTTTTATTTTGGGTATTTTTGACCTTCTGAAGCCATTGGTGCAGGTCTTACAGCCATCAGAGGTCATTTGCATACGTTTTGGAGCCATGAAAGTTCTAGGAGCCACTAGGGGCCAGTATTGGGAAGACTGTACAGGGTTGCAGGTATCCATTGGAGGTGATCCAATAGTCAATCCTGAAGGATTCAAGTGTTCTGAATCCATTTATACCATCTATTTCTCCTCAGATGCTTCTATTCAGCTGTATTTTCAATTTGAGCATTTTATAAAAACAAGGACAAGCCCATTTGGGGGCTTTGGACCCAGCAGACGTAGCCCAGGAGGGGTGAACTGCTTTATCAACTTCTTTTGCATCTATGGTTGGTTTATTTTGTAGAACAAATTTGTTTTAATGTGTTAAACAGTAAAAGGAAATAATTCTGCTATGCTTAGATGGGTCATAAACAGCCGAAAATTTCATGTGTTTCCTTTCTGCAAGACATGGAAGTCTTTTAAACATGTTTATTTCTGAATTGAATACCTTGCAAACAAATTTCAAGTAGTTTCAAATTCAGATCAATTAAACTAGCATAAATCCATACTCTCGATCAAATATTGAGATATGCAAATTAACATAGAAAATATTTGATCCTCTCGGGGCTTGGTAGATCATGGGTAAAAATGGATCTTGTAATTTAATGTCACTTAAACATTTTAACTTGGTTAAAATAAAAAAATAAAATAAAAATCAATTATTAATTTTATTAATTTTTATAAATTACTAATAGTAGTTTTTAAGCTCTAGGTTTATGATAACCCATGGTAATACCATGGTATTCATGTGAGCATAGATTATTTAAAGGGGAAATTCTATCAGCTTAGATCCATCTTAATTCTGGGTCTACCAAGTGCTGGGAGGGATAAATAGATTTCATCCCTCTAAGAGTGGTAGATGTGGAGTTAAGATGGATATAGGTTGGTTTTTATGATAATGAAGATATTAAATAGACTTAGGAAATTATATTGTAAAAAAAAATCTTAAGGTGAATGGTTAAAGCTACATTTAGTCACTTCACAAAATTTAGTAAAAAATACCAATATCTCCATTAATATTGGTTTTTCTGATTTAACAAAAAGAAATTCAAAACAATGAAATATTAATTCTTTCTGCATCACCCTCGCAGAAGAGAGATAGTTGTTGCCCAAATTTCCCACCATTTTTCAAACATTCTCAATATGATATCTTCATGAAAAAGTTAAGGTACCGATCTTGGATTAGTGGTTTGAAAAATATGCTCGTTTGTACAGCCTTTCATCTTCTCTGCTATTCTTAGTTTGTCCTAATGATCTCTAGGGGTTGGGTCACTGCACCATATTTTCCTAAAAGGCAGAGATTGTGCACCAAAAAGGAAATATTGTTCAACAAAAAGGAAATTAATCCACATGTTACAATGCTGTTAAAATTGGTATGAAGGTAGTAAATTATGCTAATAAGAAATTTAGTTTCGGAGAGATGTAATTAAATTTTATTATTTAATTGAAGAATTCCATTTAAAATAATAATAAATCTACATTTATACATTTATATTTTGATTGGAAGGCTTCTGACAACGGTCACTTCTTTCCATTAGATCCCCTTCAGGCCTTTGGGATACCTACTACTTCATTATATTATATAGTTGGGGCTTTCTACTTGTTGGTGTGTTGGGGTAAACAAACTTGATATGTTTTTTTTTTAATCTCGCAGTTGGAGTCAATGGAATAAGAAAGAAATTTGATAGCCTGGCAAAAGTGGTAGCTTGAGAAAAGTGGTATAGAAAACATTAATCTCTCCTACCATGACAAACATGGCCACCAAAACTTGCAACATTGTTTGTAGGAAGTGAAAATTATGTTTCTTTTTTCCAAACATCTATGTTAGTATATTACAGTTTAATGAATATGTTTTATTATTATCATATATGGTTTCATACTTTAACAAAACATTCACCAAGACTTCACAATGTTTTATTATTCAGTGAAAGATTTTCCAAGATCTTAAAGATTTTATAATTCTGTGAAATATTTTCCATGACTTTACAAGATAATATAATCTGGTGATAGATTTGCCAAATATATATATCTATATCTATATATATATATATATATATATAGATATATATATATATATATATATATATATATATATATATATATATATATATATATATATATATATATATATATATGATATTAGTGATATAATCGCCTCCCATTTTTCCTATGTATCATGGGGATTTGCCCATTTATTATACATATAAATTTATGGTTGTTCTTAAAATTTTCCCTGACGCTACTACACTGAAGCAGGTAGCTAATAGATTCATCTTTGAGGGGGTTAGTTATATGGATCTTGCATTTTTCCCCGTGAATAAGCACTTAAGAGGAAACATTCTATTTTTTCAAGACTTGCATTCCATAAGTTTATTTTTTTTGCACATGCAAAATGTTGTCATTGTAGCAATGGGACCTATTCAAAACATTCATGACTACAACTATTACTGACGCTGCATTTACTAGCTCCATTACTAGATAAATTATTCAGTGTCCCTAAAACAATAACTATTACTTGTCAACATTATCTCGAGTTGCAACCTATTGCGTTTAATCTCAATAATGAGAATAGAAAACTTGTGATTGTTTTTTAAATCAGATTGCAGGTCTTATAGTGCCGACATTGTATGCTACCAATATCTTAATATCTATGCAGTTTTTTGTGTCAATTGAAATAAAATGCACTTCTTTGGGCCATTGTATAAATTATAACTAGAAAATTGAGTTCATTCCAAAATATTTTCCTCAAAAATGCACATTGAGTTTCATAAGGAATGAACCAGTGATTAGGAATTATACCTGTAAATCTAGGGAAATGTGTGAAGTTACAACAACTAGACCTATCATATAACAAGTTCACAGGGAACATGCCCCATGTTGGACAACAATGCTTCAAGTTACATTAGGTGACATCACCTGTGAGATATTTCTTGTGTTTTTTCGTACCAGATGCATGTCAAATGACACATGGGAATTTTTTACGGCGTTGGTGGCAGATTGGAAGATTTGTCACATCATATTGTTAGTAGGCTGAAATTTTGTTTCAAGTAGAAGATGGTGATTAGTCAAATGCATTCAAAATTTATTTTCATAGCGGATGAATATTGCTTAATTGTTTTAGCACTGAACATGAAATATTAGTTCAACCATGGGCCATCTACGCATTCAAAATTTATTCCCATAGTAGATGAACATTGTTTAATTGTTTTGGCACTAAACATAAAATATTGCTTCAATCATGGGCCATCTATGTTTTTTTTTATGAGGTCACAAAACATTTTGTACCATGTATTTTTTTGTCAATTAAATTAAATGTGTTGTAAAGTTAAATTAATTAAACATGTTGTAAATGTTGGCTTGATGGTCCGTGATTAAGGTTCAATGTTAATTAGCCAAACAAATCCCTACACTACTAGCCCTTTTGGCATTAATCTGCGGAGCACAGACTGAAGCCTCAACCGAGGCAGTAAGGGGGGATGCAGGAACCAAGTTTACGCACCTTGAGATAGTTGTAATGTCGGTTTTATACCCTATCCCCTCCTTCTTGCGGACCTATAAGCTCTTTAGGGCTTATCAAAGTACTTCTCTTATCTGGCTTTGAAACCTTCACGAAAGTCTCCAATCGTCCTTTACAGACCCTAAACGGTCAATTCAGATGCTTACACACATCTGTAATTATTCTTCTTTCTGTGTCTACCTTGATTAGCTTAAGTATTGGTTAACTTCAATATGCATTATGATTATCTTCGCGTAAAAATATATTCTTACTTGCGTTCATATAACAAAGTAAAACACATAGATTCGCGTATGAATATAGCATTAAATCATAAACACGATATTTAACATAACATAATCACAAACATTCATAGCAGAAGTAAAATAGCTCATACACAAATATCTCCAGAATAATTCTCTTTATTAATGGTTCAGATCTCCAATACAAACTCTAATTTTCCTGCACACAGAGCTGCAAGGGTCTACAAACTCAACGACAGAGCCTCTTCTTATGCTAACAATCTTCGCTCTTAGCTCTCACAGACCCATTACATTGATCAATTACCCAAAAACTTACTAAGAGCTGAACTAAAAATTGTCTTAGACTCTTCTAAGTCTCCATTTTTATACATTCCCATGGCCAGTGGACCAAGAGCAGATCTCATCAAGCCGACCCAAGCTATCTAAACTAAGGGTGAAAACCATTTTTGATTGTTTACACCTTCGTGCTCCATGATTATAAAATGCAGAGACTTTACATTCTTTATACAAAACTTGGGCCTTTATCCCCAAAACTTGGGCTTTTAACCAAAAGATTGACCTTAGGGGACCCATTCCCAACAATAAAGTAGCAAATGGTGCAATTGCTAGTTATATTATGATTATAGAAGCTCTATTCCAAAATAAACACATCTACAAGAATAATTAATTGTGTCGAGGTAGTCTCTAGCTCAATATGTAAGAGATGTTGTAATATATATCTGTAAACATCTAATTACTTAAAAATAAAATAAAAATAAAATAATAAACTAATAAAACAAATTATTGAAATAAAATAGAGGTAAAAACAATCTTGTAATGTATGATTGTGTATATATTTTGATTATGTCAAATTACCAAAATTATGGTGGTTTTTGGATTCTGGGTTTTGACAACCCATGGTTCTCTTCTGGTATTCTTCTTAAAAAAAATTCCAATATTTTTATTTTTTCCCAGAAAAAGAGGATTTAGTTGTGCAAAAATGAAATGTGAATACAGGTTATCTCCTAAAAATAGCTTCTAGATATCAGTCTGTAAATTGTTTCAATGGAATAAAAAAATGATCCTTTGTTAAACCTATGCAATGAGTGGAAATCTAACCCCAACCCCTAGTATGAATATGATGGATTACACCGAATCCATCGATCCAAAATCCAAAAGTCTAGGGGCAATGACATTGGGGATTCGAGGATACCCCTACATAGATCGATCTGGCGAAGGAACCCCACTGCCTAGTGTGTAATATTGTGGTTTATACCAAATCCATAGAAATTTGAGTGTGGTGACTTGTCAAAACTGTTAAAGAGTGTTGCGAAGTTTATAAATTAAGAATTTCTGCAACGCATACACTCTTTCATTATGCGAAGTTATGATAGGAAAAGGTAACAAGTATTGCCCATATTATAAGAATCTCGACCTGATTTGTTTAGTAACAGAATGGAAACTCATTTTTAGTGATTCAATCGATTTTCAGTGTTTAGCACAAGAGACCCTTCAAGGAAATTGACAATCTTACTGTATGGCAAGTTCTCGCATAAGATCGCCCGAATTCTAAATTCCATATGGTTTGTTAAGGGAATGACTGCAAAGGTAATTAGAAATGCCCAAATACTAATTTTTATACGATTTATTGTGTTAGGGAATTATAGTCAATATTTAGTGTTCAATCCACAATCAGGCTCATAAGAAGCAATTTCAGGACCAGGTCGATCTTGCAGGTAAAATGCCAAGCTCTACTGCAAGCGAAGTTATAACATGCAAAGGTAATTGATCATTTTTATCACTGGTGGTAAAGGTAGTTGTCTACAATTTAATTGATAACATGTGGGATTGGCTTTCCAGCCGTCCCAAAAGTTATTTCTCCCAAGGTGAAGAAGACATGTCTTGCAGTAAATAACTAAAAACTATAGCCTTTGAACCAAGTCCACATATCGAGGTAAAGTAAAACAGTTTGTTTCAAATAAAATTGGTTCAAAATTTGGCTGAAGAGACCGGAGATACAATTGGTTCCTTTAGAGCCACAAATGGTTTGGATTTTGATATATAATGATCTTTCAGGAATATTCTCATCTAAATTTAATAGGTTTGTCATGCAAAAAAGTTAATTGTGTGTGTGATTGTTTTAATCGATCTAGGTTGTTAATTAGTCAAAGTGAATTTTCTTTTCACTTTTTGTATTGAATAATTAAGTTGGAAATAAATATATTATCATATTAAATATTGTGTAGGGTTGAAAGATTGTGTCTAGTTATGGTTAGGTTATATTTTATTTTTATTTTTAATTGTAATTTTTAAGAAGTTTTATTAAATGTATTGTAGAGTTTAAAAGACAAATTATAGAAAAATTCTAAATAAGACACCAAGGATAGATACCTTATTATTAAAATAAGAATCGGTCAAACTTTATTGAAAACCTCTATTAATATAAATTTCATACAAATTGTACTAAATTGTTACCCATAGTTATGTTTAACAGTTTAGTATCCTCTTCCAAATGACTTGGACATAGATGGGTTGTCCATAAAAATGTAAATAACCTCATGTATCCTCATTATTTCTCTCAAATAAATTATAATAGTTTATTTTTAATATAGTGTTTATGTTGTTGATATTCCTCCCCATATTTTGTCTTCATGTGATAACTTTTCTGGTTGCATATTCTATTTGCAACCTTAGTGAGTTGTACTTTTTGAATCTTTTGTGTATTGTGATTGTATCTTTCATTTATAAAGTTTAAGGGGAAGACATTATTGTATAAAGAATTAACTAAATTATAATTATATTATTATTATTTATAAAAAGAATATATATAAAAACATGCAAAAGATTTTTAATCATGTAGATTCACTTTTATTGTTATACATAAAGTTCTTATTAAATAATGGATTCTAGCCAACCTACAAGTTATTTGACATCTATAGAGAGAGAATCCATTATTTAATATTGATTCATTTCCATAATTAAAAAGAGAAAAAGATTAATTAATTTGTAAATATGTTTTTTTACAAGACCATAATTTATCAATATCACATGTCCAAAAAAAAATAACTCATTTAATGTTACATGTGAATATGACATTTTCTTTAATTTATAGATTTAATTTATATATATATATATATATATAACTATTTTAAAAATAAATCTCAACATTGTATTTATATATACTACTAAAAAAAAAAAAAAATACTACCATCTTTTTTAATAAACATTGATAATGAAATTAAAATCCTAAAAAAAATTATTTTTAAATAAAAAACATAACAATTTAATTTATATCACTCTACTAATTATTACACCGTTAAAACTAATAATTACTTCGTATATAATAATTTACATAAACTCAAATTCGACAAAAGAATATGTTAAAAGTCAATTAAAAAGTTTGTATGGTGCAAATGAATGATTGAAAATGTAGTTCTAAAACAATATCTGAAAATGAGGAGGGGGTGCCCAAATGGACAGAGCAGGACCGAGTTGAGGGATCCCGCTGGTCATGTAGTTGGCCATAGGCACATGACTGACACTAGGATAGTTTCCACTTTGAGGAAGTAATTTGATCAATGATGAACTAGGTTTTCCTATAGGCAGAGGGGGAATATTAATGCCCCCTACCGGTATATGGATGTTAGGAATAATGCCCCCTAGCATATGAGCCAGGGGTTTGAACTTAGCAAAGGATTCCAACCAAAAGGGTTACTAAAGGTAGCCATGATAACAACACTACTAGGAGAGATAACCTGAGGTACAGGAGCTGACACAAAAGGGGAAGAAACCGAGATGTATTGGATTCCACTCATAGCAGGTGTAACTAGGTTACTTCGACTAGGCATATTCTGAATAGCAGCGTAACCAATCAACTATGTATTACTGACTATAGGTGGGGGAAGTGATGGTGGACCAAAATTTTCCAGAAAGGACCATGACCCATTAGTCATTGGGGAATATTGGATGTGGGTACTGATGAAAACATCACATGTACATGTGCTACCTCAATCAACACTAGTCCAAGAGGATCAGTCGGGGGAGGATTGTAAGGAGGTAGAACTCCTTCATTAAATAAGTCCTTAGGTAGTCTAGTTTCTTGGGAAGTGCTATGTGATTCAATGTTAGACATTGGGGACTAGTTTTTTGAAGAGGGAGAATCTAGATCACCAAGGCTTGGCAGATCCTCCAGAATCATTGGAGGACGACCTTGTTGTCACCTAGATTGATGATAAGGGACGTATGTAGCCACAGTGACAGATATATTTTATCAAAAAAAATTAAAGTGATATTTATTATAGTCTCAGTGATAACAAGACAACACCTAAAAATTAAAATAAAAACTATAAAAGTCAATGAGCAAGCAGTCAAGGGATATAACTCTGTCTGGTAACCACCATTTGCTGGAGATTGTACCTAGTATCACAGTGGCTAAAAGAGAGGGCCTGTTAGCCCTGAGGTGCAGTGCTGACTTTTTGAATGTTAAAGGAAAGGCTCGACCTGCTTGGCTATTCTTAAAGGGGTCCCACATGGGCCATTATTCCCCTCCTTCTCTTATCCCGCTGACACTTTACCCACCTCGTTTCCTGACTAAACCTTCTAATCCCGACGAAATTCCCCTTTGGCCTTAACCCCAAGCACAAAAGCCAAAATACCCATAAAACCTTACCCATTCACCATACGCGCCTTCAGCACAGCTCCCGAGGGCGTCTCGTCATTTCACTGCATCTACGTCGTTGATCTTTTCCCGCCGATCCAACGGCCCACATTCCTTTCGATAAAGGCAACCTGCCCAATCATTCCCCACCATCAGATCGCCTCCACCAAATCTAACGGTCAGCACCCATATCGCGCAGACAACAAGCGCGACAGGTACCTACCCGATGAGGGTGGTTTTCCTCTCTCCTCTACCGCTACGTGTCATCCACTAAATGGCATCATGCGAGTTCTGACACTTGCTGCTTACCGCCCGATGCCCGTCCGATAAAAACCATTACCACTCAAATCAAACAGCCTCGCGATTTATCACCCACACATCTCCGCCGCTCGATAACTGTCCAATCTGTTCACTTGAAGATCTAACGGCCTAGACATGTCCTGCTCCCACCACGACCACTAGCTTCTTCAAAGCAATCTCCGCCACACATCTCCATTGATCCGATGGCCACCATTCACGATCACTCCCACCATTCATCTACCCATGCACTGCACACCCCACGTCCTATCTATTACTCAAAGGAGAATATGGCCGACTCTGTCAGTCTGGTGAAATCTGACCATGAAACTGAATTAAAGGAAGAGCATGGCCGAAGGATGAAAGGACACAGCACAACCCAACAACCGAATTAAACAGTCATGGAACTCCACTGCCACAATCAATCCAACCACTTGAAGGATAACATAGTACTAGAACTAACCAGGTTTTCTTAGTGGAGAAAGAAACTACTTTCAAAGACGCTATCAGACAGTTAATGGTAGTTGGTGGTCAATTATGACCCCTCCATCCCTAAACGGCTAGGGGCCATTATAACGATAGATTATAAATAGCTGGAAGAAATATGTAATCAAGGTTGGCAATTGGTTTTCAGTCCAACTTCTGGAGACTATAGATACTCTATAACTTGCAGCATCTCATCTTCATTTTCAGCAATGCAAGCTTCTTTTGTTGTTACATGCTCAATGTTCATTTCCTTTCTACTCTAAACTTGTACCTGGAGTATTTTATTCATGACATTTTCTATGCCTAATGTTAGATAACTGTCATCTTATCTCTGTATTAGTAAATTGAATGTATCAGTGAGTAGGACACTCAGGTTTCTTCTGTATCAAATGCAAGATAATTGTCATCTTATCTCTACATTAATAGATTAAGTTTGCAAGTTTCCTTACTAGTTGTAGTTGGCCATCATACATTCTATATGCATCTGCTGGTGTGCTTAATATTCCTCATATATTCACCTAATTCCCAAATTGTTGAGCATTGGTGGTCTAAATCCTTGTAGTCTAAGGGTGTTCATGCATGTCTGGAGTGAAAACAAAGTAGAAGTGATTATTTGGCTTGAACCAAAACATCACCCATCCCAATAAGTTCCTAGAACCATATTAAATATTATATGTTACCAGGCATCTCTGAGCTACAACCTAGGAGAGTTTCCTGGAGCCCTAACATAATTGGTGTCATTGCTAGGAGAGGAGATTGAAGCTCAGCTTCCTTGGGAGAACGACACAGATCCAGCTTTGATGATAGATAAAATCTGAACACGTTATTGGTTGTAATCATCTATCTGGCGACTCTACTGGAGGCCGAACCTCTTAGCGACTCCACATCACAGTTCTGGCTCAGTTTGTGAGGCACACTTGGAGAAATCCTCAGAAATTACCAGTTGAGCCAGTACCTGACCCTGAGAAGATTATCAAGGAAAGAAAGACATCACAAAAGGGAGCATCAAGATCAGGTAAACTGAAACAATCTTACGCATCTCTGCAAGAAAGGCTTGTAACAAAGCACATACATATTGAGAATATAGCCTCTAGCACTAGCAGTGAAGAAAAATTTTCAGAGATTCATAAAGCTCCTTATTCTTTAGGTCCCCCTTTAGATTTGAACCCAAGGGAAACCTCCCCTCCTGTCCATCATATTCCTTTAACCCTGTCATTCATTTCTCAATCCCCACCTTTCAGACTGTCAACACTCTTTCATCTACACCAGTCATGGCAGGCCCACAAGCACCCACCAAAATGGAAAGAATCATAGTTGCTAGCCATGGGCCCTTGGTACTGCCCACTCTTTTGAATGCAATGCCTACTGGAGAATATCAAAAATACATGACTAAGTTCACCAGGACTGAAGGGGTTATAGCTGAAGAACATCTTGAGTCATTCTATAGCTATGCTAATAACCTAGATATTAGTGGATATGATGTATGGATGAGGGTCTTCGTCCAAAGCCTAGATGGAGAGGCTAGAAAACCGTTCAGAGAATTAACCCCTAGGTCTATAATAGACATTGAGGCCTTAGATGATGTTTTCCTAAAGCATTGGGGTGATAAGAAAGATCTGCTCTATTATCATACTGAGTTTGGCAACCTAAAAAGGGAAAATGGGGAGTCATTGTTCGATTTCAATAAAAGGTTCAATCGCATGTACAACAAGATACCAGCTGAAGTGAAACCTACCCCCACCTCTGCCAAGCTCACTTATGCCAATGCCTTTGATTCTGACTTCTGCCTGCTATTGAGAGAAAGAAGATGTGCTTCTCTGGCTGAGATGCAGGATGCAGCTTTGGAGGTAGAGTCTAACATCATGGCTGCAGAGAAACTCAAGGGACATATTGACAGAAGGAGACAGAGGGGTGAATCTTCTTCATCCTTAGACCCCAAGATAGACAAAATGACCAAGATGATAGAGTCATTGGCCTCTGAAATCTCCAAGTTGAAGGTTGAGTAGCATTCAGGGAAAGGAAGGGTTCCTAATACATTTTCTCCTAGAAATCCAAATCCATATAGGAGAGAAAATGAGCAAGTGCAGATCATGCAAAGGGGAAAAGAGGCTAGTGAAGAACAGAAGGTGAAGACTTCTTTCCACAACACAGTCACGGAGGAGGAGTAGTTTGATGAAGAGGATGAGATCCACTACATGGAAGACAAAGGTAGTGTTGCCTTTTTGACATTTGCTGCCTACAAGGAGTCATTATTCAAGGACCATACCAACCAAGAGTGGGACAGAGAAGCTGTTCTGCAAACTGAAGATTAGTAGAGATATAACCCGAGGTCAAAGATGAGTAATGTCAAAGAAATCCTTGTCCAAGGAGCTGCTGTCCCCACAGAGCAGTAGATTAGTAAGCAGAAGCAACTAGTAGCTAATCCATAATCCTCAAAGCACCAGCTCAAGAGATACGAGGTCCTGACAAGTCCCCTTCTCCCTTCAGTTTCGAATCAGAAATCCAGAAGCTGAAAATATCTATACCTCTAATGGAACTGGTAATGAATGAAGCCTTTAAGAGACCCATCCTTGAAGCCCTTGAGCTTAAGGCCACACAAGCATCAAATGACTATGTGAATTTGCAAGATGACAAACCTGCAGTTGTGCTTGGCCCAAGGACTAAACCCTTTGATGATAGCTCCCCATCATTCTATGTCTCTTTGACTATTCATGACAAAACCCTTCACAACTGTCTACTGGACACAGGTGCCAGCCATAATCTAATGCCGAAGGATGTCATGGATGAGTTAGGCCTTGACATCACTAGACCCTATCATGACTTGTTCTCTTTTGACTCAAGAAAGGTGAAATGTTTGGGGTTAATCAAATATCTAGACATCACCTTATCCTAGCTGCCCATGAAGAGCATGATGATGGATATTGTGGTAGCAGATGCCCCCGCTAAGTTTGGCATGTTACTTTCTAGAGGATGGATTAAGAGATTAGGTGGGAAATTTCAGAATGATTTTTCGTATGCCACTGTCCCGGTTTTTGGAGGAGAAAGCAAGAGATTATACAGAGAAGCTCAGCTGGCATATATCATTAGTGATGAGAAGCATCCCACTAGTCATCCCATTTATGCTGTGGACACTAATTTTGGAGCATGCATTCTCCAAATTGAAGAATCCCAGTTGGCTTCATTGCAACTCAAGAAACTAGTCTGCCAGGTCACAGAGAAGGAAGGGCCATAGATTTGGGATATGTTCTTTGATGGAGTTTGCTCTAGGGAAGCTGCAGGAGTAGGTGTAGTGCTGGTATCCCTAACACAAGAATGCATACATCTATCTTTCAAGCTGACCTTTCAGGTCACCAACAATATAACAAAGTATGAGGCTTTGATATTGGGCTTAAATGTTGCTAAAGAAATGGGAATCAGAGACATAAAGGTGTTTGGAGATGCCGATCTCATCATTCAAAAAGTGAACAAAACCTTCCAAGCAAAGCACCCAAGCTGAAAGCATACAGAGATGAGGTATGGAGGCTCAAAGATTCTTTTAGTAGCTTTTGTATCTCATATATTCCCAGAGTTAAGAATCAGCTTGCTGATTCCCTTTTTGTGTCTGTTAGCATGTTCGTCCCTCCCATACCTCCTAGATTGAATTATGAAATCCAAGTGAAATATAGACCATCCTTGCCTGACAATGTCAAATACTCGAAAGTTTTTGAGGATGATGATGAAGTCAATAGGTTTCTACAAGTCATTGATGAATTCTATGAAATGCAAATTGATCAAGAGAATGAATCCATGGAGGAATGTCATCAGTCTCAGTTGAGAAACAAATTTGGCCAAGACAGCATTATACAATTGCCTAGTAACCATATACCTAAAGGGTTGGTGCCTCTAGAGAAGCTGTTTGACCACAATGATGTACCCTATAGTACTGCCCAAAAGGAAAATAAGTTTGTATTCCATAGGCATAACGTAGGGAGCTCAGACCATCCAAAGTATATAAATTTGTCCACCCATTTGTTTGCTACCCACAGTTCTGACTATTGCACCCTAATTAAGCAATTTGCTGATGTCCTTGCCTGAGAATACAATGACATTAAAACTTATGACAAGAGCATCATCCAGCATAAGATTCCATTGGAGAAAGACACCATCCGTTTCAAGCAGAAGCTGAGACCCATAAGCCCCCTGCTACTCCCTTTGATCAAAAAGGAAATTAAGAAATTGTGGGCTGCCAAGATCATAGTTCCACTGAGGTATTCAAAGTGGGTAGCTAACTTGGTAGTAGTGAGGAAGAAAAGTGGGGAAATACGGCTGTGTGTCGATTTCAGAAACCTGAACAAATGATCTAAGAAAGACAACTATCCCCTGCCCAAAATGGAACATTTGCTTTAGAAAGTTTCAGGGGCTAGATTCATGTCTTTCTTGGATGGATTTTCAGGTTACAACCAAGTTGTTTTACACCCAGAGGACCACAAAAAGATTGCCTTCACCACTCCTTGGGGCACTTTTATCTACTCCAAGATGCCTTTCAGACTGATGAACACTGGGGCCACCTTTTAGAGGGCCATGGATATAACTTTTGTGGGAGAGAAGGACAAATTTGTTCTAGTTTACCTGGATGATATAATAGTTTACTCCAGCAGTCATCAAGATCATCTGCGGCATTTGAAGAAAGTGTTTCTGAAATGCAGAAGGTTTGGGATTTCAGTAAATCCCAAGAAGTCATAGTTTTCTTTAGAAGAAAGCAAGCTCTTAGGACATATCGTTTCTGCTGCAGGTGTCAGGATCAACCCAGAGAGAATCAAAGAAATACAGACATTGTCTGTTCCAAGGTCGAAAAAGGACATTGAATCCTTTTTGGGCAAGATCAACTTTGTGAGGAGATTTATTCCCAATTTCGCAGAACTAGTGAGACATATCACCTCCATGCTAAAAAAGGGATCAAAGATTAAATGGACTGATGCAACAAGAAATTATTTTGAAGCCATCAAAAGAGCTATTACGGAACCTCCCACTCTAAGCAGCCCAGACTACAACAAGGAGTTCCATATCTTCTCTTTTTCCTCCTATGATACCCTGGCAGCAGTCTTGTTGTAAGAGGATGATGAAGGAGTAGAGCATCTAGTAGCCTTTTTCAGCAAAACTTTAAGGGATGCTGAACTAAGATATGACATTATTGAAAAACAGGCTTATGCTCTTGTTAAGTCTTTAAAGGCATTGCGAATCTACATTCTGCACTCCAAGGTAATTGCCTATGTACCCTCTACCTCAGTAAAGGATGTCCTAACTCAGCCAGAAGTTGATGGAAGAAGCGCTAAATGTATTGCAAAGCTGATTGAGTTCAACATAGAATTGAAGCCCACCAAGCTTGTCAAAGGCCAGGGCCTAGCTAAGCTTAGGGCTAAGGAAAATTGTAGTTTGCTAGACATAAATTGCATAGGTGCAGATTCTGAGGTTGAACAAGCAGAGGAGGTAACACAAGAATGAAGGCAAAACCAGCCATTAGCTGAGAATCCGGCTTCATGTGACTGGTATTCTAGAATATCTCACTTCTTGCTGAAGCTAGAAATCTCTCCAGGGCTTAGCTCGAGTCAAGCCAGAATCCTCAATCTTAGAGTAGCCAAGTTTTGTATGTTTAAGAACATGCTTTATTCGAAGGACCCATTCGGAATCCTCTTGAGATGTCTAGACAAAAAACAATCTGTGGAAGTAATGCATCAGTTACATTCTAGCATCTATGGAGGATATTATTATTGGAAAACCACAACCCACAAGATCTTGAGGGATGGGCATTATTGGCCCACTCTATTCTTTGACATGTTTTCATTTGTGAAATATTGTGACGAGTGCCAGAGATTTGTAGGAAGGCAACAACTAAATTCTTTTCCCCTGAAGCCAACACATACCAGTGGCCCTTCCCAATAGTGGGGTTTGGATTTCATAGGGGAGATTAATCCACATTCTAGTGGCCAACATAGATGGATTTTAGTGGCCACTGATTATTTTACTAAATGGATTGAGGCCATCCCCAGTAAGAAAGTTGATCACCAGGTTATCATGAAATTCTTGACAAAAAACATTTTCACCAGGTTTGGCTGCCCAAACAAATTGGTTACAAACAATGTAGCAGTTTTCAGGGTGAAATAATTGGTGTGACTCAATGGGCATTAAAATAGTGCATTCCACCTCATATTATCCTCAAGGTAATGGCCTAGCAGAATCATCCAATAAAAGCATAGTGAGGATAATCAAAAAGCTGTTGGAAGACAACAAGCAGAGCTGGGATTCCAAACTACAGTTTGCATTATGGGCTGACAAGGTTACCACCGAGAAGTCCACATGGTATTCTCCATTCAAGTTGGCATATGGCACTGAGGCTATTTTCCCAATCCAATTGATCCTCCCTGTGGCCAAATTCTTGCAAGAAGAGAAAAATGAGGAAAGTGACATGGAAAGGAGAATGAGTGACTTGGCTGAAGTCCATCAGATTAGAGATCAATTGATTGAGAGGTCTACAATACATCAGAGGAAAATCAAGGAAGCTTTTGATAGAAAGGCAAAGATGGACAATTTTCAGGTTGGTGACTGGGTTCTCAAATGGGATGCACTGAAGGAAAAGAAAGGCAATCATGGTAAATTTGATGCTCTATGGATAGGACCATTTGTCATCTCTCAGGTCCAAGGGAACAATACTTTCATGCTGCAAAGTTTGGAAGGAGAAACGGTTTTTGATGGCCCAGTCAATGGGTGGTTTTTGAAAGTTTATTTTGTTTAAGGCCTGCAGGCCTCAATATTGTAAATATGTTATTTTTCAAAGTTCAGTGTAGGCTTAGATAGACTCCATGCCCAATGGAATACTAGGTAATATTTCTGATCTTGTTTTTCATGTAAAGGCAGTGGTCTATGGTTCTTGAAACCTCACAGGGAGGCTTTCATCCCCAGAAGGAGCCAGTGTTAGCCCTGAGGTGCAGTGCTGACTTTTTGAAGGTTAAAGGAAAGGCTCGGCCTGCTTCACTATTCTTAAAGGGGTCCCACATGGGCCATTATTCCCCTCCTTCTCTTACCCCGCTCACACTCTACCCGCCCCATTTCCTGACTAAACCTTCTAATCCCGACGAAACTCCCCTTTGGCCTTAGCCCCAAGCGCAAAAGCCAAAATACCCATAAAACCTTACCCATTCACCATACATGCCTTTAGCACAACTCCCAAGGGAATCTCGTCATTTCACTACGTCTACATCGTTGATCTTTTCCCACCGATCCAACGACCCACATTCCTTTTGATAAAGGCAACCTGCCCGATCATTCCCCACCGTCAAATCACCTTCGCTAGATCTAACGGCTAGTGCCCATATTGTGCGGACAGCAAGTGCGATAGGTACCCATGCAATGAGGGTGGTTTTCCTCTCTCCTCCGTTAGATCTAATGGTTAGCGCCCATATCGTGCAGACAACAAGTGCGATAGGTACCTGTGCAATGAGGTCGGTTTTCCTCTCTCCTCCACTGCTACGTGTCATCCATTGAATGGCATCGCGCGAGTTCTCACACTTACCGCTTACTGCCCAATGCCCGTCCAATAAAAACCATTACCACTCAAATCAAACCGCCATGCATGTTATCACCCACACATCTCCGTCGCCCGATAACCGTCCGATTTGTTCACCTGAAGATCGAACAGCCCAGACATGTCCCACTCCAACCACAACCACTAGCTTCCACAAAGCGATCTCCACCACACATCTCCATTAATCCGACGACCACTATTCACGATCACTCCCACTATTCATCTGCCCATACACTCCACACCCCATGTCATGTCTATTACCCAAAGGAGAAGATGGTCGACTCTGTCAGTCTGGTGAGAGTCTGACCATGAAACTAAATTAAAGGAAGAGCATGGCTGAAGTATGAAAGCACACAACAATGCCCAACAACCAAATTAAATAGTGATGGAACTCCACTGCCATGACCAATCCAACCACCTGAAAGACAGCACAGTACCAGAACTGACTAGGTTTTCATTGTGGAGAAAGCAACTACTTTCAAAGACACTATCAGACAGTTAATGGTAGTTGGTGGTCAATTGTGACCCCTCCATCCCTAAACGACTAGGGGCCATTGATAGATTATAAATAGCGGGAATAAAGATGTAATCAAGGTTGACAATTGGTTTTCAGTCCAACTTCTAGAGACTATAGATACTCTGTAACTTGCAGCATCTCATCTTCATTTTCAGCAATGAAAGCTTCTTTTATTGTCACATGCTCAATGTTCATTTCCTTTCTGCTCTAAACTTGTACCTGGAGTGTTTTATTCATGACATATTCTATGCCTAATGTTAGATAACTGTCATCTTATCTCTGTATTAGTAAATTGAATGTATCAGTGAGTAGGTCACTCAGGTTTCTTCTATATCAAATGCAATATAACTTTCATCTTATCTCTGCGTTGATAGATTAGGTTTGCAAGTTTCCTTACTAGTTGCAGCTGGCCATCATACATTCTGTATGCATTTGCTGGTGTGGTTAGTATTCCTCATCTGTTCACCTAATTCCCAAACTGTTGAGCATTGATGGTCTAAAGCCTTGTAGTCTGAGGGTGTTCATACATGTCTGGAGTGAAAACAGAGTAGAAGTGGTTATCTGGTTTGAACCAAACCATCACCCATCCCAATAAGTTCCTAGAACCATAATGAAGATTATATGTTATCAAGCATCTCTGAGCTACAACCTAGGAGAGCTTCCTAGAGCCCTAACAGGGCTGACCAAATGTATAGTTACTATTACTCCTGAGCTTCGCCCAAATCTCAGATTAAGGGGCCAAGTACTCTCATGAAGACGAGCACCCTGCCAAAAAACAAAGACGAAGTAGGTTCATTTGTTTAGGTGCGAGGGTAGCCTGTCCTAGTCACCTTATGTTTGTCCCTAAAGAATTATTTCCACAAAGGTTACCTCAAAGCACATACGCCACTGGGGGGGACATGGTCATAGAAAATATGCTATGTGTGCAGGATACCTAAGTCCCCGACTCAACTTCGATATCCCTGAGGGGATCCCTAGTACACAGAATACCCATTGGAAATTTAATCCAAGGCAAGCTACCTTCTCTCACACTCCAATTTTGTGTCACATTTAACTCCTTTATAAGGGGAGCGGTATCAGATGATATGAGTGTAGAAGGATTTTACTCTCTTTAATGAAACTAGTCTCAGTTTTGTGATCTTGGCTAGTTTACTCACCACTGCCTAGCCCAAGATCCTAGCCTAGAATAATTTGTGCTTATGCTAAAAAAAAATTGTTTATTATTTTTATTAATCATTTATTTTATGTGAACTTTTATTAAATTCTTCGGAGTGGTGTTGACGTATGGGGTTCAATGTGACTCTGACACAAACCATTCAAGAAAAATACTTTCAAATTTTCATTTGAAGAAAAAGAGCTCTTACAAGGAGAGGTTATCTATATATCAATTCAGTACCATGCATCCAAATGAAGTAGACACATGCACAATGTGTAGAAATTCAATGCTCTCTAAAAACTAACCCAATATATACATAATCAAAACTAGCTAAAACAAAAAAATTTAACACATTTTCTCATTTTCTTTATCTTGAAAAATAAATGCACTTAAGCTATCTTTTTAAAAAGAAAAATTATCACAGAAGTAGGAAACCAAACACAGTGCAGAGTTGCAGATCTCCAAAAAAAACTACTAGTAACCTCTCAAACTAGGAATCTAAAGAACAGGGTGGATATCAAAAAAATGGTTGACTAATGCTTCACAGAAGAGGATACAGAGCATTAATAGCAAGACTAATGCTCTGTGTAAGAGCCTATGGAGCGTTATAGCTCATTGGAATGCACATCTAGGGTGTGTTACAGAGGCAGAGGCTTAGGGTCTAATGAAAGGATATGCACAATAGAGGAGGTTGTGAAGCATCGTTAGTGGTTAGAATGGGAACTAAGAAGAACAGGAAGGAATGGAAATAAAGAGATATCTAGGAACTGAAAGATCAAAACCAGGAACTAAGTATTAGTCCCTAGTTGAGTCACTAATACTTCTATAGGAATTAATGCAGATATCTAGGAACTGAAAGATCAAAACCAGGAACTAAGTATTAGTCCCTAGTTGAGTCACTAATACTTCTATAGGAATTAATGCACGGGTGGTTTTGGATGAAATACCCTCTCGGGTATTCCTGTGACCCAAGGCAGATTGTTTAAGATTAGATGCAACTGTCATAAATAAATACACATATATTCATATTAGTCCATGATTGACAAAGCGAAAGGAGAAGGATTACCTCATTCCTTGGTGTAGTCCTATTGGAGATCTCAATGTGGCAAAGTGGAAGGCCTCTCTGCCAACTCGTAGATCAGAACCTGCACATAAGCAAGACAAAGTGTAATCTCCACAGCATATAAACCTTGACAATCAAAACATCAATATAAGAGAATATAAACAAGCATGCATCTCAATCGCGAAATAGAATCAACATGTAAAGGAATAAAATATTCACACAATCAAGTAGACAACACAGAAACAATTATATATTACTAGATAGAAGAAGGATTACAACCATCTTGGTTGGATCAAGCCTTCTCTAGTCCTTCAGCTCCACTCTTTCTCTCTCTCAATTTCTTGGCAACATAACAATGCTAAACCTCTTTCAAACTTTTGACAACCATTCAAACTTCGTTACAATGACCAAGCCTCCAACTTATATATGGAGAGAGGCTCATCATTGCCAATTTTTTCATGAGTTCCATTGAGGCAAAGGCTTGGATGTTTCCTGACTTTATTTTTCTTTCCCTTCCCATGAGACTCCATTAGGAATAGAAATGTCCTTATATAGGCCCGAGGCAAATTTTTCTTACATTTCGATCTGACATTTGAGTGAAATCAGAGTGTCAGTCAGTCAACTAGTGCTTTGACCTTGAAAATATCATAGTATATAGTAACGCTGACCTTTAGGCAAAACAATGTGTTAACTTCGGGACTAATGCTTTTGGTTGAGAGATGGACAACGTTATAAGTCTCCTTGTCCATTTCTGGGGTGCGTTACCCTGGAAAATAGGCCTATAACTTAGGTATTTTCTTCAACCGATGTATCTTTCTCCTCTCAGTTGATGAGGAGATCATTTTCCTGTACAACAAGAGCATCTTTCCTTCACTTGTTGCAATATGGTTGTATGTCATTCTATTAGCGGAATTAAACATTTCCTATAACTACTAAGTCTAGCCTACTCCTAGCGAGGGAAATTTTAAGGATGGAAATTCATCTTAAAGCTTAGAAACCTTGGCGAATCCCACTCGTCTATAATATGAAATCTATAAAATGTTTAGAGATATTTTTGTAAAAATATGCAAATTTATAATATTTTTATATAGTCTATATATAATTTTTTGGCGATTTTTAGTGTAAAATAATTGCATTCTACAAAATTTGGGCAAATCATTTTTACAAAAAAGTGGAAATTAGTGAATCTTGTTTTTGGAAAAAGTATAGAAAATTGGCCCATGGGCGAATATTAGCCCCTAAAAGTTTCCCTACTCCTAGCTACCTAATTACTGACATATGTCATGATGCCATTGTGAACCAGACCCTTTGGGTCCATAATACACTTTAAAATTGTCCACCATTCACCATGCCCTTCAATGATTGACTATTAAGTGTTTCCAAATTTACTGCATCAACCTTCATAATATATGCAATGTTGAATGGTCATAACCATTTCATGCATAACTTATACTTGGATGTTGTTGAAACTTGCTACCATATAGTAATACCAATGTACCTAATCTAGGAACACATGTCATATATTATGCTTGTGCCATTATTTATGTCATTATTTATCAACCACTTGATTGCACTCTGCCACCGACATATCTTCTTCTAATTCCATTAGTTCATCTAGCCTATGTTGTAATGATTGATCATAGATTTCTTTATTGCAAGAGAAATCCTCAAACATGGGTCTATAAATTTGAACAACATGATAGTTTACTTTCGCTACACTATCCTAACGTATGATTTGTTAGGAATTTGCAATTAATATACACCCATATAATTGCATAGATTCACTAGTCCCAATTGTTGTCTTAAACATTACATGCCTTGCTAAGGCCATATTGTAGAATCTTGTTGAATTCCTCCACTATATCATTTGTATAAGGGTGGTATGGTGTACTTTTATGATAATGAATTGTAAACTCTTGGGCCAACGTGTGGATCAAATCATTTATATTTTTTTCCTTGACCATTCATCAACACCTTAGGATAGCCAAACCTAGTTACAATGTTCTAAAAAATGAATCATGTTACAATGTCTATAATACAACCATTTATCAACATAATCTCAACCAATCTAGTTAAGTATTTGGACATAGCTATAATGTAGAGCATGCATCTCCATTGCATAGGGGGATTGATTGGTTCTATGAAGTCAATTGCTTCTTTCTCGAATAGTTGTAATGTGGTGATAGGGAAGAGTGGTAACTCATGCCAACCATATGATTTCCTTGTATATTGGAATACATATTACTATTGATAGTATTCCTTAACTTCATGAAAAAAATGAGGACCACCATTATCTAGCACACAACACTTTATACACAATAGTGTTTCCTATGTTATACCCTCCTATGGTTTCTTCATGCACTTCATACAACACAACATCTAGCTTATCACCCAACACACATCTACTCAATAAATACATCAACTCCAAGTTTGGATAATTTTACTACAATCAATTGAAGATATGTGTTGTGTGTGACCAATTACCTACACTTTTCTACCGAGTATCCCTCTATTGGTTTGCCTCTAGCAAAGAATCTTGCAATCTCTACAAACTAATTAGGAACAACTTCAATTCTAAATAGTTGTTGCTCTAGTAGCTCGTCATCTATGCTTCATCTAATTTTGCAAAATTCTAGTCATGACAAGTGGTCTAGTCCCACATTATATTTCCCTAGTTTGACCATGACTTTGAATTCAAACTCCTAGAATAACAAAAACTTGCAATAGATCCTCCCCCCAAACATTAGCTTAATGGACAAATACTTCTAGATAGAATGATATGTGAAGAATTTAATGGTAATTCTCAATAGGTAATGCCTAAATTTTCAAAGTACGTACAACATTTCTAAGCCCTCATGCTTGGTAGTGATATAGTTCTTCCATATGTCAAACAAAATCCTACTAGCAAATGAAATTGGATTATCAATGCTCCCCTCCCTGGGCTATGCAAGGATTGCACCCAAGGATATGGATGATGCATTTACATGCACACAAAATATTTTCATCCAATATGGAAAGATAAAGATTGGCATAGTAACAACTTTTAAAGTGAAAAGAGATTTGTTCCCTCCGGGAGCTTGTTTGATCCAGAGTTAAGATAGATCTAAGCTAGTGCAAAATTAAATTAAAATTTTAAATTTTATGAATCAAATTGAAATAATTTTTATTATCACTATTTTTTAATTTACTAATATAAACATTATTTTATTACTTTTAAATATAATGTTATGGGACATCTATCAAATATTGAAATATACAATATTTTTTAACATAATAATAAAATTTAAAGTCTTTTAACATAATAATAAAATTTAAATTCTTTTAACATAATAATAAAATTTCAACTTTATTTGTCAAAATTTTAAAATATAATTTTAAATCAATTATATTTTATTATTGTTTAAAATATATAAATAAATTCAATGTAAAAATTTGCACATATACATATACATATACATATACATATATTACAACCCAACATTTAAAAATAAAAATAAAAAACTATATATACATATATTACAACCCAACATTTAAAAATAAAAATAAAAAACTAAGTTCACCGGCCAACACATTTATTATTCATTAGAATGTGCTAAACGTCTTTCTTGTAATTTCTTTATCACATGTTTCTTGAATAGTTTAAGTAATTAAACTAGCCTTTAACTCTATTTTAATAATATTTTATAGTCAGTGATAGTGAATATTTTAATCTCATAGTTTTCTATCTCGGGTACTCGACTATTTTAAGCTGCGTTACTATTCAACAAAACTGGCGGATGGTCTAATTAGATTCATGAATTCTTTCGACCCACGCCGCGGCGGTGGTTTTGGTTGGCCTGGCATATGGTTTTGGGTGGCCTGGCCTGGCATATGAATTCTTAAGAACAATCAATTTTATGTAAAAATATCATAATTTGTCTTTGGGAAATATGAAGTAGAGTATTTGGGTCATATTGCTTCAATGGAAGGAGTTAACGTGGACTCTCAAAAGATCCAAGCTATTACAAAATAGTATTTATTCCTAACATAAAGAGACTTAGAGGATTTTTTGGACTCACGAAATATTATTGAATTTAAAAAACAAAATTATGCTTGCATTGTGGACCCACTCATATCTTTCTTGATGAAAAATCATTTGTATGATGGTGAGACTACTTTGGAATTCTCTCTCTCAAAGGATTCCTCCTTCTACACCAATTTTGGAAACATGTGATTTTGGTAAAATATTCATAATAGAATGTGATGCATCAAGAGAAGAAATTGTAGTAGTATTAACACAAGAAGGGAGATGTTTTTCTTTTGAAAGCAAACAATTGAAGGAAATTATATGATGAAATCTACATATGAATAAAATGGAAGAAAATTTACATGTAATAAAAAATGTAGATAGTATCTCATAGGGGGCTACTTTAAAACTAGGATAGACCACAATAGTCCAATGCACTTTCTGGAGAAAAAATTATCATCAAAAGAGCAATAAAATCGATTATAAAACTTGCAAGGGTTTAATTTTGAAATGATCTACAAAATATGGAAGGACATTGTAATAATAGAAGAAGGCTCAAGTTTATATTCTATTACATCTTCTATTCTTGTGTAACTAGAAGAATCTCGCCGTGAATGGAAAAATGTAATGTATAAAGGAATGGATGAATATGGAACATTGGGAATGTAAGGGAGAAACAATTTGAAAAAGGGTACAATATTTTTATGCCCTAAATAAAAATTGGAGAAACAAATATTAAAGGAGTCCCATGACTCCCGACTAGTAGTGTTCCTTAAAATGTAACAAAGGATCAAAATATATTATTTTAGGGAATAAATAAAGAAAGATATTTAAAAATTTGTAAGATAATGTTACCTAGGTATAACAAATAAATCAAGGAGACAGTAAAATACGAATGATCACATCATTCATTACAATGTCTCTTTTATGTTTCTCACACTCCCTCTCCATCATCCTCTCTCCCCATCCCTCCCTCCACTCTACCCATGTTGTTTTTTCTCCTCCTCTCTCTATCTATCACTCTCCTAATATCCCTCCCTCCCTTATCTGTCCCTCTCTCCATCCCTCTCTCTCTTCTCTGCCCCTCTTTCTGAAGTTTCTCCTCTTTATATCCCTTTACCATATCCCCTTCATTCCCTATATCTCTCTCTCTTTCCCTTCCTCTCTTTCACTTTATCCCTCTCCACCTCCCTCTCTTTGATTCTCTCTCATCCTCCAACTTTGTGTACCACCTCTCTCTCTCCCTCATCACTGTATCACCCCATGATCCCTTGTCCTTCTCTATGCCTCTCTTAGTCTCTCCTTCTCAACAACCCCCTCTCTCTTTCTCATACACACTTCCTTACACATTCTCTCTTCATCTCTCCCTCCCCTACTCTACCCCTATCTTCCTTCCACAATATCCCCCCTCTCCTTCTTAATCTTCCTCCATTCTCTCTTTTTCCTCTCTCTCTCTCCCTCTCACTCTTCCTCATTTATTCTCTCACTCTATCCTTCCCTCTCTCCTTGTCTCTTACTAAAATAAATCATGAAACTACCGGCCCTTTCGGCAACAGTTCACGGTGCACAGACTGAGGTCACACCCAAGGTAGTATGGGAGGCTGCTGGAACCAGGTTTTCACACCCTAGTGATGTCTTGATGAAGTCTGGGAAATTTGCGAACTAATTCTGTGCGCTTGCGCTGCTTCGTGCAACCGTCTGACCTTCGTATAGCTCTGTAAAGAGCGTGAAGACGTGCTGCCTAGATCCTTAGTCATGATTGTACTTTTATTATAGATCTAAACTTAATTATGTGGGCCCAATATTATCATTAATCATTCAACATTCATAACAAGTGAGCACAATCGTAAAACCGTAAAGTGATACGTAAATATAATAGAAGCATAGACACAAAATATTCCAAAATCAACTTATCTTTTATTGATCCTATGTTCAGATACAATTCAAACTCCGTCCTACACACTCAGCTGCAGGGGTCGCCTCACACAGTTGCAGACTCTACTAGGCCTTTGCGCAATCAGCTGCAGAGCCTCTTCCTACTACTACAACCCAAGACTCAGACTTACAGACTCAGAGTGAATTCCTCATTCAAACCCCTATTACTTCTTAAAGCTGAACTAAAAACTTACTTTTACACTTAGAGCCTTGCTCTATTTATACATTCCCATGGTCTGCGGACCATGGGTAGGCCGACACATTTTATATTAAATTACATTATTTTAGGGCGGAAAACCCTAAACTCTTGCGCTTTGCGCCCACATTTCGCAGGTTCTTTACATTACATTGACCAAAATTCGAGCTACAAGCCCCAAAAACTGTTGTGGGGGGGTCTGCTGCACAACAGCCCTGTCGGCCCGACTCCCTCTCTTCCCTTGTTCAAGGAGCATGTGTGTATTCATTGAGGGTGTGAACATTTGTAGAGTGCATATTCTCTTATATTATTTTTTTTCAAGTGGGAATGACAACTCTACTCTATGTGTTTGTTGAGTTGGCTTTCAAAATGAAAAACTTGGTAGTTTGGGCTACAAATACATGAAAAAATCCATTTTCTAAAACACCTTTCAATATCTTCATTTTTGAAATTAATTTTCTATATGCTAGAAAAATCCATTGTCCAAAAAAACTATAAACAAATATAAAGTTGACTTTGCAAATTCCAAATATATATATAAATATATATATATATATATATATATATATATATATATATATATATATATATATATATATATTGTTTAATTATTGTTGTTTAATACATTTTTCTATAGGTTAAACAAATCCACATGAAACTATAGACACATATAGAATTGATTTTGCAAATTCCAAATATATATATATATTTTAAATAATATTGTTTAATATATTCTTGTCTATTTCAAAAGCTTAAAATACACATATACTCCATTTTATTTTTGCTATAAAATTTTTTCCCTCGATCATTTTAATATATATATATATATACAAGTTCACTAGCAAAAAACCTTATAATTCAAAAATTATAAATATTAAAAAATAGCTAGGGAAATTCTTTTTTTATGAGACATATATTATATCTTTCATGAAAAATAGACAGCATTGTTGAGATTTTCTGTTTGTAGCAAAATAGGAAAAATCTCAGCTGATGACAACAATAGGAATTTAGTTCCTAGATTAACTCCAGGTTGTTGGGAGGGAGTTAATGCCTCCTATATTTGATGTGAGGGAGTTAATGAGGCTGTTAGATTCTCTATGCTATATAACAGGCAACCATTCGGATGGTTTGCTAAGAGGGTGAGAGTTTTGTGAGGATTTCTTGATGTAATCTCCAATTTGATTAATAAATTCCTGATGCCTATGTTTGGTGGACGTAGCCCAGATTGGTTGGGTGAACCACGTTAAACTCTTGTGTTTATGTGCTTGATATTCTGCTGTGTGTTTATTTAATTTTGCTGTGCACCTGGACCAACAATTGGTATCAGAGCATGTTGGAGGTGGAGCGCAGCTGAGCGCTGGTCGTGCTGATAATCGCTGTAAGGCGTGGAGGTATTCCGCTGGAGCGCTGGTGCGTGGACTGATCAGTTTGGTGCTGCGTTGATCTGTTAGCGCTGGCGGACTGTGCTGGTGGTTTGCTGTTGTGTGGTGCTGCCTGAAACTGGTGCGTTCACAGCCTCCGTGCGCTGAGTAACAGTATGTTCATTATTGTGTGGAGCCTGTTTCATAACATATTACTGGTGCATAGTTGAACGCATATGGCTGGTGCATATTTGAATTGAGTGGTGCGTATTACATTGTTGGTGTTTCATATTAAATGGTGCGTATTACATTGCTGGTGTTTCATAACATATTACTGGTGGATTAATATGTTATATGGGTGAACGCATTACTTGTTATTGCCAGTGCCATGTTCTATGCTAATTCATGAATAGAATGTAGACGGTTGGATACACACTCTGTATTATTTGGGTACACTGTGTTACCAACGCATAAGAGCGTCCTAAGAATTTGATCTCTGTATCTGTTAGGGGAGTGAGGGGCGGAAATAAAACCTTGATTCTGATTTTTTAAAAAGAATGTTATTGTTTTTCTTTGAAGAAATTCAACTGGAATCTTCTTTTCCGTTGTAAAATTTTATTGCTCCAAATTCTAATCCAAAGATTCCCCGTGAACAAGTTGAACGTAGACTTCTTGTTTGGATAACCAATGCAAACAATACCTGCGGCAGTTTTGAGAATGCAAGATGCTCTTTGTCAAGGATAGCAGAAAATCGTTCATGCTTTTATTGTACAAGTATAAGATGTTGTCACATGTTGTTGATTGATGGTTTTAATCAATGAAATATTTACATTGGCAATAGGCAAGCAACGCATTGATGCTGAAATATATGCGTGCACACAACCTGAAAAATTAAGAGAGACACGATGGATGTCAGAGATTAAAGCGTGAAGATTAAAAACATAAGAATTTTTTTTTTTTGTGTGATGTGCAAAAGGGAAGTTTTTTTTTTATTGTGTAAAAACAAAGGCATAGGCAATTTTTTTTATTGCTGGTTGGATATTGGAGATTATTGTGTTTTTTGTTTGATACAAATGGCGAAAACTCAAAGTGCCCGGTTTGAAATTGAGAAATTTAATGGCAAGAATAATTTTGAGATCTGGAAGGTAAAGATGCACGATCTGCTGGTTCAACAAGGTGTGGCGAAAGCACTATTGGGGAAAAACAAAAGGCCTCCTTCCATGACGGAGGATGAATGGGATGAGATGGACGATAGAGCTCTGAGCGCAATTCGGTTATGTCTGGCGGACGATGTTCTGTTCAACATTGTGTCAGAAAAAACCGCCGCAGGCTTGTGGTCGAAGCTTGAGAAACTCTATATGACGAAATCTTTGACAAATCGGATTCTCCTGAAACGGCAGCTTTATGGTTTGCGGATGAAAGAAGGTACCTCAATTGCTGATCACCTGAATGTTTTTAATACCTTACTGGTGCAATTAGACAGTCTAGATGTGAAATTTGATTCAGAGGATAAGGCAATAACTCTATTATGTTCTTTGCCTGAATCCTGGGATCACTTTGTTACTTCCATAAGCTTTAGTACATCAGAAATCCTTGAGTTTGACGATGTTGTTGGAGCCTTGTTGGCTGAAGAGACGAGGAAGAGGTCGAATGCAGACACCTCTACATCAGAGGTAATGATGGCCAGAGGTCGCTCAAGAGAGAGACACTTCGGGGGAAAGCATAGCGACTCTCGCTCAAAGTCCAAAGGAAAGAAGCCAAAGGTGAAGTGCTGGCATTGTGGCAAGGCTGGACATCTGAAAAAGGATTGCTGGAAGCGAAAGCAGGCTGCTAAAGAAGGCTCTTCGACAGAAAAGAAGGAAGCCAACACCACAGATACAGGTTCAGTATCTGGTTCAGGTATGAGTGATGAGGTATTGTCTGTTAATGTTTCAAAACATGATCAACATTGGTTGTTAGATTCCGGGGCATCTAACCACATGTGTATACATAGAGATTGGTTTAAAACATATAGATCAGTTGATGATGGAGTCGTGTACATGGGTAATGATGTCACGTGCAGTATTGTTCTAATAGGAAGTGTACAACTACAAATGTTTGATGGCACAACCAAAATGTTAACTGATGTGAGGCATGTACTAGATTTAAGGAAAAATTTGATTTCATTAGGAGCACTTGATTCAAATTGATATAAAACTGTAATTCAAGGTGGAGTCATGAAAATTTACAAAGGCATCTTACTAGTTATGAAAGCTAAGAAAGTAGGAAATCTATTTTAGTCAGAAGGTAGAACTGGGTCAGATCATGTGTCTGTGTCTGAACATGACAATAGTTCCATTCACTTATGGCATCAAAGATTGGGGCATATGAGTGAAAGAGGATTGAAAATTTTGGCTGACCGAAAGTTACTTCCTAATCTAAGATCTGGAAAATTGGATTTCTGTAAACATTGTCTGTTTGGTAAACAAAGTAAACAAAAGTTTAAAACAGGCAAACATACTAGTAAAGGCATACTTGATTATATCCATTCAGATGTTTGGGGTCCAGCCCCTACAGCGTCATATGGTGGCTCGTCATATTTTGTGTCATTTATTGATGACTTTTCTCGGAAAGTATGGGTCTACATGTTGAAAAAGAAGTCTGATGTTTTTACAGTTTTCAAGCAGTTTAGAGCATTGGTAGAAAACAGCACTGGTAGAACAATAAAGTGTTTAAGAACTGACAATGGTGGTGAGTTTACTTCCAAGGAGTTTGACAGCTAATTTAAGGATGCAGGGATCGAGAGGCATAAGACCACGGTTTATACTCCTCAACAAAATGGAGTTGCTGAACGCATGAACAGGACTCTTCTAGAAAGAGCAAGGTGTATGCTGAGTAACGTCGGGTTGCAAAAGGAGTTGTGGATGGAAGCAGTGGCAACAGCTTGTTATGTGATAAATCGATCTCCATCAACAGCAATAGGCTGCAAGATTCCGCAAGAGGTATGGAAAGGACACCCTTGTGACTATTCTAAACTCAGAGTGTTTGGTTGTGATGCATATGCTCTAGTGCCTAAACATCAGCGAACTAAATTAGATCCGAAATCGAAAAAGTATGTCTTTGTTGGGTATGGTGATGGAACAAAGGGATTTAGATTGTGGGATCCTACTACCCGCAAAATCATCATCAACAGAGATGTAAAGTTTGATGAATCCTCTCTTGTACAGTTAGATGTAAATAGTAGATTGAAACAGGATGATGTATCTGATTTCCAGAATATTCAGTTTGACGGCATTTCTAATGATAGTCATAACGACCATAGTTCAGATTCTAGTCATGAACAGGTTTCAGAATCAGATTATGAACAGGGTTCAGATGGAGGTCATGAACAGGTCTCAGATGGCGATCATGAAGAAGTTCCTACAGATGATAGATAGCCAATTGTGGAAGCACCAGAAACATTCTTAAGGAGGTCTACAAGGATCAAACGTCCTCCAAGAAGGTATGATGATTATGTTACTTCAGTTGCTTTGATCGCTAATGATGATGAACCTTTGTGTTATCAGGAAGCTGTAGAAGGTTCAAATAGTGACAAATGGAAAGCAGCCATGAAGGAAGAAATGATGGCCTTAGGTAAGAATGGTACGTGTGATCTGGTTGAACTTCCTAAAGGCAGGAAAACTGTGGGATGCAAGTGGGTGTTCAAGGTGAAACGGGGTGTGAATGATACAGAAGACAGGTACAAAGCGAGACTGGTTGCAAAGGGGTTTTCTCAGAAAGCTGGCATAGACTTTCATGAGATATTTTCACCAGTGGTTAAAATTGTTTCAGTTAGAATTGTGTTAGCATTAGTGGCTTTGTTTGATTTGGAGTTGCAGCAGTTAGATGTTAAGACTGCATTTCTACATGGTGACTTAGATGAGGAAATATATATGGAACAACCGGAAGGGTTTGTTCACCATCGCAATGAGAAATTTGTCTGCAGGCTCAAGAAGTCATTATATGGCCTGAAGCAGTCGCCTCGGCAGTGGTATAAGAAGTTTGATTCTTTCATGCTGAGTCAGAAATATGTTAGAAGCGAATATGATCATTGTGTTTATTTTAAACAGTTAAATAATGGCATGTTCATTATCTTAGTGTTGTATGTTGATGATATGCTTTTAGCAAGAAAAAGCATTGGAGAAATCAACAGGTTGAAGACTCAGATGGCAAGGACGTTTGATATGAAAGATCTAGGAGCAGTAAGACAGATTTTGGGCATGGAGATTTTCAGAGACAGGAGCAATGGTAAGCTGTGGCTATCACAATAGAAGTATGTTGAGAAAATACTTTTGAGGTTTGGTATGAATAATGTGAAGCCTGTGTCAGTCCCTTTAGCTTCCCATTTTAAGCTTTCTTCGAGTTTATGTCCTAATACAGATGAAGAAAAGGATTATATGTCTCGAATTCCATATGCCAATGTAGTAGGGTGTTTAATGTATGCGATGGTTTGTACTCGACCAGATATTTCACATGCAGTTGGGGTTGTCAGTAGGTACATGGCAAATCCGGGTAAAGAACACTGGTCAGCAGTGAAATGGGTGCTTCGGTATTTGAGAGGCACAAGTAGTTATTGTATCTCTTACAATAAGAGTAGTGAATTTGTTTGCGGATATGTTGATTCCGATTTTGCAGGTGATTTGGATAAGAGAAGATCAACTTCAGGGTACGTCTTTACTCTTGCAGGTGGAGCTATCAGCTGGATGTCAAAGCTACAGAATATTGTTGCTTTGTCCACTACTGAAGCAGAATACATTGCTGCTTCTCATGCTTGCAAAGAGGCAGTTTGGTTGAAAGGTTTGCTTGGTGAGTTTGGTAGGTTACAGGACAACATCAGGTTACTTTGTGATAGTCAAAGTGCAATACATTTGGCTAAGAATCCGGCCTATCATAGTAAATCAAAGCATATTCCAATTAAGTACCATTTTGTAAGACAGGTTATCACTGAAAGGGGAGTCTCTCTTGAAAAGGTGCATACAAAGGAGAACTGTGCAGACATGTTCACGAAACCAGTTTTGTTGGAGAAGCTACGCTGGTGTTTGGCTTCTCTTGGCTTGCAGAAAAGATAAAATAATAATAACAGGGCATCAGGTGAATTATTGTCAAGGTGGAGATTGTTGAGATTTTCTGTTTGTAGCAAAATAGGAAAAATCTCAGCTGATGACAACAATAGGAATTTAGTTCCTAGATTAACTCCAGGTTGTTGGGAGGGAGTTAATGCCTCCTATATTTGATGTGAGGGAGTTAATGAGGCTGTTAGATTCTCTATGTTATATAACAGGCAACCATTCGGATGGTTTGCTAAGAGGGTGAGAGTTTTGTGAGGATTTCTTGATGTAATCTCCAATTTGATTAATAAATTCATGATGCCTATGTTTGGTGGACGTAGCCCAGATTGGTTGGGTGAACCACGTTAAACTCTTGTGTTTATGTGCTTGATATTCTGCTGTATGTTTATTTAATTTTGCTGTGCACCTGGACCAACAAGCATTGTTATGAAAACTCAAGTTTGAAATAGTAATACACACTTTTTTTTATCAATACAAATATATACTTAGAAATCTTTAAGAGATCGTGATTACCTTACATTCATCTATAACAAAGGTAATACCTAAACTATCACTTCCAACCTTGATTATGTTCTACATGTAAAGGAAACAAAACTTTTACCAACATTTATTTAAACCATAAAATGTAAAGGTTAAAATCATATTGATCATATTTATTTAAACAATTTTTTCTATGCTACATATCGAATGATATTGCAATTTTTTGTGCTGTTATAAGAACTCCCTTGAAATCAAATTTTCAATCCGCTTCAGCATTAAGTTAACATTTGGCTTGAATGTCACCTGCAGTTGCTCAATACATTCCATCACTAATTGTCGACTTGTCAATACTTTCCTAGCCTTCATTGTCCGAATTATTGCAGCATCGATGGCATGGCATCTATGGCCATCTACAACCTCGCTGACTTTCTTCTTTTCACCTATTTGTGGAAATGAAATGTTAATCCTAGCAGATTTGCATGTGAATCTACCGTTGAATTCAAAATGATCAGTTTTGGCTATTGTTTGTGTCACCGACTCCTTTAAAATAATATTGTACTTTCCACGTACAATTGAATGAAGCAGTCTAATAACATCCTCCTCTGGCAAATTTAATTGTGAACGGATTTATTCACAGCTCAACCCTTCGAATCATTGAACAATAAAAGCAGCGCTGCCTGGATTGTTGATACTGCAATTTCTATTGGCTTAGTGTCAAAGTTTCCTATAATTTTACAATTTCCCAAACAATACATCCAGTAAGTTTACGATGCTCATATTTTCTAGAATAAAAGCCTTCATACGCCCTAATGCATTTAAGAATTTCCGCTGGTGGATTGACGTTGAATAACTTGTAGGTTGGCCAGAACCCATTATTTAATACTGTAACAGTCAACTCTATTCCAGGATGCACGTATGAATAATCATCAAGATACTTGTTGAAATCAAGCTGAGCCTCCCTTGCCAGTGTGAAATCATTTACCATGCCCTCCATCTTTGAGTTTCGCTGGAAACCACATTCATGCTTTATCTTTGACCACATGGCTCGTTCATGACTGTTGTTTGCACTTTTAGGTTGTAGTAATCTGCAAGCTAGCTTTTTCACAAAATAAATCTCTATCACTAACATGCTGAAGATGATTCAGATAAAAATCAGATTTTGAATTAAATGGAGTTGTGCTCACAGGGAGACTGCACCCAAACAAAGAAGAGACTCTCTCTCCATTCACTCTATTTCACATCAAATGAATATTACAATATTAAATACATCACTGAAAATTAGGTAGTTATGGACAACCTCCTAAACTCTAGGAACTAATCCTAAACTAAGGAGATGTGTTACAACCATATAACCATTTCTTCATTATTTTTAACTCCCCCCCCTTAATGGAGAAAGGGTTATTCTGCACTCCTAACATTCCTCTAGATAACTCAAACTTTACTCGCCCTAGAGGCTTAGTAAAAATATCAACTAAATTATCACAAGTGTTACAATACTCCACACATATTTCTTTTGACTGTATCTTTTCTCGAACAAAATGAAACTGAGTGTCAATATGTTTAGTATTTTTATGGAAAACTGGATTGTAGGCAAGATTTATTGTGCTCTGGTTGTCAGTTTTGATGCTGGTTGCTTCTTTCTGTCCTTCACCTGCATCGCTGAGCAATCTCCTCAACCAGATAGCTTCGCATGCAGTTGCACACAATGCTTGGTACTCAACTTCACATGATGATAGTGCTACAGTACTTTGTTTTCTGCTACTCCATGAAATAACCCCGGATCCAATACTAAATGCGTAACCTGTGATGGATCTACGATCATCCAGGTTACCTGCCCAATCAGAATCTGAATAACCTGCTAAAGTAACATCAGAAATGTCAGTGTATAAAATACCATAATTACAAGTACCACTAAGGTACCTCAACACACATTTTGCTGCAATCCAGTGACTTTCAAGTGGTTTGGACATAAACTGGCTTAGCACACTAACAGAATATGCCAGATTAGGTCTAGTTGTCGTGAGATATACCAAAATTCCCACTAGTTGTCTATACAAAGTGGCATCCACCTATTTTGTGCCATCGTCACTGCTTAACTTGAGATTCTACTGCAATGGTGTTGCTGTTGTTTTGCATTGTTCCATTCTGAATCTTTCCAACACGGTTCTGGCATACTTTCCTTGAGTTAAAAAAGTTTGACCAGAATCTTTCCATACCTCCAAACCTAGGCAATAATGAAGATCTCCAATGTCTTTCATTTCAAATACGTGTGACATTTGCTGCTTGATTTCTTTGATCAAATTATTTGCATTTCTTTTATGATCATGTCATCCACATACAAAGAAATCAAAATGATTTGCCTCTGTTTATTTATCTTGGTATACAGGTTTGGATCGTTGAGGCTCCTATGAAAACCATGTTGTATAAAAAATGAATCAATTTTATCATACCATGACCTGGGTGCTTGTTTCATACCATAAAGTGCCTTATGCAATTTACACACTAAATGCTCCTGCCCCTTTTTCACAATACCAGGAGGTTGTACTAAATAAATTTTTTCCTTTAATTCTCCATTCAGAAATGCAGACTTAACATCTAGCTAGTGTAGCTTCCATTTATGTTTTGTTGCTAAAGAAATTAGCATTCTAATTGTATTTAATTTAGCTACAGGGGCAAAGGTGTCATCGAAATCTATTCCTTCTTGCTGTGAGTAACCCTTTGCTACTAGTCTAGCTTTGAATTTTTCTACACTCCCATCTGCATTTATCTTTGGTTTATACAGCCACTTACATCCTATGGGGGTTTTTCCTTCAGGCAACTCAACTAAATCCCAAGTATGGTTTCTGTATATTGATTCAATTTCCTCATGCATTGCAGCCCTCCATGCATCTGATTTACTTGCTTCTTCATAATTTGCAGGTTCTACAATGTTCAATATTTTAGACATTAAAGCATAGTCTCTCAATTTAGCAGGTAGTCTAGTCTTCCTACCTGATCTCCTAGGTAGAGGACTTACCTCAACTCTATTTGTTTCAGCGCTTTCCGGGCTTGCATCATCACTTATTATACTATCTGCTGCTTCTTCTTCCTGTTTTTGCTGCTGCTCCTACTATTCATCTTCTTCACTGTTTACTTCTATTAACAGTGGAATGTGGCTATCACTGTTAGAATCTTCCTTTCCATCTTCAGCCTGTTCATGAAAAATAACATCTCTGCTTGCAAAAACTTTATGAGTGACAGGATTATATAGCTTGTATGCCTTATACTCAGTGCCATATCCAATAAATATACATTTCAGAGCTTTGGGGTCTAACTTCTTCCTATCTGCTTTTGGTATATGAGCATAAGCTTTTCATCCAAATATTCTTAAATGACTAACTGTTGGCTTGAGTCCAAACAATGCTTCAAAGGGGGTTTTGAAGCCTACTTCTGTCGAACTCCACAAGGGTTCTGTTCTTCTGTTCTGCTACTCCATTCTGCTATGGAGTGTGTGGCACTGTGAATTGTTGCATAATCCCATGCTGCTTGCAGAAGTTCATGAACTCTCCCAACCTGTATTCTCCCCCTTGGTCCGAGCGGAGAATCTTTATCATTTTTCATGTTTGGTTCTCTATCATAGATTTAAACTCTTTAAAGTACCGAAAGGCTTGACTCTTTTTACTTAGAAAGTACACCCATGAAAACCTAGTGCAATCATCTGTAAACAACAGAAAGTAATATGCTCCTCCTAAAGGCCTAGTTTGCATAAGTCCACAAATATCTGTATGCACTAGTTCTAGAATGTCTCTTTCCTTTCTGTTGACATGCAAAGGGAACTCTTCTCTATGCAATTTCCCTCATGCACATCCATCACATTCCAGCTTGGCATTATAAAAAACAGGGATTCCATCAACCATACCTTTCTTCTGAAGTAAGATTAGGTCTTGCAAATTGAGATGTCCAAATCTCTGATGCCAGAGATTTTCGACTGTTGATCCAGCTACAACCATTGCTTGTCGTGGCATGCTCTTTGCATCCAATCTGTACAAATTCCCCACGCGCACTCCTGTTACAACTATTTCCATCTGGCTATCCTTAATGACACAACCATTCTTAAAGAATTGCACCTGCATGTCCTGGTCTGTAATCATTGAGACAGAGATCAAGTTTTTCTTAATTCCTAGAACATATAATACATTTTTAAGATGTTTAATGTCGCCACTAGGTAGCTTCACAGGAATATCTCCATATCCTTTGATCTCATACCCACTGTCATTTCCTAGATAAATTTTTGATCCACATGCAGATTCTTCAAGAAATTCAAAACAGTCCTTCTTACCGGTCATATGTGAGGATGCGCCAGAGTCAACATACCATATGTCATCCTCATCTCCCTTTGATGCTGAAAGAGCACAATCTACTGTGAATAGTTGAAGATCATGGCTGTGGTCCTCCTCTTCTCTAGCAAAACACCCCTGATGTCTCCTCTGTTTGCTTCTTCTTTCATCGGCCTGCCGCTTATAACATTCTTTAATCTGATGATCAGGTTTACCACAATAAAAACATCTCTTAAAATTATCAGTCATACCTCTGAATGATCTCTTTTGAAAAGAGTTGGCCCCTTTCTGCTGCTGCTGCTGCGGTTGCTGGTGTTGGTGTTGGTGTTGATGCTGGTGCTGATGCTACTTTCCTCTGTACTGTCGCCTCTTCGCCATCAGAGCAAGGTCATTGCTCTGAGTTTTCAGATTCTATCATCGCTCCTCCTCCTGGAGCAGAATCACTGTCAGCTCATCAAATGAAGGGGCTTTCTCCCTTGCTGACAGTCTTGTGATGAATGTCTGTATTCATCAGTCATTCTGTTCAATGTAAGTGTGACTAGATCTGAGTCGGACACCTTTTCTCCAATAGCTCCTAGTTTGTCACTCAGATCCTTGACTCTGGCCATGAATCCAGCAACGGACTCATTCTCGTCCATCTTCAATGAAAACAGCTTGTCTTTGAGTGCCAGAACACGATTTGTATTCTGTGTCTCGTACAAGTTCTTGATTGTTGTCCATATATCAACGGCCGACTTAGAATCTCTGGTATGTGGGATAATATTGTCCTTAACGAACATCTTCGGTATAACTTTTGCTTTCATTTCTCTTTTATCCCAATCTTGTTCTCGGGTCACTGTTCCAGATCTCTGCTCATTTCCCTCAACGATCGACCATGCATTTACGCTCTCTAGCAAAGTTTACATTTTGAATTTCTAGTTGGAGAAATTTGATCCATCGAGTTTGCCAGACTCGTGGAGATATGATTCTATACTGTTATTCATTTCTATCCAACTGAACACTCCAATCAGCCACCACTGGGCAAGTTGGATTTGCTACCACTGAACAAATTAGGAACTTCACTGTGCCACCACCGGGCAAGTCCGATCTGCTGTCACCGAAAAAATTAGGGACTTCACTGTGCCATCACTGGGCAAAACTGATCTGCTACCACCGAAGATCAACAAACAAGCTCCAACACGCCACCACCGGGCAAAGGCGATCTGCTTCCACCGAGCAGATCGAGGAGCTGCACTGCGCCACCACTGGGCAAAAAAAAAAAAAAAAACCGATCTACTTCCACCGAGCAGATCACAGAGCTCTGATTCGCCACCACCGGGCAGGTCCGATCTGCTACCTCCGATTAGATCAAGGAATCTCAATTTTCCACCACTGGGCAAATCAAATCTGCTGCCACCGAGCAGAAATCTCCACGTGCCACCACCAGGCAACTCCGATCTGCAACAAAAAATTGCAGATTTTCAGAGAGAAAGATGTTGGCTCTTTGGCGCTCTGAACAGCCACGAATCCGCGCCAATTGCAGAAAATAAAAATTTATGAAGTGCACAGAAATTGGCGTGATTAACAGCCATGAATCCGCGCCAATTCAGTTACTTTTTACCTGGCGCGCTTATCAGACTCAAACCCGCGCCAATGGGCGCATCTGTTCACAAAAAAATCGCGCCAGTCGCTTGTTCTGTTCTGTATTGGCGCGACTGTCTGCCAAAAACCTGCACCAACTGCTGCTTCTTCTGAGAAAAAAAAAATGTGCTCCAACCATTTCTTCGGCTCAGAGATGATCAGTCATCTGAGACGCTTCGCTCTAGGTGTTACTGCAGTTCCACCTAATCACACAGATACATTTACATGCTCTCCTACCACTACAGATATGTAGCTAATGAGACATCCCTAAAAAAAAATTTGAGGCTATCTCTACCCTGAGCTCTGATACCAAGATAAAAATCAAACTTTGAATTAAATGAAGGAGTTGCAGCTCACAGGTGTGTACAACACCTGGAGGCTGCACCCAAAAAAAGAAGAGAGTCTCTCTCCGTTCACTCTACTTCACATCAAATGAATATTACAATATTAAATACATCACTGAAAATTAGGTAGTTGTGAACAACCTCCTAAACTCTAGGAACTAATCCTAAACTAAGGAGATGTGTTACAACCATATAACCATTTCTCCATTATTTTTAATTGATTCGCCGCCTTTTCAAGAATACCCTCAATATGATCATCACTTATTTTCACAAAACCGCTCTGTTTAAGCACGATGTCACAAAATGTAGCCAGAAACTCCACACATGTGCTTTCTTCAACTTTTTAATCACATATTACTTTAAATGCGCCCCTGAAGGCTTTATAAAATATACCCGCTTCCTTGAAATGCATCCGCAACGTAGCGAATACACTTACCATGCAGTTCAATAATCTTCTCCACAAACTCATGTGCTGGAATGTCATCTATATGACTTCCGTCTGCATTATTCTTGACAACATCTTCCATCCATTTAAATAATTTTATTCTTTGGTTGATTACATGTTGTTTAAGAATATTTGCAAAAGGTTCCAAGCTTTCTCATTCTAGAAAGATAGTCTTTCTTCTCGTTTGTAAGTAAAACATGACAACCCGAATACTCATTTTCCAAAAGTTTAATATAATAGAGGGAGAGGATTTCATTTTCTACTTTCTCTAATAAATTATGCTCAGTGCTAGAGTGCAAATAATGAGCAACTCTTTCTTTCTCACATCTGAAACATTCTTCAGCCTTTCTCATATAGTCAGGACATGAATTCTCTAATATCCATATAGAAGCCTTCCTAGAGTAGTAAGCTCCAGTCTCTTCCAAAATGGGAAATTCAAAGTCTTTTTGGTAGAAATCTGTGCGATCCGTTCCCATCTCCACAAAAAAATCCACAATGTTTCTCAACAAAGAGCGATCAATTTGTTCTTGTTGGGAATTTTCTGGTAATTCCAAAACAAATCACTGAACACAGAGTAATACTTTGTTTTTGGCACAGGATCTTTAAAACAAGGAAGCTTAAAATAGATTGCTGGAGAAGCTCAGAGTTTTTCACCCACATAAAAACTTTATATTCATTAATAAACTACCTAATACAAACTTCATCCTCTTAACAGAGGGATTCACCAAGAACTTAAAAAAAAATTACTTTGTCTCTTTTAGAAATTTTACACTACTTTGTGTAAAAATTTCTTTTACATTTACCACTGTAAATAATAAAAAAAAATTACATGGATTTACTGCTGTAAAAGAAATCCCTTACATATGCTCTGGTGTGAGTTTCATTTCATATGCCCAACAACAAAAAAAATTACAATACATTCGCACTGTTGTGCGTTACGCTTCGCTTTTCAACGAACACCTAAACAAGCTTCACGCTGCTGCATATTACATTAAGAAACAATCTGCCTCTACATACAAAATGTTACACTGCTGTGTAATGGTTTTTTACTCACACGCTGTTGTGTGGTTCACTCTTTTTTTTCAACAAAAACAACGAACATTACATATGTACAAAACCAAAAGAAACATATTAAAATACGTTGACCTATTCCCATACTTCCGTAAAAATAAAAAATATTAAAATTAAAAAACTTTACCAACAATCTACGGACCGAAATAAATTGCATTAATTATTTTACTGGCAAACCGACGGTCAAACCCAAAACTTCACGTTAAGTTGAAATGGTGCAGGCCCATTGATTTAATCAAACGATTATCGCAATTTCCCCGGAGGTCCCATTTGCACAAACTTTACCTGCCGGGGGATTGGTGGTTTTGAAACCGTACTGTGGACATGCGTCGGCTGGTCAGTGTGATCGGAGCCTCCCCATGAAATACCACGCTGCGTGAAAGGTGGTGCAGGGAAAACCATGGTGGTTTTCCGGAATTAATACGCGGCAGTTGCAAATTATAATTTCAACACTCCCCTTTAATTTCAACTGCTGGGTTATCATTCATACCCAGACATTTCCTCAAAAATTCAAAACTTTTCTGGTCCAATGGTTTGGTCAGAATGTCTGCAACCTGTTCCTGAATCCTACAATGTTCTAAAACAATTTCTCCATTGCTTACCAAATCCCTGATGTAGTGAAACCTTGTATCAATGTGCTTCGTTCTCTTATGAAACACAGAATTCTTGGATAATGCAATAGCTGAGCTATTGTCACAAAAAATTACTGTTCCTTTTGCCTGCTCTTGACCTAAGCTCCTTAACATCCTTCTCATCCAAACTGCTTGACATGCTGCTGCTGTAGCTGCTACATATTCAGCCTCTGCTGTAGACATTGCTACAATAGGTTGTTTCTTAGAAGCTTATGAAATGGCTCCAAAACCCATGTGAAAAACATAACCAGATGTGCTTTTCGGATCATCTACACTTCCAAACCAATCACTATCAGTGTATCCAATTAAATCTGAACATTCTGAAGTAGTATATAAAATCCAAAACCTTTTAGTACCATTAACATACCTCAGAATCCTTTTTGCTGCCTACCAATGTGCTTCTTTTGGCCTCTCCATGAATCTGGAAATTAAACTAACAACATACATTATATCCGGCCTATTTGTAGTCAAATACATGAGGCTGCCAACTATGCTCTTGTACAAACTAGGATCAAAATCCTTGCTGCTGTCCTCTTTGCTGAGTTTTAATCCCATCACTGTGGGAGTGATTGCTGCCTTGCTGTCCTGCATATTGAATCTTTCCAACACCTCATTAACATATTTTTCTTGTGAGATAAAAATCCCATTTTCATTTTGATCTACTTCTATTCCTAAGAAGTATCTCAGCAAACCCATGCTAGTCATTTCAAATTCCTCTTTCATGACTATTTTGAAATTTTCAATGAGATATTTATCATTACCTGTGAAGATAACATCATCAACATATAACACAACAATTAGTAATTTACCATCTTTTTCTTTGATGTAAAGGGTGGGTTCTCCCTCACACTTTGCAAATTCATTTTCCAGTAGATAGGAATCTATCTTACTGTACCATGCTCTTAGTGCTTGCTTCAACCCATAAAGAGCTTTCTTCAATCTGCATACTTTGTGCTCTTGGCCTTTCTTTTCATAGCTTGGAGGTTGTTCAATGTAAACCTCTTCCATTAAAACTCCATTTAGGAATGCTAATTTCACGTCCATTTGGTAAAATTTTCACTTGTTCTGTGCTGCTATGGACAACACTGCTCTCATGGTTACCATTCTTGCAACCGGTGCAAAAGTTTCTCATAGTCTCTCCCATACTGCTGCTTATATCCTTTGACAACAAGTCTTGCCTTGTGTCTTTCTATTTTGCCTTCAGCATTACTCTTGGTCTTATAAACCCATTTAACTCCAATGACTTCTTTTCCTTTTGGTAGTTCAACTAAATCCCATGTCTTGTTTCTTTCTATGGCATTGATCTCCTCATCCATAGCTTCTATCCATTTCCTATCCTTAATTGCATCTTCGAAATGAATAGGGTCATCAACATGACAATATAAAGCAAATAAAGAGTTCATACCTTCATCATAAATGTCACTTAAATTTCTGAACTTCTTACCTCTTTCATTTGGTGTGCAAGTGCTTGAAGAAGCACTTGAATTTCCTCCTTGTGGTGTGCTTGGAGAAGCACTTTCATTTCTCCTCAAGGGTGTCTCTTGCTGTCCTTGTGTTGGCGCTGCTGTTTGGGGATGTATTTCAACCATCTCTTCATCATCTTCATCATGAGACAAACAGTTTTTAACATTCACTGTTTTCTCTATGCTTCCATCCCAAGCTTCCTCCTCAATGAATTGAACATCTCTGCTCACAAAAAACTTCTTGGTAGATGGGATATACAACCTGTAAGCTTTGGATTTCTCACTGTATCCAATGAAAATACATTTCTCCCCTTTGATGTCCAACTTCTTCCTTAGCTGATCTGGAATGTGTACATAAGCCACACATCCAAAAAATTTCATGTGGTTGACTCCTTGCTTTCTCCGACTCCATGCTTCTTCTGGCACTCTGTTCATGACTACTTTTGTAGGACACCTATTCAAAACATATACTACACACTGTACAGCTTCAGCCCAATAATCATTTGGCAAATGCTTTGCCTTTAACATACTCCTCACCATATCCATGATGGTCCTATTCTTTCTTTCAGCTACTCCATTTTGCTGCGGAGTGTACCTTGTAGTAAACTATTTGTGTATTCCATTTTCTCTACAAAACCATAGGAATTCCTTGGAGATATATTCACCTCCTCTGTCAGTTCTTAAAACTTTGATATGCAGCTCGCTTTGGTTTTCTACAAGTGCTTTGAAATTTCGAAATTTATCAAACACTTCACTTTTGTTCTTTAGAAAGTAAATCCAAGTTTTTCTAGTAAAATCATCAATGAATGTTAGAAAATATTGGCTGCCTGCTAGTGATGGAGTTTGCATTGGTCCACATAAATCTGAGTGGACAATTTCTAAGGGTGCTTTTGCCCTGATTCTTTTCCCTGATGGAAAAATTTCTCTGTGTTGTTTCCCCAAGATACAACCTTCACAAAGGCTGTCTGGTTTCTCTATCAATGGTAATCCTCTTACCATTCAGTTTCTACTCAACAAGTTAAGACCTCAAAAGTTGAGATGCCAAAATCTCAAGTGCCACAACCAATTTTCATCTTTCGGTTCGCTTTGGAAAGCCTCTTGGATAACGGTTGCAATTACTTCTTTATTTTTCAAATTTTCCTTTATCCTGAGAGGAAACATCCTGTTTCTTGTCATCTTCACTTCAACAATGCATATTTTGCTGGGTGCTCTATCCATGATGGTGCATACATCATTCTCAAAGAAAACATTGTACCCCTTTTGAACAAGTTGTCCAATACTTAAGAGGTTACACATCATTCCAGGAACGTAATAGACATCTGCTATGGTTTTCTTTTCACCTTTCTTTGTAAATATTTTTACTTCTCCTTTTCCCATAACAAAAATTTTACTATCAGTCCCAAGTGTGACCTGTGATTTCACATTTTGATCTAAAGCAAAAAATAGGGCTATGTTTCCTGTCATATGGTTGCTGCAACCGGAGTCTAGAAACCATATATCATCATTGTTTGTTTCAGCCATATTACAAGCTAAAAGCACATTATCTTGGCTGATATTTTCTCTAGTGATATTTGCACTTGATCTATTACTCATGTCATGCTGCTTCTTCCTACATTCATTTGCATAATGCCCATACTTTTTACAGTAATAACATTGGACATTGGATTTTTCATACCTTTGTCCTTGAGCATGATGTTTTCCACTTTGTTGGCTGCTGCCTTGGCCTTGGTTCTGATTTGGATTGCTGCCTCTTTCTTGAGCATTTGTTGGATTGTTTCTTCCACCTCTGTTTTGGCTTCTGCCTCTTCCTCTCTTGTTTCCTCTGCCTTGACCTCTTATTCTTCCAAAGGACATTTGGGTCTTGAAGGCTTGCTCTAGAGATGATTTTTCATTTCTACTCAACCTCTGCTCATGTGTTATCAGTGATGCATGAAGTTCATCAACTGAAAAGTTTGTGAGATCCTTTGTCTCTTCTATGGTGGTGACAATCACATCGAACTTTGAGGGTAGGACCCTCAACAGTTTCTCCACAATCCTCCTTGTTTCAAGAGTTTCTCCATGAGACCTTATCTATGTGACCAAACCAATCACATGTGTGAAGAATGAGTCAATATTGTCTGACTCCTTCATGCATAGATTCTCAAAATCTCTTCTCAACAACTGTAGTTTTGCTGTCTTCACTTTCTCCATGCCTTGATAGGCTGTCTTGAGAGTTTGCCATGCTTCTTTGGATGTCTTGGCTGCTGCTATCCTTGGAAACAAACTCTCATGCACTTCTTGATACAATAATACGAGGGCTTTTGAATCCTTCTTCTTATTTCTCTTCAACGGATCTTTCTTTGCCTGAGTTAATTTATTAAACTCATCTTCATCTCCTGGTTCTTCAAACCAATATTCAACAAGTTCCCATAAATCTTGTGAGGCAAATAAGGCTCTCATGGTTATTTCCCAATAGTCATAGTTTTTCCCATTAAACTGTGGGAGCTGAGTATTAAAAATACCCATGCTAGTGCTGGTGCTGGAGCCAGCCATTCCTTGCACTCTAAACTACGCTTCAAATATTTGACTGTGTATTTAAAATCACTGACTGTCTTCAACAGCTACACAAAAAAAACTTTGAGAAATAACTGGATCCTTTCTTGACTGAGAAGTTGCTGTAGCAAGAAGTCATTCCTTCAGTTTCTTTGACACCTTAAAAGAGCCTAGACAAGCTCTGATACACTGTTGGGAATTTTCTGGTAAATTCCAAAACAAAATCACTGAATAGAGAGTAATACTCTGTTTTTGCCACAAGATCTTTAACACACGGAAACTTAAAATAGATTGCTGGAGAAGCTCAAAGTTTTTCACATACATAAAAACTTTATATTCATTAATAAACTGCCTGATACAAACTTCATCCTCTTAACAGAGGGATTCACCAAGAACTTAAAAAAAAATTACTCTGTCTCTTTTAGAAATTTTACACTACTATGTGTAAAAATTTCTTTTACATTTACTACTGTAAATAATAAAAAAAAATTACATGGATCTACTGCTGTAAAAGAAATCCCTTACATATGCTCTGGTGCGAGTTTCATTTCATATGCCCAACAACAAAAAAAATTACAATACATTCGCATTGCTCTGCGTTACACTTCGTTTCTCAACGAACACCCAAACAAGGTTCACGTTGCTGCATATTACATTAAGAAACAATTTGCCTCTACATACAAAATGTTACACTGCTGTGTAATGGTTTTTTACTCACACGCTACTGTGTGATTCACTCTTTTTTTCCAACAAAATCAACAAACATTATATATGCACAAAACAAAAAAAAAACATAACAAAATACGTTGACCTATGCCCATACTTCCGTAAAAATAAAAAAAATTAAAATTAAAAAACTTTACCAACAATCTACGAACCGAAATAAATTGCATTAATTATTTCACTGGAAAACCGTGCAGTCAAACCCAAAACTTCACGTTAAGTTCAAATGGTGCAGGCCCGTCGATTTAATCGAACGGCTATCGCAATTTCCCCAGAGGTCCCATTTGCATGAACTTTACCTGCCGGGGGATTGGTGGTTTTGAAACCGTACTGTGGACACGTGTCAGCTAGTCGGTGTGATCAGAGCCTCCCCACGAAATACCACGCTGCATGAAAGGTGGTGTGGGGAAAACCATGGTGGTTTTCTGGAATTAATACGCGGCAGTTGCAAATTATAATTTTAACAGTTCTCCCCTTGCGCTCTCGATTAATTAACTCAATCACCACATTCTTCACATTAATCTTGATACCATGATAGACCAGGTCATGGAAACACATCAATCCAACTTTCACTAGCGAAACAAGGGAGTTTTTCCTCACGAAGTTTTGCACCAAAAAAGAGAACATATTTGACATGAGTTTAACCATCACGTTGTGATTTCCCCAACATTTCTCAAGTTCTTTCAAGAGAAACTCATCATCTACTTTTCCTAAAGCTGGCAATATTGTGTGAGCAATGTATTCTTACAATGAAATCTTGTACTTGAGGAACTCATCATCTACTTTCCCTAAAGCTGGCAATATTGTGTGAGCAATGTATTCTTGCAATGAAATCTTGTACTTGTCATAGAGTTGTTGTGCGTACATACAAGGAGGCCTTTGGGTGCACATTTTGTATACAGTTGTATAGATGTTTATGTACTCTGTTACAAGAACTCTTCTTATAAATCTACTTTCAGAATATTTATCAACTTTCGGATGTCATTCTAAATAATATCCCATCCTTCATTGAATTCTATAGTTCTATCTATTGACATCATCATCTTTTCCGAATTGGTAACTGCCCACCTTTCTTAGCCTTGAATTTTTGTCAAGCAACGTCTCCCAACATTACAGAGAGGTCTTGCCTTACACTCAGAAGTTCATGTAATTCACAAAATTGCCTCAATCTAAGTTGGAAAGTTAATGAGGTGGACAAGTCTCCTATATTCTCTTTGGTTGTTTCCATCAAGCCTCTGCATAACAATATATCCAAAAATGCTTCTTTTTCCTACATATTAATCACATTAGACCATGCAATATGAAAAACATCATTTAGTATTCTTATTCAAAATATACCTATTGATGGGCGCTATCAGCAGACCACTGAAAGTGGAAAAATATGGGAGGGTTGGTTACAACTTAGTAGAGATCAAAGAAATGGCGGTAGGTGGCACTACCTCTGGTATCCTGTAAAGCTTATTACCCAAAGTAATAATAAGAATGTGAGGCGTGGAATCATACAAAACATGATGCTTCCACAAGTATGGTTGGCCTAATGACACGTCATAAAATTAAAGGGGAGAAACAACACACAATACTTCATTTGTGAAGGGCTCGATGTTGTAAGGTAGACATTGTTAGTTAACGTGGAGAACTGTCCCTTCGTGGAGCCATATGATGGTGTACAATTGTGAGTGTGGTGTCGGTAGTAGGCCTAACCACTTCACAACTTCAATTGTCTTTTGGCTCTCACTGTCAATAATGAATGGTAGCAGAGAACCCTTCACTCACATTTGGGAGTGGAATAAACACTCCCCCTCTTCGGGATATTTGGGCTCAATATTTTGTACATTGGTGGTTGCGATGATGGCACTGGGATTTGCATATTTAAAATACTTCACCTTGTTGGTTCCCTTGTCAGGTTATGACTTAGAGTCAAAATATGCATCTGACCCTGAAGCTTTCAGCTCAACCATGAGTGACTATTTGGCGTGGCACTCATTTATGTTGTGAGTGGGGCTCTTGTGGAACTCACAGAATTTCCCTATGTCCTTCTTCATCTTCGTGGTGCTATTCTTTTCTTGTGTGTTCAATGGGTTGTCCTAGGTCATCCCACCTTGGCTTTGTCCTTTTTTCTATGGTTTGGGGGTGCCTTTTCCCTTCACAGGGCTAAAGTCTTTCTTCTTCTGTTTAAATTTCTACTCGATCATGATAGCATATTGGTATGCATCACCAAGGGAGGAGATGTCCAGGAACTCCATCTCTTCCTCAATGTATTTGTGTAGATATCCATGGTATTTGAGTACCAGATGCTGCTCAAAATCCTTAATACCCAATTCATACCAAGGGTATGAAAACTATTTGTGAACTCTGGCACATCTTGGTCCCTTTCTTGCCACAATGTGGTATATTTTTATGTGCTTATCTTTATAACTATCGACAGGGTAATATTGTTCCTTGACGACGTCTAAGAAAGAATTCGAAGTGGGTGCAACTAAAAATAGTGAGGGTTCCTTCTCATTCCTCTGCTCCAAATAGGTTTCCCACCAGACCTTGACGTGGGGGGCAGACTTGAGGAGTGAAAAAGTAATCTTTTCCCTATTGGAAAAATTATGGACTGAAAAATATCCTTCCAACATATTTAACCATCTATCTATGTCATTTACATCTAACAGCCATATAAACATAGAAATTTCAAAGTTAACTTCTATGTTAAAGGGCGCAATGCCTATGAAGTGACTACTAGATGAAGATGTATTGCCCACTGATACCCACTGCAGGATCTAGGAAATATAATCCATCATCTTTTCCATTTGTTGCTCGATGGACTCTTCGAGCAATATTTTGAAAGGATATCTTGCTCACTCAACTTTCTTTTCATGAGCCATGAGACGTTGTCGGGGTTGGCGAGGTCGGTCTTGCAAGGGTTCAACTAGTTCAAGTCCTCACTCCTTATACCTTGACCTTGTTGGGGACATGCACCAAAAACCAAAGAAAAAGCTCATTGCTTTGATACCACTAATCCAAATTTATGTAGGAATGAAATGAAATACAAACTTAAATAAAAACACATAGCTGCAATGAAAACTGAACTTCAATTAATTAATAACAGATACTGAAAACTGTTTACATGCATAATGGAAACAATCTAGCTCAGATGATCATAGCTTATCTCTGAGAAGAGATATGATAATACACGCCTTGTGAACTATGATACAGTGAGCCTTAGAGGCCTTTTTATTATTCAAAAACAATAGAAAAACCTAAACATCCGAAAACCTAAGCTTAGGAGATGAAGCGTCAAATGTTTATGGGCCCTATTGGGGTTAGTTGGTACATCAACTTCCCACGGTTGTAAATTTGGCATATGATCTCTGTTTGATGCATACGGTACCTCATTATAAAGATACATATGGGGAAAAATATCTCTATAGACCCCTACCACAAGGTATGGATTTGCCCACTTTCCAAAAAAAACTTTGTTTACCGCCTAAAAACGGCTCCAGATGTTTAGGACACGAAAAACTGCCAAAAATAATAAATTGTGCTACAATTAAAGAAATTGAAAGAAATAGTATTCGGAGTCCAAGTGGAATAGGTGGGTGGCCACTAGTATCCACCTAGATGAATGCTACTTACACATTGTCTCTCCTAAATGGTCTATGTCTCCTACACTAGTATTGGAAAAAAATAATTTCGATAAAACATTCATAATAGAATGTGATGCATTAAGACGAGAACTTGTAGTAGTATTAACACAAGAAGAGAGAAAATTAGATTTGGAAAGAAAACGATTCAAGGAAGAGATTTGATGAAATCTAAATATGAAAAAAACATGGATGCAATTTAAAGAGCGAGAAAAAAATATAATCAAAAGAGAAAAAAAATCGAGGATAAAACTTGAAAGGGTTTAATTTTGAAATAATCTAGAAAAGGTTGAAGGGAAATGTAGTAACATGTGCTCTTTATAGAATAGAAGAAGCCTAAAGTTTATATTCTTTTACATCTTGTATTCTTGTATGACTAGAATAATCTCACCATGAATGGAAAAATATCAATAGTACTAATAAAATATGTAATGTATAAAGTAACAGATGAATATGGAACAATGGGAATGTAAGGGCGATATACTTTAAATAAGGGTACAATATTTTTATGCATATAAGCATCAATCCAGGTAAATGCAAATGGGCATCAATCCATGATAACCATCAAAACAATCACCCTAAGATACATCTCACAATTTTTATATTAAATTATTATTATTATTATAAAAATAATTAGTAACGAGCTAAATAATATTACCATGGATATTCACCCCACATTATCATGGAAATTCTTAACTTGTAAATAACTTTGTTACAATACCATGGGCCAATACCATGGCTTATCATTACGACATGCCAAATATGACTAGTGTTGATATGAAAATTTCTTTAATTAATTAATTTGAGATAAAATAATTAAAATAATATAAATAACTTGGAGATAAATGTTTGATATCGTTAAATCTCCACCACCTACCTAATAATTATTGATAATTAAATTAAAATTTTGGAAGAGGTTTTGAAATAGACATGACTATCTACATAATTAAGAACGGAATAAATCACATATCTCCCTTACCATGGAAAGCGAAAAGATATGAATTTTTTAATATAAACCAGTGTAGATACATCATAACTTCAGATCTACCAAGGGCCGAGAAGGATCAAATATCTTTTCAATATAAAAGAGGTTTTCATTTCAAGAGATTTGATCCCTCTCAATGTTGTTAGATTTGGAGTTAAGATGGATCTACACTGGTTTTATGTTGACGATATCATTCATCTTGTTTTGTGTTGATAATATCATTCTTCTTGACAGAAGCCATGATGATCTCCAAAAGTAGCTTAAGATCATTCACGATTACTGCTCCAAGATGGATATGACTATTAATAAAAACAAGACTAAAGCTATGATAAATAAATCTAGAAATATTAGCCATGATAATTTCGTCTATGATAACAATTAATTGGAGTGGGTTTTTCATACAAATATTTAGGCATTGATGATCATCATCAACTCAAATGGAATTATAGCATTGAGGCTATTAGAGGTTGAAAAACTTATTATGATATTGAAAACAATTGTAAGTCGATTGATCTTTGGATTTGGAGTTAAGATAGGTTTCTCTTTGAGACTCTCGTCACCCCTATTATTTTATATGGTTGTGCGCTTTTGGGGTTGCATTATTTCTGGAGAATTGTGGAGGAATATTGAGCTGATCCAAAAGAAATTAATAACCTGAAACCTCAATATTAAAGGAAATATCAGTATCCTATCCTCTTGATTTAAGCTAGCCCTTCCCAATTGAAAACATGTCTATGTTTAGGTATCTAATGTATAGAAAGAAATTTACAATATGGAAAGCAAGACTTTCTGTAAAATTGATTCTAATTTTAGCCAAAACCCCCACCTCTCTCTCAAGCATCAATGTCATAAGGATGCGATTGTTGGCTCAATCATTGGGGGATAAAGAGGGAGATCATCTTGGGGAATAATGATAATATTAAAAATACTATTACCTCCAAATTTAAAGATAAGTTGTGGGATGATAAGGAGCTAGGGAGAAAAAGGAAGCTAAGGTACTATATGGTGATCAACCCCACTCTTGCTAACCAAAATTATCTTTTTTTCTTCGTTAGTGCGAAGAAGAAAATGAACATTGCAAAGATAAGAAGTAATTCTCATGAGCTTCGAAGTGAAACCGGGCATTGATCTATTCCCAAAACACCCCAAGGGGAAAGAATCTCTCACCTTTGTGATACCAAGAGGGCTGAAGTTGAAAAAGATTTTTTCTTGGATTGTTCGAATCTTACTCACATGCGTTGCCATTTCCAAAATGTTTTCCATTCTACCAACCGTCTTGACTTGTTAAGTCAACAAAACTATAATGATGCAGGAGGGTTTATCTTTCTTCTTTTTTATCATAGAAATACCACCAAAATATTTTCCATTCTACCAACCTTCTTGACTTGTTAAGTCAACAAAACTATAATGATGAAGGAGGGTTTCTTTTACTTCTTTTTTTATCATAGAAATTCCATATTAAAGGGTCACAATTATTTTTAACCTTTGATTATTTTTTGATTGAGCCTACATGTAAATGTTTACAAATATTTACACCACTACAACATCTTCTCTATACATGTTTTCTTTTAGATTTAATTTTAAAATGTAAACTAAAATTAAAATAAAATATTTATAAAATATCTTGATTTTGAAATGAGTTATGGTTTTTTGGGTGAGTGGTATTGATAAGCCATGGTACTAGCCCATGACATTGTAACAAAGCCTATTTACAAGTTAATAATATTCATAGTAAAATGGGGGTGAATATTCATGCTTAAGAATCTTGTTATATTGTCAATTTATTGTAAATATTAAGTTTAAATTGAAAACATGTTATAAAATTAAATTAAATTAAAATATTTATAGAATATTTTGATTTTGAAATGAGTTATGGTTTTCAAGCATGTGGTATTCATAAGCCATGGTATTGGGCCATGGTATCGTAACAAATCCTATTTAGAAGTTAATAATATCGAGAACATTTGTATAATAAATATTAAATTTTTATGTGCTTATCAATTAAATATAAATTTATAACTACTATTTATATTTTATACATTTTAATATGATCTATATATTATGATTTTATTTTGTCTAAAATATTGTTCATAATTTTACTAAAAATAAATAAATTTACAATATAATAAAATTGAATTGAAAAAATGTTTACATCTAACGCCTACACATCTATCTATATTGGGTTGTAGAGTGCCTCTCGATGCAATTACTTTATTTTTATATAGAGAAAAATAAAGTAATTGCATTGAGAGACACTTTACAACCCAATATAGGATAGATTTGTAGGTGTTATATGTAAACATTTGTTCTCTCAAGTCAATATTAAGTACAGAAGGAATTACATATATCCCTAATATTAAAAATAATAAAAAATATTACATTCAATTATTTTATCTTTTCCTATATAAAGTTGAATTGAAATTAAGGTGGAAAATTGAAGATTTTATTTATGACGAACATCAATTTTTTATCATTATTTCTAATTTGTTAATATTTACTATTTTAATATTTTTAAATGTAATGTTATATATGACAACATCTCCCTCATTGTGGGTTGTAGGGCACCTCTTGGAGCAATAAAGTTGATTTAAAATTAAAGTGGAAATTGAAGATTTTATTTATTATTGACAATGATAATTATCCATAATTAAACTGAAAATTTACCTAATAATTATTGATAATTACACCCTAAGGCATTTCCTTTGAGAAAGACTCCCCTCTTGTGCCATATTGTGTCATTGTGCACCATCAAATGACTTTCTTAGAAGATCAGAAGAATATGATCCAGTGGATTATTAAACCACCCCAACCACCCCAATTCATGGCCTCAACGAAAAGGACTATCTCTCTAAATTATAAACCACTAAATTCTAATTATGACATTGGTAGAGAAATGATTTTAGGGTCTTCTTTATAATTAATGGTTGCTAAGTTATCAAACCAATCAGTCTTCAGCTCAATCATTGAACCTTTGAAGCACATTCACTCCATTCTTGTGTTCATCCTCTCCTCGCACTCTGTTCAGAGTGAAACAAAATTTTCTCAGTATTTTCCTAATCATGATTTTCCTTCTCAACGAATGCATATTTTCTCTCCATGATGTAAATACCCTTCATAGGAAATTACTTGGTTTACTCGCTCACAATTCTTACGATGATTAACACGAAACCCTACTATACTCGAGAGAAAACGTTTTTAATGAAATTGAGATTCAAAAAATCTTTCGAGGAAAACCTCAAGCTCAAGGTTGAATTCCTGGAGAAGATCAGCCTCACTGGTCAGAAATTGCTGAAAACCCTCAATAGATGCCCTCATATTATTTCATTAAGTATTAGTCGTATGGAATGAGCGTTTGTTTTTTTACAGTCCCTGCTTGATCCAAAGCTAGGCCCCTTGGTTTTGAACCCAGAATCTGATGAAGTTACCCTAAAACATATTTCGAACCATAGCCTAACCATGTCTGTCACATATGCAAACCCTAGGATTTTATTGTCACCTACGGATAAAATCTTGGAGGGCCTTGCTAAGGATATCGAAGGGATGGGCATTGAGAATGTTAGGTCCCTATAATACTAGTGATGATTCCCCCATTACTATTTTCATTGTAGCCCTTATTGTTATTATTGTGCCCCTATTGTCCCCATATTGTTATTAGTGTGCCCTATAGAAACCCGCTATTGTTATTGTTGTGCCCTTATGTTATTACTGTTATGTCGACTTGATTATATTGTGACCCCTTAGATTCCTATATATAGAAGGTAGGTTTAGCCATTTGTATCATCCAAGAATTATTCATTTGTGCAATTTAAAGGAGGTTGTCTACTCGAAGAGGCTGAATTCTAAGGCGTTGATCTTTATTTTCTATCTTTTTGTGAGCTGGTTTCATAACATTTGGTATTAGAGCTTTGGATTCTAGGGTTTCGTCGCTCTAAATAGGTCATCGTGGCATTTTTGCGATAGCTTTTTTTCTGCGACGTTTCAGAAGCTAAAATAAACCATTTGAGCTGATATCATTCTGAACTTCGTGTCCAAATTTCATAGCCTATCTCACTATATTTTCGGAGATATAATCTGAGGAAGTTAGGGTTTTTGCAAACACCCGAATTACATTCCAAACAGGTGACCTCGGGAACTTGTGTTATGAGTATCAGATTGAAATTTAGTAAGAAGTTTAAAAAAGAGGACAACCTATAGTTTTCTTTATATCAGTTTCAGGTACTAAGGTCAAAATAGTGATACGTGACACTTCATACAAGTTCACTCTACTGAACTAGTCTATAATCAGCCCACTGTGGGAGATTCTGCATAATTCTTCCTTGGAGAATCCAATCTTGATCAGAATTGTGAGGTTAGAAAGAGGACTCAAAGGGCTATCGTAGGACACAATTTTAGATATTTGAGATCTGCAGTTACAAAGATACAATAGATTCAATATCGAGCTCTTACAAAGTGAAAAAAAGGTGTGTAGTTTTTTTTAAATTTTGCATAAGATTGGTTTGAAAAAATAGTTTGATGAATTCAAAGGGAATAGTGAAATTTATTAGCATTAATTGATGCCCCAAAGAAAGAAAATGGAAACACCTAGTAAGCAACCTGAAAGCTCTAGCATGACTCGTGAGAAAGAGGAAGAAATGCAACATGATATATCAAAATTATGAGACCAATTTCAACGAAATTCACCCTCACAAAACATAACTTAAGCCAAGATGAATGGTGTGAAATCTAATATGAATGGCGTGCAAGTTAATATGGATGGTGTGGAAGCTAAGATGGATGGAATGGAAGCTAAGATGAATGGCATGGACGCTAAGATGGAAGAATTGAAGATAAATTTGAATAAGTTGCTACAGGAAATGGTTACTAATGGTGAAAGAGTAGTAAAGGAAACTCATGACGAGAACAAAAGAAATTTTAATCATGATTTCATAGACTCTAATGTTGGATTAAAGACCCACCATGTTCCAAAAATTGATATGAGGAAATTTAATGGCAAGGATCCCGGAACATGGATACTACAGATGGAGCAATTTTTGGATCTCCATAATGTGCAGAACATACAAAAGGTACATATTACAACCTTATATTTGGAACCAAATCAGTTTGCATGGTATCGATGACTTTGCTCTCATAAACAAATTTTCACTTGGGAACTTTTTACGGAAGAAATGATAGCACATTATGAGGATACAAAAAGCAACACCTTTTTTAGCCAATTGATAAATCTCAAACAAAAGGGTTCTATGATGGAACACATTAAGGACTTCCAAAAATTAAACATAAGGGTAAAAGATATTCCAAAGGAACATATGATTGATGTGTTCATAGGGATTTTAAAGAATAATATCCAACATGAGGTTCGCCTTTGGGAACCTAATTCATTGGACAAGGCACTCAAGTTAGCCACAAAAATGTAAAGCAAAATTATGGCAACCAGCAAGCCTACCACTCACAACTATAAACATGGAAGGGTTGTTTCCCCTAGCCTTCCACAACTTACAAGTTTGACTCCACAACAATTGGAAGAAAAAAACACAAAAGGGCTTTGTTATAGTTGTGATAGAAAATACATTAAAGGTCATAAGTGTGCTGAGAAGAAATTATTCTACATAGATTGTGAAGAGGAGGAAGAAACGGAACAATAAATGTCAAAAGAAGAGGATATACTCCATGAAAAAACCCTAGATAAAGAAGAAATGAATCCGACCATATCTTGTAATGCATTGGCTCGAATTACCACTCCTCAAACTATCAATATAGAAGGACATATCAAGAAGAAAAAGGTAATAGTGTTGATTGATTTAGGAAGTACCCATAGTTTTATTCATTGTAAGATAACCAAGGAATTGAATTGCTTCCTATATCCAACACCAGAGTGTCAAGTGATGGTTGCAAGTGGAGGAACCATAAATTTCTCTGGAAAGTGCCATAATATCAAGCTATCCATGGGAGAATATGTATTGAATAGTCCAATGTTTTCCATTCCAATGGGTGGTGTTGATGTTGTACTAGGAGTCTAATGGCTACAATGCTTGGGTAAAATAGATTTTTATTTTCAAGAATGTTTCATGAAATTTTGTGCATAAAGAAAGGAAGTTGAATTAACAGGTATTACAGGGAAACCGAGAACGATAATTAGCTCTAATGGTATGAAAGAGCTTCTAAAGAAGGAACAACGAGGTGTAATTGCACCAAATTATGTTCGCTAGAGGTTCCCACATCGAAATCATCTATTTCTCCAGATCTCCAAAATGTCTTGGACAATCATAACAAGGTATTTGAGACTCCCAAAGGCTTCCCACATATTCGTGATCATGATCATGCTATTCATTTGATTCCAGGAGGTGTTCCTCCAAACATTAGGCTGTACAAATATCCCTATGCCCAAAAGTGTGAAATTGAACGTATGGTTGTAGAAATTCTAGACTCTGGTATAACTCAACCTACTCAAAGTTATTTCTCTACTCCAGTAGTATTGGTGCACAAGAAGGATAGATCATGGTGCATGTGTTTGGATTATAAGGAGCTCAACACACTCACTATTAAAGATAGATTTCCCATTCGTGTCATTGATGAATTATTGGATGAATTGCATGGATCAATTTACTTCACCAATTTGGATCTTCGTTCAGGATATCATCAAATCATAATGAACACTGAAGACATTCCGAAAACAACATTTATAACTCATGAGGGTCATTATGAATTTTTGGTCATGCCTTTTGGCCTTACCAATGCACCTTCTACATTTCAAAGTTTGATGAATTCCATTTTCAAACCCTTACTTAGAAAATTTGTGTTAGTATTTTTTTATGATATACTAATCTACAACAAGTCTTCGAAGGATCATGTTCAATATGTTGTCAGGGTGCTCAAACTATTGGAGGAGAAACAATTATATGCAAAAAGCTTCAAATGTTTCTTTGGAGTACAAGAGGTGGAATATCTTGGTCATATTGTATCTCATGAAGGTGTTAAGGTAGACCCTAGAGAAATTAAAGCCATTAAGGAAGGAAAATCCCCACATACATAAAGCATCTGCGAGTATTTCTCAGGTTGGCAGGGTATTATCGCAAGTTTGTTAAGAATTATGGGAGAATAGTAGGACCTCTAACAACAATATTGAAGAAAGATGCATTTTAATGGACTCCAGATGAAACAAAGGCTTTCTAACATCTTAAAGAGGCAATGTGCCAAGCATTGGTCTTAGCGATGTCGGACTTCACAAAAACCTTTATTGTGGAATGTGATGCTTTAGGAAATGGAATTGGTGTTGTTTTAATGCAAGATGAAAGAACCATTTCTCTCATAAGTTCCAATCAAAAGAAAGTATTTATACAAAGCTATTTATGAGAAGGAAATGTTGGCAATACTACATGCACTTAAGAAATGGCGACTCTACCTAATGGGAAGACACTTCATGGTAAAAATAGATCATGATAATCTTAAATACTTTTTAGAAAAAAGATTATCCTCTGAAGAGCAACAAAATGGGTCACAAAGATGTTGGGTTATGACTTTGAAATCATCTACAAAAAAGGGAAGCAAAATGTTGTGGCAGATGCACTCTCAAGAAGGGATGACGATGTGGAAACATTGTTGTGCACCATTTCTATTATCCAACCAGATTAGATAAATGAAGGGATGAATGGAAGAATGACGAAGAAGTGTGGGCACTCATTCAAAAGCTATAACAAGATCCCATTACACCTAATACATTTATCTGGAAAAATGATTCGTTATGGTAAAAATATCGCTTATACCTATGTAAGAATTCCCAAATCAAACAAAAGATTCTTATGGAATTGCACACTTCTCCCTTAGGAGGGCACTCAATATTTTTAAAAACTTACCACAGGGTTAAAAAGGAATTCTTTTGGGATGGCCTTAAATCGGATATTCAAAAGTTTGTGGTGGAATGTTTGGTTTGCCAACAAAATAAAGTTGAAACAATTAAGACCCCAGGTCTATTACAAACTTTATCCATTCCAAGCCAACGTTGGGAGGAGCTTTCAAAGGATTTTATCATGGGTTTACCCAAGTCCAAAGGAAAGAGTGTCATCATGGTGGTAATTGATAGAATTACCAAGTATACACACTTTTGTGCATTATCGCATCCATTTAAAGCCAATACAGTTTCTACTGCATTTATGGAAACAATTCAAAAGCTACATGGAAACCCAAAGATTATTGTAAGCGACAGAGATCCCATTTACATTGGAAATTTTTGGACAAAACTATTTTCCCTTCTCAGTACTCAATTAGCTCATAGCTCATCTTATTATCCTCAATCTAATGGGAAAACTAAGATAGTAAATAAATGTATGGAAGGATATATTTGTTGCTTTGTATCTAATAAACAGACACAACAAGTCAAATGGTTTCCTCTAACTGAATGGTGGTATAACACTTCCTTCCATACTGCAGCAAAAATGACCCCATTTATGGCACTTTATGGATATCGTCCACCATCCATCACATCATATTTAAGAGAAAATTATAAGGTTCAAGCAGTGGAACATCACATTGAGCATCAACAACAAGTTCTCCAACTATTAAAGGATAACCTCACGTTGGTGCAGAATAGAATGAAACAGTAGGCAAATAAACATCACGGCGAAAGAAGTTTTGAGGTAGGTGACTGGGTATTCCTACAACTACAACCATATAAACAAATGTCCCTCAAGCAAGCTAAAAAGGATAATAAATTATCACCAAAGTATTATGGTCTATGCAAGGTGTTGCAAAAGATTGGTACTATCTCATACAAATTGGAGCTTCCTGTAGCTTCCTGAGTGCGCCTAGTTTTCTATGTTTCATGTTTAAAGAAGGTTATAGGTGACAAGCTCCTAGTTCAAACAATATTTACAGAACTTGATGAGGAAGGAAAAATCATATTGGCATTGGAAGCAATCACAAAAACAAGAACTCAATAGCTACGAAATCGATCAATTTCAGAGTATCTCATCAAGTGGAATAACTTATCCACCGAGGATTTTGCATGTGAGGATGAGAATTTTATACAGAAGCACCCATAAATACTCAAGCGTTGAGGACAATGCTTTTTGGAAGGAGAGGGGCATGTTAGGTCCCTATAATACTAGTGATTCCCCCATTACTATTTTCATTGTAGCCCTTATTGTTATTATTGTGCCCCTATTGTCCCCATATTGTTATTAGTGTGCCCCATAGAAACCCACTATTATTATTGTTGTGCCATTATGTTATTATTGTTATGTTAGCTTGATTATATTGTGACCCCTTAGACTCCTATATAGAAGGTAGGTTTAGTCATTTGTATCATCCAAGAATTTTTCATTTGTGTAATGTAAAGGAGGTTGCCCCCTCGAAGAGGCTGAATTCTAAGGCATTGATCTTTCTTTTCTATCTTTTCGTGACCTGGTTTCATAATAGAGAAGGGGTATAAGGTGTTTTCTTGGTACTTGTTTTGGTTAAGTAGTTTGAAGAAGTACACTGCTAGACAAAATTTGGAAATTTTGGGGAGATTAGGGTTTACAGAGGTGGAAGTTGGGATTCTTGTTAAGAAGTATCCCCTGCTTTTAGGGTTGTCCAAGGGTAAAATATAGTAGAAGTTCAAGTTTCTTTATGAGGAATGGAAGCTTCCTTGAAATGTTATTTTAACTAATATGATAGCTCTGGGTTTCAGTATGGAGACGAGACTTATGTCGAGGCTCATTGTTGTAAGGGCTTTGATGATAAAGAAAAAGCCTTCAAAGGAACTTGAAATTTATCCTCCAGTGCATTATATGGTTATTTCAAAGAGGGAGTTTTGTTGCAGAGTGTTGAGCAAGCTCACAAAATAAACAATTCGTTTCTCTGGCAGGTTGTGATTGAATGGGAACTCAAATTATTCAAACCTGTTGAAGTCAATTACTTGTTTTGGTTGGTGGTAGTTCAATTGAAGAGGTACTTGGAGGTTTTGAACCTGTAGTAGAAAATGGATGTTTGAAGTATCATTCATGGTGATTCCTAAGAGGGAACATGAAACTATATCATGTTATGTATGAAGGTGTGGATAATAAATAATTATGACCATTTTTATTTCATGATCTTTGTCTTTTATATTAGCTGGTTGATTTGAGGTATTTCACCCTTTTGGTTATCAAAGTAGAAGAAAATTTCAGGGTGATATTGCAATTGCATTACTAACCATTGTCTCCAAGTCTTGGAGCAGAGTTTATGACCCATTATGTTGGTCTTTCTCCTAGAGGTTTTGCTAGGAGCTAACTTATTACATAGGCATTTAGTCCAAGAAGACATTAGGCCATTTGTTATTGATAATTGTAGCCTTGGGGATGTTTAGATCTTGTGTAATTATATTGTTTAATCACATTTTGGCCTTGATTTGAGTAGATAATATAAATTGTCCTTTATGTGGATAGTTTCTTCAATGGAGCCCCTCCTTAAGGAGGATTACACTCACTCCAAGAAAAATTAGTTTTCATACATACAATAGGAAGAAGAATTTTTTGTGATACATACAATAGCAAAATATTCATAATGTTGTTCATTTAACTTTATAATTCCATTCATTTTACAATAATGAATATTTGTGGGCACGCAATACACTGCTTTACATAGTTGCGTGAGATCCATTCTCAGCGGTTGGAGAATGTGTTTCCCCTTGACTGTGAACTTGGGTACTGGAACAAAACTATTTGCATTGGGTTGGAGAGGTTCCAGGAGCTTGGATAACATTTCAAGAGTTTTGGAGTTAGGTTGGGCCACTTTTGAGGACTTTTTCACCCTATTCCTTGCAGTTATATGAATGGGTTAGGAACTCCTATGTGTTCTCGACCACATGAAATCCAAAACAACATCAAATAAGGTTGCTTTAAGAATTTTTTAGTGTCATACCATCTGATCCCCTTGAACCACATTTAATAATGAAATTTTAAACTAAAACATATGGGAACATATGCTTGTTTTAGGAATATAATGTTCATAGATTACCTTTTCACAATTGAAACACAAGCACGATAAGGAAGGAATGTTATGTTCGCTAGGAAGCAATGTATAGCTTCTTTCACATAGAAATGAAAATGCAATTCAAGTCCTACATTTTTTATGCAATGAACAATTTATTGTCAATCAACATAGGCAATTTTTAATCTCTCGTCAATGCAAAGTTTTGTGATTATCAAATTGGTTTTTAAAATTTCAATATATGTGTTGGTTGTGGATGATTGTTTTCAATTTGCATTTAATAATAGATGGCATTATGATTAGTTAAAATTATGAATTTTTATTATGTTTACATTTATAGTATGAAATTATGTTTTGTTTTAATATTACTTTATTTATTTATTTATTAAATTAAAAAAAAAAATTGTCTCTCAATTTGTTGTGTATGTCCAAAGCTTCCACCTAATAATTATTGATAATTAAATTATAATTTTGGAAACTCTATTCTAAAATAGATATTGTGGATGTTAAATCCTTACCATCCACCTTATAATTATTAATAATTGAAATTCTTATTCCATAAAGTAATTATTAACAAAAACTATTAAATGTTTTGATAATTTATAATTTGAAAAAAAATATAATACCTAGAATATATATTTGTCTTCAATATTTTACTATTATTAAAATGTGTAATAATAATATTTAGTTTTACAAGTACCTTTGAGAAAGACCCCCCTCTTGTGCCACTTTGCGTCGTTAATGACTTTGTTAGATGATCAGGCTAATATGATCTATTAAATTATTGAATCGTCCCAAATGCCCTCGACATATGCTAATATTATTTATTGTATTTTTTGGTGGCTTTCATCCCTTCATTTTCTTCTTGTATTTTTCCCTTCCAAGAAGTGAAGGGTTTGCACATGCCAGGTGGAGAAATGGATGGATCCTTTACTCCTGAGGTTGTCTTGTGGTCCTCTATGATGATTGCCGGTATCAAACCTCAGAGCTATAAATTTTTACGTGTTTTATTTTGGGTGATGGTTGTGGGTATAAAACCTCAGACTTGTAAATTTTTATGTGTTTTATTTTGGCTATGAAATGGGCATGGATTGATTCAGGCTGTGAATTCTAGAATTTTCTAGTGGAAACTTTAGGATTTTGTATTTGTTTTAGGGATTTTATCTATTAGTCATTGATAAAATCTAGGTAACATAACAAACCTATTCCTTTTCTATGGTTAAAGGTTTTCAAATACTGTGCAAGATGCATTCTGCACTAAGGTTTTCCACCCAAGTATAAACAACAATGGAAATATCTTCCTGGACATCCTAAAATATATGGAGTCCCGCGTTGACAATATCCAAGGTTTCATTTATTATAATGTAACATATTACTATTCCCTTGTTGACGTTTGTAGTAGATACAAAGTCTTTCCTTTCAATATTGTCTCTATAACACAAATATTTTGTTGATTACAGGTTTTATTGCAAATATGCTCGTTGTTGACTAATCCAAGCCCTCATGATCCTTGTTGAAAGTTGTAGAAAACAGAATAGCCTGAAGGGTGGAAACTGTTGGCCTTTTTGGGTATTAACTTGTTTAGAACCCCTTATTTGTTTTCACATGGTTTAAACACAAATTAAATGGCAATGGAAGTATCTCCCTAGGCATCCTGAAAGAATAATGAAGTCCTGCATTGCCAATATCCAAGGTTTCATTTATTCTAATGTAGCATATTACTATTCCCTTGTTGACATTTATAGTAGATAGAATTTCTCTCCTTTCAATATTGTCTCTGTAACACAAATATTTTGCTGATTGCAAGTTTAATTATAAATATGCTCCTTGTTTATGGATCCAAATTTTGATGATCCTTGTTAAAAGTTGTAGAAAATAGAATAGCCTGAAACGTCGGGAACTATTGGCCTTTTTGGGTATTAACTTGTTAAGAACCCCTTATTTCACTTCATATGGAAAATGAAGCACAAGAGGTAGTTGAGAAATCACCCAAGCAGATGAGGTACAACCAGCACGAACACCCCCTTGTATTGACATAGAAGTGAATTTAGTTGTGATGGTTGCAATGAAGGTGGAATTACATGGTCCTATTATTGCAAAGATTGTGACTACAATCTTCATTTGACTTGTGCTTCGAAGGATCAACCAGATATGAACCAAGACAAAGGACAAGACACAAATGTTGCAATTGATGAGAACTAGAAAGTAGGTTAATATACAATAAAAGGAGTAATTACATGATGATAACACAATTGAGATTCAGATAATTGAAATATTGAACCTTTATTTCCAAAATGGAATCCCACTGAAGAAAATTCATTATCGTGACATGCATGAAAAGACAACAAATATGAAGGGTATATTTCTTGCAATATGATCTCCCTCCCTCATCGTGCAACCTTTTTTAGTGAAAGCTATGAAAAATATCCATGAAAACATGCATTTTTAAACATCAATATCCGACAAGACCTCGTAGAAAGCATAAAATAACACACATCTGTGTTGAATCCCCAGTTTTACAAAGCTAAATACATTCAGAGGAAAGAAACAAAATGAAAATTAATAGAGTAGTTGTTGCCACAATTCAATGCATCCTTATTGTTATCTTGAGAAAATAACTGGAGGTGGAGTTGGGCCTTTAATGGATGGATATCTTCCCTAATAAACTCTCCCATGAATTTGAATATTCTTTTGAGATCCATAATTATAGAAAAAGCCGACCTATACATCATATTAGTATTGCACTTTGCATCAATCAAGAAATACATTAATAGTTTTCCTTTAAGGAAAACTATATTAGGTATGCACAAGGAAGGAGAAACAAAATTTTAATAAATCAAATTTCTTTACCACTCACACAAAACACACCAACACCATCAAGTTAGCTTTGGGCCTCTAAATCTCAAAAGAGACGCTTTCATTTTTAGAAGGTTGCAAACCTAAAATATTTTAAAACCTTTTGAAGCCTTCAATTCTAGACTAGTAACATCATATGAGATCCCAATTTCAGCATTGAAGAAGAAATTTCAAGCCATATGATGGGATATTCACACTTAAAGACAAAGGTAAATTCATAAGCCTACTATACATCTCATCTAAGTTCTATGAAATTTATTCATACTCTCATTTATAGATGAAATTGGAAACAACCTCATGTGAGACCCAATTTTTCAATGGTGGAGCAAATATGTTGCCCACCCCTAAGAGCGATATTGGGAATCATAAGAAACCTTGTGGGTAATAATGGATCTCTTTGAGGATATTCTAGCAGAATGATTTTACTGCACCCAAAAGTAGAGAGTCCTCAAAAAATCCCAAACCACCTATTGCTTTTCCCTAAAGCTCACATAATCTTCTTGTTTTCTAAGCCACCAAACAAAATGGAAATTCAAATCGAGATTTCCATTGCTGGTCTAATAATCAAGTCACTCCATTAGAGAGAATAAACCTCAAAAATACTCTCAAAATGGGGTTTCCACACACTGACACTGCTCATCGTCCTAATGTGTCAACCAAACCTACTGCTCTCATGGTGGGCCTTCTTAGATAAAACATCCGCCAAATATTCCTCATACATTACAAGATTTGTGACCAACCCACATTACTTGATCCAAATTGAAGAACCATCCCATTTTGCAGGCTTTCTAGGATTTGCATGTCCATCTAGGGTGATAGTAGAGGCAATTTTTTCCCTTTTTCTCCTCCTGTTTAACACTTTTTTTCTTGATGAAGTGTCATCAAGAATTGAATGTGGGGGCTTCTCCTTATTATTGTTGTTATTTTTCATGCAACAACCAAAGGACCAAAAACACCAGCATCTAGATTTAATGGCATTGTTTCAATCAAATTGAATGCCTGATTGGGTTGCCTGGCACGAATAAGAAAATCAACCATGCATGCATAATGATCCACCATGGGTACTATGAAATAATGTCTTCTTATTCGATTAAAATTCAACAATGCTTGTCCACCATGCCTGCATGGTTCCACACACAAAGGACGCCAATGAAGGTGTCGTGATTTAGATTCACACTTGGTTGTTCCATTTCATAGAAAAGTACGAAAGATTCCATTCCATCCACATTCATTCCATATCCTGCAATCATGCCACTCCATGACATCAAATCCCATCTAGACATTCTATCAAAAACATGTAGCGCAACCTGCAAAATACCACATTTGACATAACTTTCTAAAATGGATTTAAATATCTAATTTAAATCCACTTTTTAAGATGTTCCATCCCCATGCATTCCATATCCTACGATCATGCCACTCCATGACATCAAATATTGTCTAGACATTCTATCAAAGACATGTCGTGAAACTTGCAAACTACCACATTTGACATAGATGTCTAAAAGAGCATTGTTGATCCAGGTGGATATTGATGGCCACCTGCCTATTCCACTTAGACCCCCACCATTATTTCTTTCAGTTTTTCAATTTCCTTATTTGTAGCACAAGTTACTATTTTTGGCATGTTTTTGGAACTTGAACTTCCAGAGTCATTTTGAGGCCCTAAACGACGTTGTTTTGGGAAAAATGGGACAACCGTGAGCCATATATTGATGTTGGTCATTCAAAAGTTGTAGTCCTCAAATAGATATTTCTAACGAGGTATTGTGCATGTCAAACGAAGATCGTATGCCAAAGTTACGACCCCGGGAAGTTGATGTACCAATTTACCCAAATGGGGCCCATAGTTTGGCGCTTCAACTCCTAGGGTTAGGTTTTTGGATGTTTAGGGTTTTCCATTGTTTCTGAATAGTCAATAGGCCTTTGATCCTCATTGTAACACAGTTCACAGGCATGTAGCCACCACATCTCTTCTCAGAGATAAGCTACCATCGCCCGAGCTACTCTTATTTCCATTTTGTTTGTAAGCATATTTCAGTATTTGATATTAATGAAATGAAGTGTTGTTCTACTACATATTTGTATTGATGGTTATATCTTTAATTTGTTGCGTTCTTGTTTAAATCCAGATCAGCGGTATCAAAGCAGTCTCCTCGCTCTCAGTTTTTCTTTGCATGTCCCCAACAAGGTTGGGATATAAGGAGTTAGGGCTTGATCTAGTTGAAGCTTTGCAAGATCAACCTCTCAAACCCCTATGAACACCCATGGGGAAAGAAAAGAAAGATGAGGGGGCAAGAGATCCTATCAAAATATTGCTCGAGGAGTCCCTTGAGAAACAAAGGAATGCGATGATTGATAACTTTGCCTAGATCCTTCAACAGTTTCCCACCGACAGTACATCCACATCTAGCAGCCACTCTGCAGGCTCCACTCCTTTTAAGGTACAAGTAAACTTTCACATTTCCATATTTGAGGGCCAAATAGATGTAGACACCATAGATAAATGGTTAAATCTGCTAGAAGGATATTTTTCTATTCATGATTTTTCCAGCTGAGAAAATATTATTTTTTCTCTTCTCAAAGCCACCCCCCATGTCAAGGACTGGTGGGAATCCTACTGTGAGTAGAATGATGAATGTACGACCTCATGTTTTTCAGCCACACCCACTTGGAATTTGTTCTAGGATTTCATCAAGGAGCAGTACTACCCTGTTAGGAGCTATGAGGATAAATACATAAAGTGGACAATGATGCGGCAGGGAAGGGACCAAGATGTGCCAAAGTTTACCAATTTTTTTCATACCCTTCACACGAAGTTGGGTATCAAGGATACTGAGAAAAATTTGGTACTCATGTACCATGACTACTTACATAGGTACATCCAGGATGATATGGGGTTCCTAGACATCTCCTCGCTTGACATGGCGTATTGATACACTGTCAAGATTGAGTAGAAGTTTAAATAGAAGAAGCGAGACTTTGGATCTTCGAATCCAAAGTAGGGGAAAGGTGCCCCCAAACTACAGAAAAAAGGACAAAGCCAAGGTGGGGTGGCCTAGGGCAACCTGCCAAAGTCGCAAGCAAAGAACAACACCGTGAAGTTGAAGAAGGACATGGGAAAGTGGTGTGAGTTCCATAAGAGATCCACTCACAACACAAGTGAGTGTCGGGCCAAGCAATCACTGGTGGCCAAGTTGAAGGCTTCAGATTCAGATGCATGTTCCGACTCTGAGTCAGAACCTGACAAGGGGAATGACAAAAGGAAGAAAATTATCGATGTAGAGCCCAATGCCACCATTGCCACCACAAAGATCTAGAAGGAGGAACCTGAAGATCTAAAGGAGGAGGAGTGCCTCTTCCACTCCCAGATGTGGGTAAAGGGCTCCCCGCTATAGTTCATTGTCGGCAGCGGGAGCCAAAAGAACATCATTTTGGTAGAGGTCATGAAGAGGATGGGCTTACTAACCATAGCACACCCACAACCGTACACCATTGGGTGGCTTCACCAAGGACGGGATCTTCACATGAGTCAGCAATGTTGCCTCCCATACATAATCAAGCCCTTCATGAATGAGGTATTTGTGACATTACTCCCCTTGCTATTTGTGATGTATTATTGGGCCAACCATACTTGTGGAAGTGACATGTTGTGTATGAGCATAGGCCTCACGTTGTTATTGTTACTTTGGGAAATAAGTTGTACAAGATACCGGAGGTAGTGCCACCTACCGCCATCTATTTGGTTACTTCAAAACAATGCAGTAAGCTCATTTCCAAAACCAGGAAATTTGTTTTCCTGATGATACACCCTCAGTGAAAGAAGAAGACAGTAGCGACGACCTCTAGGTAGGTCCCCTCCACACGACAACAATAGATGGACAAGGTCGTGGAGGAGTATGAGGACATCACCACCTCCCCCACAGGGGTGCCTCTGCACTGTCAGGTCAAACGTTCCATTGATATGACCCCAAGTGTGTAATTTCTCAATGAACCAATCTATCGGTGCTCTGTTCTAGAGAATGACAAAATCAAGAGGTAGATTCAGGAGCTTTTGCAGAAAGGTCACATCTGGATGATTTAATTGCCATGCGGGAGCCCAATTGTGTTGGTACAGATGAAGGATGGGACTTGGACACTCTGTATTGATTATTGGGTGCTGAACAGGATCACTATCTAGAATTGGTACCCAATCCCACAGATTGATGACCTTTTGTACCAACTCAAGGGGGGAAATATTTCAGCAAGATCAACTTGAAGTCTAGATATCACCAGACACCAATCGAACCCTCCAATGTGTGGAATACTGTGTTCAAAGCCAAGGAGGGCCTTTTCGAATGGTTGGTTATGCCTTTCATGTTGACCAATGCTCCTGCAACCTTCATAAGTGTGATGGATGACATCTTGCGGCCATTCAACAACTCATATGTAGTGGTATACTTGGATGACATCTTGATCTTCAGCTAGAGTTGGGATGAGCACCTCCACCACATCCGATAGGTTCTCCAAACACTGCGACAACACAAGTTGTGTGTCAATTTGGAGAAATGCACTTTTGGCATGACCCACATTCAGTATCTAGGATATATTATTGATGAACGGGCGGTGCATGTGGATCTAACCAAGATCCAAGTCATTCAGGATTGGCCAGCCCCAACCACTCTGACATAGCTCCACAACTTTCTAGGTCTTGCCAATTTCTACTGCAGATTCATGTCACGATTTTTTCATATCACTTGGCCCTTGAGTTAAGTCTCCAAGGGGGGAGAAAAAGCAAAATTCTTTTGGTATGAATCTCAATAGAAGGTATTCATAGAGTTGAAACGTCGTCTCTGCTCTGCACAAGTGCTCACTTTACTAGACTTGCAACAACCATTTAAGATCGAGACAAATGCCTCTGACTGTGCTATTGGGGCAGTCCTTACTCAATAGGGGCATCCAGTGGCATATCACAATGAGACACTTTGAGACACAGTCTGGAAGTATCCCAATTATAACAGAGAGATGTATTACATTGTGCAGTTCTACCGATAATGGAAGCATTACATTTTGGGGAACTAAATGGTCATCCATGCAAACCACCGACCTCTACAGTTCATACAGATGCAAGGGAAGTTGCAGAATGATCGCCATCAAAATTGGTCCACAAAACTGCAACAATTCCATTTGAATATCAAGTATAAGAAGGGAAATACCAATAATGTTGTAGACTAACTCAGCTGACCACCTATCATGGCGTTAACCACCGTGGTCAACTCTTGTGGGCATAAGACTTCTGATTGGCCACTTCTATACAAAAGTGACCCATAATTCTGCCACACATACCATACACTCTTGGTCGGTCAGTAAGTTCTAGATTTTCACCTCTAGGATGCCCTGTTATGCCACCTAGGGCACCTTTGTGTTCCCTCAAGCGAGCGTGCCAAGATGATTTGGGAAGCGCACTACCATAAGGATGTTGGACATTTCGAGGTCGAGAAAATGGTGGCAATGCTACAGAAGTATTTCTATTGGCTGAATATTCGACAGGATGTCGGGAAGTACATTAGATCCTGCACTTCTTACGCCATTGCAAAACTGACCATCAAGAAACAATGCCTATATACTTAGCTACCTACCCCTAGTAGACCTTGGGAATCCGTCTGATCCGAATTGGATTCTTAAACATATTTCATGACCGTTTCAAAATTATTTCAGATCAAATCTTTTGAATAACAAGTATCATAAATGACCTCTAGACAATGGCAATTGTGGCCTGCATGGAACAACAAGGACTTTCGGTCAAAGCACGCTGACCGTTGGCCCATGGAGACTGTGCATGGATGCAAATTGGCAATTGGAAGCCCAGATCTAGAAACAGAGGTAGTTTCTAATCGTGTATTGCAGGACAATACCCTCAGAGAAGGAAAGCCCGAAGTGCTCGGTCACGAGGAAAATAGGGAAACCGTGCGGAAAACATCAGAAGGCAGGTCCCGTGCCCAAAACCGGTAGGATATCGCGTGCACTTTGAGTGGTAAGCGAGTTTGGCCAATTTCAGCGCAATGCCATACATTGGGCAACGCCTGTCCAGTGGATGAGAGAGAAAATCGCTTACATAACGTGAGTAACGGTTGAGAAACTTACCCGCGCAATATAAATGGAGACCGTAGGATCTGGAGGCTCTAGATCAATGGCGGAGAATTAACCTGATGGATGACTAGATTCGATGGGAAAATAGAATGAGGCGCATAAGGATTTGAGGTCTGGCATGACTGATGAGCTCGCAGAAGAATTAGTTTCGCAAGCAAATCCCGGAGTAATGGAAATAATGACCGTCTGAAGAAAATTGACACACAGTTCGTAAGGCGACAAGCGGCCACCTCTCTGTGCAGCGTTACACAGCGATGACGGCATAGAGCAGGGGAATTCCAGCGAATAGAGGCAGGCAATCCAGAGAGTCGGGAAGAGGAAACAAATAGTGAGGGAGCATATTGGCTTTAAGCCATAAACAGACAAAGAGCAGAAAAAAACAGAGGTAGAGAAAGAAGCAAATTGCAAAGAACAGAGAAGCCAAGCTGACCTGCAGAGCAAAGGCAACATCGAGCAGACAGAGATAGAGAGAGTCTGAGAGTCTGTTAACTCTAGAGAGGGCTTGAGAGATTCAAGCAACTCCTCTGTGTATACCTGTTCGGTATTGAGTACCAAATTTGGCTCATACCATTGAGACCAGTTGAGGTCGAGATCTAGTAAGGAGGAGTCTGTGTACTCTAGAGGCTTGGGGAATCCAAGTACCACCCTACTGATCATCATCTGTTAAGTGAGACTCAAATTGAGTTCCTTATTGTAAAATCTTTGCTTTAAGACACAACAGAAAAGGCCACCACTGAAGCTGGACCAGGAGACATAGCCCAGGAGGATTGGTTGAACTCCTTATTAAATTTGTTGTGTTTTTGTATTTGCTTATGGTGTTTCTCTTACTGTTTCAATTGTCTGTGTATTTCACAATATTATCAATCCGTTGCTTAAAATAACATAGACACACCCCAGCACATGGGTCTGTAATACCTTCATTAATTAACTGAGATCATTCACGAATGATTTTCAGATCAAGTGGTATCAGAGCTTCTAGGTTGTTTAAGGTTAGACAAGCTTGTGATGGATTTTGTTGTTGAATGCTAACTATATCAAAGCTTAAATTAGGAGAAGTAGTGTTGGTTGAAACTAACCCGGAGATTGGAAGAGTTTATCCTCAGAAGAAAATGTCAGAGGAAAGTCCCTTGGGGCCAGACCCTCAATTTATAGATAGGTTCCTGGCCATGAGGTCCATGGTAGAAGAAATGTATAAGGACTTTAGGAAACATAAAGATGAGGATTCATCAGGCTCCGAACAAGATAAAGGAGAAGAAGAATCTCTCCTTCATGACCACTCAAAAGGCAAAGGGAAAGAAGAAAGCTTTATCACACCTCCTAATAGCCCTAAACATAAAAAGAAGGCATCTTTGATTAAATTAGATGTTAAATTTGATTGACCAATATATGATGGAGAGCTGAATGTAGAGAAGCTAGATAATTGGATCAGACAAATTGATGTGTATTGCAGAGTGCAGAGTATCGAATCAGGCAAGAGTAAGATTCAGCTGGCCAGCCTATGCCTCGAAGGCACTGCCTTGGTATGGTGGGAAGGCAAGACACAAGTTGACATGAAGAAACATGGTAAGATCCTTTCTGTTTGGGGTGAATTTGTTTCTGCAATCAAAAAGCAGTTCTATCTGCTAGCTTACATGCAACAACCATGATGAGCTAGCAAACTCTTCGCCAATTGAAAGGGAAAAGTGTATAGGGTTACACCCAAGAATTTAGGAAGAGAGCTTTGATTCTAGGAATTTCATTAGACTCACTTGAGACTCTGTTGAAGTACATAGGGGGTCTACACAACTACATGAGGCACACTATCCTCATGTTGAATCCCACTAGTATAGATGAGGTATCTGCTAAAGCTACACATCTACAAACTAGAGGAAAGAATGGGAACCCAAAAGTTGGGGGATCATCCAAACCCATTGCAAGCAAGAATAAGGAGAAAAGAAAACAGAAATGGAAAGAAGGGAAGGCCAATACTACACAAAAGACAAAGTCTTCATGCACTCAATGTAAAAAGGATGGGCATGATGATGAGCACTGTTGGATTCTACATCTGGAGATGAGACCTAAGAAGTTCGAGGGCAAGAAGAAGAAGACTGCTGCAACTACTCAGAAAGATTTGGGGTCGAACTTAGGATTTGAAACAACCATTGCAGCCACATGTATAAGAGGTATAAATTCTGAACCATCTACTAGTAATTCTGCACAATCTATTAATGATGAAGAAAATGAGAGAAAAAGACATGAGCTTCTTCGTATTCGAGTTGTTTCCAAACATCAAAATATTGACACCTTGTTTGATAGTGGCTCACAAGTAAATTTAATTTCTAAAGAAATTGTGAAGAAGTTGGGATTACTAACTACACCTCACATGAAACCATATCCATTAGGTTGGTTAAGTGATAAAGCACAACTACAAGTGACTAGACAATGTAAACTTAAGTTTTCTTTTGGGTCAGCATTTGTAGATGAGGTTGAGTTAGATATAATTCCTCTAGATATATGTGGAATTATTTTGGGAAGTCCTTACTTGTATGATAGAAAAGATATTTTCTATAAAGCTGAGAACAAGTATCTACTCATTAAAGATGGAATCGAATACTTTGTAAGAGCTCATACGCTCAAGAATAATTATACTCTCATAAACTCAGGGCAAATGAAACGAATTGTAAATTCATGTAAACAATTTTTACTGATGGTTGTAAAGGAAAAGAAACCTGATAAAACCAATGTATTTGAGGGTTGCGATGCTAAAAAACAAGATGATTTAGAAAAAGTTGTTTCAGAGTATGATATATTGTTTCAAGAACCTAAAGGTATACCACCCAAAAAGGAAATTGTGAATGATATTAATTTGCAGCAAGATGCTCCATTTCCTAACATTGGGATGTACAGGTTGTCCACTTTAGAGAATGCAGAAATCAAGAAGCAAGTGTAGGAGTTGCTCGAGAAGGGGTTCATCAGACCTAGCACATCACCATGTGGGTCACCAATCGTTTTGGTGAGAAAGAAGGATTGCTCGTGGAGAATGTGCATTGATTACCGAGCACTGAATAAGATAACGATAAAAAATCGTATCCCCTTCCTGACATATATGATCTACTAGATCAGTTAAAGGAAGCTGTTTATTTTTCCAAGTTAGACTTGCATAGTAGATATCATCAGGTTAGAGTTGCAGAACAAGATGCATGGAAGACTACTTTCAAAACAAAGCAGGGATTGTATGAGTGGCTGGTTATGCCTTTTGGCTTAACTAATGCTCCTGCTACTTTCATGAGAATAATGAATGATGTACTGAGACCTTTTCTTGATGATTTTGTTATTGTATAACTGGATGACATTGTTATATTTAGAAAAACGTGGGAAGAACATTTAAAGCATGTTAAGCAGACACTAGATGTTTTGAAAAGAGAAAAAATTTATGTTAAACTCTCAAAATGTGAATTTGGCAAAACATCTTTAAATTATTTGGGACATAGAGTAGGGGGTGGTGAATTGAAGATAGATCCCTCTAAAGTGGCAGTCACTGTAAACTGCCCTAAACCCAAATCTGCTACAAAAGTGAGAAGCTTCTTAGGAGCAGCACAATATTGGAGAAAGTTTATTTCTAGCTTTTCCTTAATTGCAACTCCCTTACATGCTTTGACAGGATTGAACAAGGTGTTTCAGTGGGGAGGCAAACAGCAGAAAGCCTTCGACACCTTGAAATAAAATATTAGTACAACACCAGTACTAACACTGCCAGATCTTCAAAGACCGTTTGAGATCCAAACAGATGCCAGTGACTATGCCATGGGAGCAGTGTTGATACAACATGGTAAACCCATATGTTATCATTCTGAGACATTTAATTCTATAGTAGTTAGCTATCCAACATATGATAAAGAATTGCATGCATTAGTACAGAGTGTGAAAAAGTGGAAACATTATTTAATGGGCAAAGAGATAGTCATACATACTTATCATCAACCACTTCAATATCTACACTCCCAAACTAAGTTGCACCAATCAAGAAACTATAGGTGGATGGGTTTTCTACAACAGTTTCATTTAGTCATCAGATATAAAAAGGGCATACACAATAAAGTTGCAGATATGTTATCTAGACATATTATAAATGCATCCACTATACTTAAGCATAATTCAGTACTGTGTGAGAGCTACATTGAACAATATGCTCAAGATATAGATTTCAAAGATGTATATGCAACTTTAAGTCAAGGAAAACAAGTAGAAGAATTGGATTATCATGTTAAGGATTGACTCTTGTATCATTGTAGGAAGCTATGCATTCCACAAACTGAAAGAGTAAAGATAATTTGAGAAGCACACACTTCTCTAATTTCAGGTCACTTTGGGGTAAGTAAAACAGTTGCACAGCTACAAAGATTTTGTTATTTGCCAAAAATGAATGAGACAGTTTATAGATATGTAAGAGGGTGTACCATGTGTGCCAAAAGCAAGCCCAGCAATAGAAAACTAGGCTTGTACACTCCATTACCAGTTCTTTCTCATCCTTGGGAAAGTGTTTCCATGGAATTTGTTGGAGGACTACCTAAATCTATGAAAGGTCATGACTATTTATATGTTTTTGTGGATAGGCTTAGCGAAATGTGTATTTTGATACCTTGTAACAAACAAATTACAGCTGAACAAATTGCAAAGTTGTTCTTTCAGCATGTATGGGATCATTTTGGATTACCCACTTCCATTGTATCTAATTGAGACATGCGATTTGTTGGGAAGTTTTGGTCGAGTCTATGGGAACTGATGGACACCAGACTAAAGAAAAGCACAACCTTTCATCCACAGACAGATGGCCAGACAAAAGTCATCAACAGGACAGTGATCCAGTTGCTCAGAGGCTATTGAAGAAAGCATCCCAAACTTTGGGATGAACATTTGTGTCATGTGCAGCATGCTTACAACCAAGAAAAACATTCTTCTACACAGAGATCTCCTTTTGAGACTTGTTTTGGTTTCACACCAAGGTCTCCCTTGGATTCTGTCTTTGGTAAAGACATAGCAGTTGATGGACATAATGACGTGGACAAGGAAACCAAGTTCATTGAATAAATCAAAGAGATTCACCAGGCAGTACAGGAATAGCTGGAAAAGAGCCAAGCCAAATACAAGGCAAGGCATGGCAAGCATCAAATGGAGCATAATTTCCAAGTTGGTGATCAAGTCTGGTTGTATATCAGCAAAGACATAATGCAAGGTGAAGGTAAAAAGCTAAAGACAATAAGGTATGGACCTTTCAAGATACTTGAGAAAATTGGTGAGAATGATTTTCAACTTGATTTACCAGCATACATGCACATCTACTCAGTCGTTAATGCAGACAGCTTGAGACAATTTGAACATTCATTAATTGAAGATCCTGAAGAGAAAAGTCAATTTCCTTCTATTGATGATTTGTTACCTGAATATCTCAATGAATTGTAGGAAGACACAATTCTAGACAGGAAGGTGAGGACGACGCATAGTGGAGATGTTGAGTACCTCAAGATTAGACTCAAGGGTTCAAAACCAAGCAGTGCAAAATGGAAAGAGATTGGACAAGTGGCACAGTTGTATCCTCACTTAGTTAATTCTTGAAAACCAAATTTTGGTGGTCCAAAAGCTTTTTCAGTGGGAAGGCCATGATTTGAATTAGATCCTTAAACATATTTCATGATTGTTTCAAAATTATGTTAGATCAAATCTTATGAATAACAAGTATCAGAAATGACCTCTAAATAATGGCAATTGTGGTCTGCACGAAACAACGAGGACCCTCGGTCAAAGCGCGCTGATCATTGGCCCATGGAGACCGCGCATGGATGCAAATTAGCAATCGGAAGCCCAGATCCAGAAACAAAGGCAGTTTCTAATCGCATATCGCAGGACAAAACCCTCAGAGAAGGAAAGCCCCGAGTGCTTGGTCATGAGGAAAATAAGGAAACTGTGCGGAAAATGTCAGAAGGCGGGTCCGATGCTGAAAACTGGTAGGATATCGCGTGTACATCGAGCGGTAAGCAGGTTTGGCCGAGTTCAGTGCGATACCATACACTAAGCGACGCATTTCCAATGGATGAGAGAGAAAACCACTTACATCATGTGAGTAACGGTTGAGCAACTTACCCGCGTGATATAAACAGAGACCGTAGGATTTGGAGGCTCTAGATCAACAACGGAGAATTAACTCGATGGATGACCGGATTCACTGGGAAAATAGACTGAGGTGCATAAAGATTTGAGGTCCGACATGACCGATGAGCTGGCAGAAGAATTAGTTTCGCAGGAAAATCCTGCAGTAACGGAAATAACAACTGTTTGAAGAAAACTGACACTTAGTTTGTAAGGAAACAAGTGGCCACCTCTTTGTGCAGCGTTACACAACGATGACGACGCAGAGTAGGGGAATTCCAGTGTACATAGGCAGGCGATCCAAAGTGCCAGGAAGAGGAAATGAATAGTTAGGGAGTAGATTGGCTTTAAGCCATGAACAAACAAAGAGCAGAAAAAAACAGAGGTAGAGAAAGAAGCGAATTGTAGAGAGCAGAGAAGCCAAGCTGACCTACAAAGCAAAGGCATCATCGAGCAGACAAAGACAAAGAGAGTCCGAGAGTCTGTGAACTCTAGAGAGGGCTTGAGAGATTCAAGCAACTCCTCTGTGTATACTTGTCCAGTATCGAGTACCAAATTAGGCTCATACAATTGAGACCAGTTGAGGTCGAGATCCAGTAAGGGGGAGTTTGTGTACTCTAGAGGCTTGGGGAATCCAAGTACCACCCTACTGATCATAATCTGTTAAGTGAGACTCAAATTGAGCTCCTAATTGTAAAATATTTGCTTTAAGACACAATAGAAAAGGCCACCACTGAAGCTAGACTAGGAGAGGTAGCCCAGGAGGATTGGGTGAACTCCTTATTAAATTTGTTGTGTTTTTGTCTTTGCTTACGATGTTTCTCTTACTATTTCAAGTGTCTGTGTATTTCACAATCTTATCGATCCGTTGCTTAAAATAACATAGACATACCCGAGCACATAGGTCTGTAATACCTTCATTAGTTAACTGAGATCATTCACGAGTGATTTTTAGACCACCATCTCCATGGATTACATGCCGGGCCTTCCTTCTACTAAGCATGGAAATGATTGTGTTTTTGTGGTCGTCAATGGATTTTCAAAGATGGCCATTATAGCAGCCTGCAAGAAGAAGATCACAATAGAAGCCACTGCTAAAATCTTCTTTGAACACGTGTGGGTACACTTTGGGATCCCACAGTCTATCATCTCAAATAGCGACAACAGGTTCCTCAGTACATTTTGGTTGAGTCTCCAGGCGATGCTCGACACCAAGCTCACTAAGTCCACAACTTTCCATCCCCAAACTGATGGCTAAACAAAGGTCGTCAACAAGTTGATGATACACATTCTATGCATGTACAACTGAAAGCATCCATGCACATGGGATGAGAGCCTCCCTATGTCCAGCAAAGATATAACCGGTCTCTCCACAACTCGACTGCCCACAACCATTTTTAGGTGGGCTTGGGATTCTAGCCACTATGTTCCATTGATGTGGCCATTTCATTTGTAGCTACTCATGCAGATTTGGCTCATGTCCAGTCTGAATCCAATAAGGCACACAAATTCATTGAGCACATCCAACATATCTGCCAGCAGATCCAAAACATTATGGAGAAACCAAATGCCAAGTACAGGAAGCAACATGATCAACATCAGGTGCCACACACGTTTCAGGTGGGCGATAAAGTCTGGTTGCATTTGCAGAAGGAATGCCTTACGGAGCCTATTAGAAACTCAGAAAAAATTGATATGGTCCTTACATCATTACCAAGGCTATGGGAGACAATGCATTTGATCTCAACATCCCACCATTCCTTGGCCTGCACCCAGTATTCAATGTGGACTGGCTTCGACCATACTTCCCACGATTGGTGGACACATCAAACATTGCAGAAATACTCACACCTACAGAGTTAAATCCAGATTGAATGGAAAAAGCCACAAATAATCGGATCATGGACATGCAAATCAAGAACACTCAACAACAAAGGATCCAACTATATCGAGTTGTCAAAGCAGGCCAACTCCTTCACCAGGGCAAGTGGCTCACCAGGGACCAAGTTTAGTAGAAGTTTCCTCATCTCATGGAGGAACTCAATGCAATGGGGACCATTGCTTTCTAAAGGGGGAGGAATGATTCAGGTGGATATTGGTGGCCACCCGCCTACACCACTTGGAACCCCACCATTTTTTCTTTCAGTTTTTCCGTTTCCTTATTTGTAGCACAATTTACTATCTTTGGCAGTTTTTCGGGTCCTAAACTTCCAGAGCCATTTTGAGGCTCTAAACGGTGTTTTTTTGGAAGAATGGGACCAACGTGGGACATGGACCAATGTTGGTCATTAAAATGTTATACTCCTCGGATATATCTTTCTAACGAGGTATTTTACGCGTCAAATGAAGATCGTATGCCAAATTTACGACCCCGAGAAGATGATGTACCAATTTACCCTAAAGGGGCCCATAGTTTGGCGCTTCATCTCCCAAGGTTAGGCTTTTGGATGTTTAGGGTTTTCCTTTGTTTCTCAATAATAAATAGGCCTTTGAGCCACATTATAACGTAGTTCGGAGCCATGTAGCCACTACATCTCTTCTCAGAGATAAGCTACCATCGCTCGAGCTAGTCTTATTTCCATTTTGTTTGTAAGTGTATTTCAGTATTTGATATTAATGAAATGAAGTGTTGTTTCTAAAGCATATTTATATTTATGGTTATATCTGTAATATTTTTTGTTCATGTTTAAATCCGGATCAATTGTCCATAGAAATATTTGAATTAAATCCACTTTTTATGATTCAATTATGGATCTCTTTCCTTTGCTTGGATGTCATGAATTAGTTTCTTTTCTCTCCTCACTAACCCCTCTCAAATTTTTTATAGTATCTTGAAGTCTTTCCTTCCCTTTACATAGAAAATTTTGAGCTTTATCAACTCTCAAGAGTAGATTATTGCCCGAATCTAAAGAAACAATTTGTTTTTAAGTTTGTGCCTTGCTCCCATATTTAAGCCCCTTTGGATATTGTCTAGATTCTTTAGTTTGATTGTGTCTATAAATATCACTATATTCCATTTTCATATATTGAGATTGATGATCTTTATCTTTCTTTTTTGGAAATCTTATATAAGAGTAGTTTGAGTTGGAGGCATTGTGTGTTTCTAAGTATAGGATGATGGTACAAGAATCCTCCTTATTTGACAGGTGACAACCTGTATTGTTGGGATCTTTATCTAATTTGTCCACTATATGCTTCAAATCATTCGCTTTTGTTTTCAAAGTTCGAGACATAATTTCCATCACATGATTCTCTTTCCAAACATTTCCATTTTTCCCATTGCCTTCTTCATCTACTTTAGATCCCTCAATGGATGTTCCACAATATTTGTCACCTTCAAAAAAAGTTTCAAGTATGACATGAAACCACCCTTTCAATGACATCCTGTTTGTACAATCCACATGAAGATATTTATCTATTCTAGGGTTTTGCACCCATGTTGAATTGAGTGAACCACTTTGAAAGAATCTTGAAAAAGAACATAAATTTGAAAAAAACATCCTATTGAAATGAATAAATGCATAGGTCTAGAAGAAAATGAATCATGCAATCATGCTTACCTTCCTCTTAAGGACCAACAATATTTCTTTCCTTACATTTTCTTGACGAACAATGAATGAGATGCATCGAATTTCCCTATAATGTTCTTGAAAAAGTGAGAAGTTTTATAATTTATGTTTTAGAAATTGGCACAACAATACTTTTAATAATATATCAACTGACCGATTTGTATCGTTAATTTATTTTTAGTTCTCATTTTTCAAATAGATAAGGTTGTTGTCACTTACTTATGGTACAAGAATACCAAGTGCAAAGTTTTTTGCTAGAATATATGTAGTTGATGCTACTACAATGAATCCCAAGTGCAGAATGGTTTGCTAGAATAGATGTAGTTGATGCCACTACATTGAAGTGAGTAGCTAACCGATTCATATTTGACAGTGTAAGTTATATGGATCTTGGATATTGTCCCCATGATTAGGAACTTAAGAGGCAACAATATATTTTTTCAGGAGCCAAGGCTTATCCCTTCATTAATACTTATCTTGAAGGGATGAAGAAGAAAATGTAAAATGAATAAAAATAGTTGGTTGAAAAATCACCCAAGCATACGAGGTACAACGAGCATGAACACCCTCATTTATTGACACAAAGAAGTGCATTTAGATGTGATGGTTGCAATGAAGGTGGCATTACATGGTCCTATTATTGAAAATATTGTGACTATAATCTTCATTTGACTTATTCTTGGAAGGATCAATAGGATGTAAACCAAGGCAAGGGACAAGACTTAAATGTTCTACTTGATGAGAACTACAAACCTACAGGGGCTATTTTTTATGGAAATGTTTTTTATAAGGCTGAAGCTTGATGATAATAAGGTGCCTTATTAAATATGATAAGTGTCATGTTTAAATTTAATATCTAATTGATATATTAAATGTAAGGTCTTGAACCTTATTTGGGTCCTCTGCCAACAACCTTAGTTGGTCCTTACTAAAATCACTTGAACTCAGGCAGGTAAGGTTCCAGTCAACACGGTAAAGTCATTGTCAACACTTCTAATGCGAATATTGGTTTTGAAAGATCAATCCTTCTCATATAGGGTCCTATAATAACTTTGCTCATTGAAAGATCATACACCCCTATCGCACTTTGAAATGATCTTTTGCAATGGAACCAAACCCAAAGCCTCTTGTAGAGAACCTATAATTACCTTGGAACTAGACCCAAAGCCTCTTGTAGAGAACCTTCCAACTATGTAAGAACAAGTTTGTTTGCTGATTTGTTTCAATTAAAGGACATACCACAAGGAATTTACTATCACCTCAGAAAGTTTGGACTCCCTTTAATAGGATGGATCAAAATAAATTTTGATATGGCAATGAAAGATAATCCTGGAAAAGCTAGAGCAAGAGAGGAGATCATAGACCTCCACAAGAGGAAGTGATGGATTTTTCACTCCCAAAATAGGCAATGGAACAAAAAACTAAGCAGAAACAACAGGCCTTACCAATGCAATCATGCTTACTTTCCTCTTAAAGACCAACAAGATTTATTTTCCTTATATTATCCTCATGAACAATGAACGAGATCCTTGGAGTTTCCCTATAATGTTCTTGAAAAAGTGAGAAGTCTTATATTTTGTGTTAGCAAGTGGCAGGATATACTTTTAAGATGATATTAAATGACCTGTGCATTTTTCAACATTTATTTTGTATCGTTAATTGATTTTTAGTACTGATGTTGCGAATAGATAAGTTTTTTGTTCCTTACTTATGGTACGATACTCCCAAGTGTAGAATTGTCTACTAGAATAGATGCAGTTGATGCTACAGTCTACTACAATGAAGTAGGTAGCTAATAGGTTCATCTTTGAGGGGGTTAGTTATATGGATCTTGCATTTTGTCCTCGTGAATAGGCACTTAAGAGGAAGCATTCTATTTTTTCAAGACTTGCATTTCATAATTTTTTTTTTTTGCACATGCAAAATGTTGTCAATGTAGCAATGGGACCTATTCAAAACATTCCTGACTACAACTATTTCTGATGCTGCACTTACTAGCTCCGTTACTAGATCAATTTTTCAATGTCCCTAAAACAATAACTATTACTTGTCAACATTATCTCGAGTTGCAACCTATTGCATTTAATTTCAATAATGAGAATAGAAAAATTGTGATTGTTTTCTAAATGAGATTGCAGGTCTTGTAGTGCCAACATTGTATGCTGCCAATATCTTAATATCTATGCAGTTTTTTGTGTCAATTGAAATAAAATGCACTTCTTTGGGCCATTGTATAAATTATAACTAGAAAATTGAGTTCATTCCAAAATATTTTCCTCAAAAACGCACATTGAGTTTCATAAGGAATGAACCAGTGATCAAGAATTATACCAGTAAATCTAGGGAAATGTGTGAAGTTACAACAACTAGACCTATCATATAACAGGTTCATAGGGAACATGCCTCATGTTGGACAGTAATGCTTCAAGTTACATAATATGACATCACCTGTGAGATATTACTTGTGTTTTTTTCTACCAAATGCATGTCAAATGACACATGAGAATTTTTTACAGCGTTGGTGGTAGATTAGAAGATTTGTCACATCATATTGTTAGTAGGCTCAAATTTTTTTGCAAGTAGAAGATGGTGATTAGTCAAATTCATTCAAAATTTATTTTCATAGCGAATGAAGATTGCTTAATTGTTTTGGCGTTGAACATGAAATATTACTTCAACCATGGGCCATCTACGCATTCAAAATTTATTTTCATAGCAGATGAACATTGTTTAATTGTTTTGGCAGTGAACATAAAATATTGCTTCAACCATGGACCATCTATGTTTTTTTACGAGGTCACAAAACATTTTGTACCATGTATTTTTTTGTCAATTAAATTAAACGTGTTGTAAAGTTAAATTAATTAAACATGTTGTAAATTTTGCCTTGATAGGCCGTGACCAAGGTTCAACGTTAATTAGCCAAACAAATCCCTACACCACTGGCCCTATCGGCATCAATCTGCGGAGCATGGACTAAAGCCTCAACTGAAGCAGTATGGGCGGATGTAGGAACCAAGTTTACGGACCTTGAGATGGTTGTGATATCAGTTTTATACCCTATCCCCTCCTTCGTGCAGACCTATAAGCCCTTTAGGGCTTATCAAAGTACTTCTCTTATCCGGCTTTGACACCTTCGCGAAGGTCTCTGATCGTCCTTCGTGGACCCTAAATGCTTAATTCAGATGCTTACACGCCTCTGTAATTATTATTACTTCTGTGTCTACTTTGATTAGCTTAAGTATTGGTTAACTTCAATATGCATTATGATTATCTTCGCGTAAACATATATTCTTACTTGCGTTGATATAACAAAGTAAAACACATAGATTCCCGCATCAATATAGCATTAAATCATAAACACGATATTCAACATAACATAATCACAAACATTCATAACAGAAGTGAAATAGCTCATACACAAATATCTCCAGAATAATTCTCTTTATTAATGGTTCGTATCTCCAATACAAACTCTAACTTTCCTGCACACATAGCTGCAAAGCTCTGCGAACTCAGCTACAGAGCCTCTTCCTAGGCTAACACTCTTCGCTCTTAGCTCTCACAGACCCATTACGTTGATCAATTACCCAAGAAATTACTAAGAACTAAACTAAAAATAGGTTTAGACTCTTCTAACACTCCATTTTTATACATTCCCATGGCCCGTGGACCAAGGACACATTTCATCAATCCGACCTAAGCAACCTAAATTAAGGGTGGAAACCCTTTTTGACTGTTTACACTTTCGCGCTCCACAACTACAAAATGCGGAGACTTTACATTCTTTATACAAAACTTGGACCTTTAGCCCCAAAACTTGGGCTTTTAACCAAAAAATTGACCTTAAGGGACCCATTCCCAACAGTAAAGTAGCAAATAGTGCAATTGCTAGTTATATTATGATTATAGAAGCTCTATTCCAAAATAAACACATCTACAAGAATAATTAATTGTGTCTAAGGTAGTCACTAGCTCAATATGTAAGAGATGTTGTAATATATATCTGTAAACATCAAATTACTTGAAAAATAAAATGAAAAGAAAATAATAAACTCATAAAATAAATTATTAAAATAAAATAGAAGTAAAAACAATCTTGTAATATATGATTGTGTAAATATTTTGATTATGTCAAATTACCAAATTATAGTGGTTTTTGGATTCCGGGTTTTGACAACCCAGGGTTCTCTTATGGTATTCTTCTTTTAAAAAAATCCAATATTTTTATTTTTTCCCGAAAAAGAGGATTTAGTTGTGCAAAAACGAAATGTGAATACAGGTTATCTCCTAAAAATAGCTTCTAGATATCAGTCTGTAAATTGTTTCAATGGAATAAAAAAATGATCCTTTGTTAAACCTATGCAATGAGTGGAAATCTAACCCCAACCCCTAGTATGAATATGATGGTTTACACCGAATCCATCGATTCAAAATCCAAAAATCTAGGGGCAATGACTTTGGGGATTCGAGGATACTCCTACATAGATCGATCTGGCGAAGAAACCCCACTGCCTAGTGTGTAATATTGTGGTTTATACCGAATCCATAGAAATTTGAGTGTGGTGACTTGTCAAAACTGTTAAAAGAGTGTTGCGAAATTTATAAATTAAGAATTTCTGCAACGCATACACTCTTTCATTATGCGAAGTTATGATAGGAAAAGGTAATAAGTATTCCCCATATTATAATAATCTCGACCAGATTTGTTTTGTAACAGAATGGAAACTCATTTTTAGTGTTTAGCACAAGAGACCCTTCAAGGAAATTGACAATCTTACTGTATGGCAAGTTCTCGTATAAGATCGCCTGAATTCTAAATTCCATATGCTTTGTTAAGGGAATGATTGCAAAGGTAATTAGAAATGCCCAAATACTAATTTTTATACGATTTATTGTGTTAGGGAATTATAGTGAATATTTAGTGTTCAATCCATAATCAGGCTCATAAGAAGCAATTTGAGGACCAGGTCGATCTTGCAGGTAAAATGCCAAGCTCCACTGCAAGCGAAGTTATAACCTGCAAAGGTAATTGATCATTTCTATCACTGGTGGTAAAGGTAGTTGTCTACAATTTAATTGATAACATGTGGGATTGGCTTTCCAGCCGTCCCAAAAGTTATTTCTCCCAAGGAGAAGAAGAGATGTCTTGCAGTAAATAATTAAAAACTATAGCCTCTGAACCAAGTCCACATATCTAGGTAAAGTAAAACAGTTTGTTTCAAATAAAATTGGTTCAAAATTTGGCTGAAGAGACCGGAGATACAATCGGTTCCTTTAGGGCCACAAATGGTTTGGATTTTGATATATAATGATCTTTCAGGGATATTCTCATCTAAATTTAATAGGTTTGTCATGCAAAAAAAATTAATTGGGTGTGTGATTGTTTTAATCGATCTAGGTTGTTAATTAGTCAAAGTGAATTTTCTTTTCACTTTTTGTATCGAATAATTAATTTGGAAATAAATATATTATCATATTAAATATTGTGTAGGGTTGAAAGATTGTGTCCCGTTATGGTTTAGGTTATATTTTATTTTTATTTTTAATTGTAGTTTTTAAGAAGTTTTATTAAATGTATTTTTAGAATTTGAACGACAAATTATTGAAAAATTCTAAATAAAAGAACAAGGATAGATACCTTATTATTAAAAATTAAGAATTTGTCAAAATGTAATGAAAACCTCTATTAATATAAATTTCATACAAATTGTACTAAACTGTTACCCATAGTTATGTTTAACAATTTAGTATCCTCTTCCAAATGAATTGGACATAAATTGGTCGTCCATAAAAAGGTAAATAACCTCATGTATCCTCATTATTTCTCTCAAATAAATTATAATAGTTTACTTGTTATGTTGTTGATATTCCTCCCATATTTTGTCTTCATGCTCTATTTGCAACCTTAGTGAGCTGTACTTTTTTAATCTTTTGTGTATGGTGATTGTATCTTTCATTTATAAAGTTTAAGGGGAGGAATTTATTGTATAAAGAATTAACTAAATTATAATTATATTATTATTATTTATAAAAGAATATATATAAAAACATGCAACAAGATTTTTAGTCATGTAGATTCACTTTTATTGTTATAGAGAAAGTTCTTATTAAATAATGGATTCTGGCCAACCATTTGACATCTATAAAGAGAGAATCCATTATTTAATATTGATTCATTTCCAAAATTAAAAAGAGAAAAAGATTAATAATATGTAAATATGTTCTTTTTAAAAGACCATAATTTATCAATATCACATCTCCAAAAAAACATAACTCATTTAATGTTACACGTGAATATGACATTTTCTTTAATTTATAAATTTAATTAAAAAAGATACATAACTATTTTAAAAATAAATCTCAACATTTTATTTATATATACTACTAAAAAAAAAAAAAAATTTATAAAAATTAAATCCTACCATCTTTTTTAATAAATAATGATAATGAAATTAAAATCCTAAAAAAAATTATTTTTAAATAAAAAACATAACAATTTAATTTATATCACTCTATTAATTATTACACCGTTACTTTGTATATAATAATTTACATGAACTCAAATTCGACATAAGAATATGTTAAAAGTCAATTAAAAAGTTCGTATGGTGCAAATGAATGATTGAAAATGTAGGTCTAAAACAATATCCGAAAATGAGGAAGGGGTGCCCAAATGGACAGAGCAGGACCGAGTTGAGGGATCTCGCTGGTCATGTAGTTGGCCATAGGCACATGACTGACACTAGGATAGTTTCCACTTTGAGGAAGTAAGTTGATCAATGGTGAACTAGGTTTTCCTATAGGCAGAGGGGGAATATTAATGCCCCCTACCGGTATATGCATGTTGGGAATAATGCCCCCTAGCATATAAGCCTGGGGTTTGAACTTAGCAAAGGATTCCAACCAAAAGGGTTACTAAAGGTAGCCATGATAACGACGCTACTAGGAGAGATAGCCCGAGGTACAGGAGCTGACACAAAAGGGGAAGAAACCGGGATGTATTGGATTCCACTCATAGCAGGTGTAACTAGGTTGCTTGGACTAGGCATATTTTGAATAGCAGGGTAACCAATCAACTATGTATTACTAACTATAGGTGGGGGAAGTGATGGTGGACCAAAATTTTCCACAAAGGACCACGACCCATTAGTCACTAGGGGAATATTGGATGTGGGTACTAACGAAAACATCACATGTACATGTGCTACCTCAATCAACACTGGTCCAAGAGGATCAGTGAGGGGAGGATTGTAAGGAGGTAGAACTCCTTCGTTAAATAAGTCCTTAGGCAGTCCAGTTTCTTGCGAAGTGCTATGTGATTCAATGTTAGACACTGGAGACTAGTTTCCCAAAGAGGGAGAATCTAGATCACCAAGGCTTGGCAGATCCTCCAGAATCATTGGAGGAAGACCTTGTTGTCACCTAGATTGACGACAAGGGACGTATGTAGCCACAGTGGTGTGGAGCGATAAAAAGGTGTCTTGTGAACTCCTAATTACCTCACATTAATTATCAACCCAGGGACGACTTTTTATTTCAAGAGTGTACTCTGTCTGAGGCGGCTATTTACTTAAGAGTAATGTTTTGCAGTATAGTGCTTAAAACCCAAAAGTAAATGAATGCTTGAAACAAAATCTAATTGGAACAGCAAGAAACTGAAATGTTCTAAACTAAATCATTCATTCAAACAACCATCAATCGAGGATATAGTAGCAATAACTCATTCCTCTAGAAATTGATGAAGGAAAAGGAATTAGAGTATGGATCATGGATCTGGGAGCATGGTAGCGTCTGCTGAGGCTCACGACAGCCTTGGACCTTCTCTCACACCAAAGCAATAAATGCAAGGAAATGGAATGGCAGCAAGTAAAAATGAAATAACAAAAAGGAAATAGAACAGCAGTAAATGAAACATCAATCAATAGAACAACATCTCGCGAGTCAAAACCAACTTACTCACATTCTGCAATAAAATAACAATCTTCAAAAGCAATTTCAATGAACTTTGTTTTATGGGACGATATTCACAAATGAATTATGGAACAACATTTATCATATATACACAACATACTTATTATAGCAATCTGATGTTTCCAAAGAACATGACTTCCGTTTCCAAATGAAATAATATTACTTTCGGGTTCCCACGAATAAGAGTTCAAAATGAATCCAATAGCAATATTTAATATGAAAGCTCTGTAACATAAACAATCGGTTTAAATAGTGAACATGTAATCAACTCCGAAAAGATTCATTACGCAACATAGAGTCACTTACATAAACTTGCTGAATGAAACCATTAATGGATTAGTCATAACAGAGCGTGGAACAGCATATAACAAATACATCAGATTACTAAACTATATAAACAATCCACACATGAAAAGATATCATACAGCAGCAATTGTAAAGATATGATACACAATAGCAGCAGCGTACTCCACCAGAGGCTGGGCCCTTAGCCGCCAGCGGATGCTGCGGGATTACTTCAGAATGAGAAAAATGAACAGCAACTCCCAATTCATTTATTAATCAGCCAATTGTGGAATCATTACAACAGCAAAAGCTACAGCATGCAATAATCCCTATCCTATCATGAATAATCCACCATCATTGTCCATCATTTCTCTATCATTCTTCCATCATTCGAAATCCTCCCCTCTCTGGTCTTTGTTCTCATTTAAATAGAGAAAGATCAGAGAGCATAGATAATTACAACATGATTTGTTTTACAAATTTGGGTTGATTCTAACCAGATGATCAACAAGAAAATATATTCCCTCTCATCTCCTCAACAAAAGCAAGACGAATTTGGGTTTACAGCTGAGATTTGGAGGGCGGCCGCAACTGCAAATCTGAGAAAATCGTGCTCAAAGAACCCTGCGTTTCTCCCTGTACAAGCCGAATTTGGGCAAACTGTTCTATTCGAAGATAATTGGGCCCGTTCTGGACAAAACCCATGTTCCGGATTTTCCAAATTCTTTTTCATTTGCTCAAAATCTTAACCG